>LPNX011137630.1:712976-842720 GCA_001517045.1 Pseudotsuga menziesii
TCCAGGCCATAGGTTGTCCAAGTTTGGATTAAGTGGGGGTGTTATGATTATTTAATAATCCTCCCTTATCCACCTTATTCATTTAGTCAATTTCCTAGTTTAGGATGATGTTATCACTTTCCTAGTGTTATACAGATGTTATTTGGGGCCAAATAGACACTTGATGTTCCTCAATGCATGATTTTAGGACCTTTGGAGACCAATCCATAGATTTTATTGTTACCATTTGTAATTTAATTCAATTATGTTATATCTTTAAACTGAAATATAGACAAGAAAAAGAATACACAAATATTTTCCTTGGGGAAACCATAAAGGAGAAAACCCTACAACTTCTTCAGAATAGTCTGTCACTGTGTACAATGTCAAACCAAGATAGAATACCTAAAGATAAGATTTCTTCAACAACTTCTTCCTCTTCATCACTAGCGCACTTGTCTTTCTCTCTCTACAGTGAAATTTCTTGTGTGTTGCATTTCCAAATGAGGGAGGGTGATTCCCTATTTATACTTTTCATTTGACTGACTCAAAAGCATAACTGGGACAACTTCCTATCCTAACGGGGTTGACTTCCCTCTTGGGATACTCAAAATAAATTTAACAATATTTCTTTTGGGTACTATTTCCCTTACTTACAATGGAGGTTTTACCTCGATACTATAGCATGACCAAATACAATAATAACATCCTCTAACGAAGGAAAAATATCTATGATGGAGGTACAATAAAATACAATAATAATATAAAAAGGAATATTTTCTGAAGTTACATTTTCAATAACACTCCCTCTTAACTAGGAAGGTATTATTCTAACCCATTCATCATCACAAATGGACACAATCTATGTACATTTTCATCATCACTGGATCATCATTGTTGGATCACCATCATTGTTAGATCATATTTTTTGGATCGCCATCATCAATGTTGCATCAATTCTCATCTTATCAACCATTGACTAATGACATCTCTCAATTCTATCCTTCCTTGGAATTTCTAGAGATCCATCCTTTTTTCATGTTAGATATAGGCCTATATCCCATCTAGGGCTTCATCAACTATAGGGCTAGCCAATTTTCATGTTGGATGTAGGTCAACATATCAATACAATGCCAACACTTTTTCATGCTGGATGTACATATATGCAATGCCAATCCTTTTTCATACTGGATTCGTTCATAGGTTCAGTCTTGTTTCATACTGAACTTAGATATTTTTAGTGCTAGTCCTTTTTTATACTAGATTCCTTCACAGGGTCAGTCATGTTTCATATTGAAAGTGGATCTCTACAGTGCCAATCCTTTTTCATAATAGATGGCTTTGCAGGTTCAATGTTGTTTCATACTGAATGTGGGTCTCTGCAGTGAAAGTCATTTTTCATATTGGATTCCTTCACAGGGTTGGTAATGTTTCATACAAAATGCATATCTTTGCAGTGCCAGTCCTTTTTCATACTGGATGCCTTTGCAAGTTCAGTCTTGTTTCATACTAAATAGAGATCTCTACAGTGCCAGCCCTTTTTCATACTAGATTCCTTCACAATGTCAGTCCTATTTCATATTGAATGTAGGCCTAGCACCATGTAGGACTTCAACACTCCTTCTTGCGATGGACACCTATCTTCACAGCTCCAAGCTTTTCCTTGAAGTACTAAAACTTCACTCTCTCTAGAGGCTTAGTCAGAACATCAGTTGTATACTTGTCCGTTGCCAAATACTGGATCTTCATTGATCCTTTCTGTGCCATATCCTGGATATAGTGATACTTGATCTCAATGTTCTTAGAATTGTCATGGAACATTGGGTTCTCGGACAACTTCACACAACTTTGGTTGTCACATAAGATACAAGTTTCCTTTAACTCAAGACCAAACAAATTTGACAATAACTTCTGAAGCCATACTTCCTCACAACTAGATGAACAAGCTGCAATGTACTCTGCTTTAGCTATACTCAGTGCCACACTCGACTGCTTCCTGCTAAACCAAGAGATCACCTTTGAAGAAGCATCCTAAAGTTCTTTTCTTGTCTATGGCACTACCTACCCAATAAGAATCAACATAACCATGTAGGTAATATTTTGATATGTCGCATACTTGATCCCATACTCAATTGTACCCTTCAAGTATCTCAATAAGTGCTTTGTAGCAATGAGTTGAAAACATCTCGGATATGTCAAGAACTGGCTCAATGTGTTCACAGCAAAGAATATGTCTTTCCTTGTGTTCGGAAAGTGCATCAATGAACCAATCATCTATCTATACATTGTGGCATCAACTGTCTCAGAAGAATCATCACTCAGTAGCTTAAAGGTTTATGCCATGGGTGTAGAATTAGTCTTGCAATCCATCATTCTGAACCTATTCAGAATATCTACTCCATAATTTCCTTGTCCAAGGAATATCCCATCTAAATTCTTCCACACATCCAAACCTAAGTAGTAGTGCATCATCCCCAGGTCCTTCCTCTCGAACTCTACGATAAGCCTTCTATTTGTATTTGCAATGAGCCTGTTAGGTACAGGTCATCTACATACAATTATGAGTATAATTGGTCTTCCACCCTCAACCTTGAAGTAGAGGTTGGAAACTTCTTTACTCTTGATAAATATTGAGCTCATCAGAAATCTATACATCCTACCATACTACATCCTGGGTGCTTGCTTCAAATAGTACAAGGCTTTCTTTAGCTTACACACATGAGTCTATTTTCCATGTGTCTCGAATCCCGTTGACTGCTCCACATACACTTCCTCTTCAACTACACCATTCAGGAAACAGATATTGACGTCCATTTGGTGTATCTTCCATTTCATTATTGTGGATAGAGAAAGTATAGATATGATGGAAATGTATCTCGCTACAGGTGCAAATGTCTCTTCATAATCTAAGCCTTCTTTCTGGGAGAAACCTTGTGCCACAAACGTCACATCCCCACCCCTCTACCAAAGAGAGAGCATGACTTCACAATGCATCAAACATCGAACATGACAACATGACATGATAATTAAAAATGCATCGAACATAAAAACATACAGAGATGCATAATGCATGCAATCTACAGTGGAAGAAAATACATTTTATTTAAATCATTCATCATGTTCATAATTCATAAAACAAGCATCATTCATCATGTTCAACCATTCAACATGTTCATGATAAATTATCAATTAAATACATTGCAAAGATTAAACACACAAGAATACTTATCTTGAAAAAAGTGTTTTCCCAGAACCAACTATGTCGTTGCAACATTCCACCCAACCATAGGCTTGTGTGCTCATCAATATCTCAGCACCACTTCCACCCCCGAGCTAGGCATGATTCCCACGAGGAATAAGGGAACAACAGACTTACACACAGCAAGATCATACATCACAGTCAAGCCAATGCACAGTTGGGTTTCACAGACTACTGAGGAAACAAGCCAATAACATATGGGTTCCTTGGACTTGCTTAGCCAAGCCAACAATCACTCCCAAACACATTCAACCATCTACCCGATGGGTTCCTTATACTTACTCATCCAAGCCAACACCAAGATGAACTTCACAACCAAATACAAGTTCTGGGTATGGACAAAAACATCCTGGAAACCAAAATCAAAAATGGTAATTGAGGAAAAACACCCTATGAGTGAAATACGATTTCACAAAACGTTTCTGGGCATTGTAGGGGCTAAAACAACCCCCATCCACACCCAAATCGTTGGTCTCCTTTTCCCATTCACTACACAACTCCAAAAACGAAAATCTGGGTATGGAAAAAATGAGGAAACAATAGAAAAATATGGATGTAAACGCACAGCAAGCTCCTGCTACATGAGGAAGACAAAAACACCTTTTAAAACCCCCAAATTGTGAATCCTTGCTGCACATTCACTCAGCAAGACCTAAAGGAATTTCTGGGCATGTAGAAATGGAGAAAAATGCAAAAAAATGGGATGAGAATGACCCAGCTATCTCCAACTGCGTGAGAGAGCAAATGCATGGGTGAATAATGGTTTGGGCATGCATTTCCAAGCATTTAATTGCCCAAGAAGTCAAAGACACATTTTCCAAAAATGGGTGACTCCCCAAATTCGAATTTGACTCCCATACTCTTCCCATCCCCATGCATAAACTTCCCCAACCAATTTCTAAATGACTAGGTACAAAAGAAAAAATGGGTAGTTGACAGTTTTATGGGTTCTCCCTTTGATATTTGGATTTTCCCCATTGGCTCAAGATTTTGACTATTTTCCCTCCCTATTCCTTGTGAAATAATGCCCCATATCTTCCACGTTGTGGCACATAGCTAGTTGTGGTATTTTTATTAATTTGCATTTTACATGATGTCTCAAAACATATTGTGCCTGACTAGCACATAAACCATCGGCATCGATTTTAATCATCGATACCTAAACCTTAAATCGATGGTGGTGCCATTTCCTTGAGCTCCACACCATGATTAAATAACGATATTTACATCATATGCAATTCAATACCATGGGGTCAAAACTAGGGTGTTACATTCCCCTCCCCCTTCAACAGCACTTTCCTCGGTGCTCATCAAAATTGAACAAAATGTTACACTGGCACTACCTCAGTGCTCTACCAAATTGAACAAAAATGGATGCGCCAATCGCATGGCATCCTCTGGATCCCATGTAGTTGTATTGGGACCATGGTGCTTCCTCTGCACCTTTACATGTCCAATGGTATGATCTGGAAATCCTCCTTGGTTCCACTTTGTGGTTGTCTTGCATATGAACTCCTCCAATTCCTTGGTTGCATGCATCATTACTCACCACAAAATCTTTCTCTGGTCTTGGAGAATCCTCCTCATATTGTAACATTTCCAATGTATTTGGAAACGAACAGTACCTATGCTTAATCCCCAAGCAATGAGTCAACTCCCATGTTAGTATTCACAAGATTTTCCAAAATCATAGATGAATCACATGCACATGTATATTGACAGAAAATCAACAAGAACTTGTCAAGTGAACCAAATACTTATCTACATAAGTATATTATTTTGGTTCTGCAGGTGTTCGACTGGGATTTATACAACCATGGCACTCACAACCCTACCCCACCCCACACATGGGTGTGCATTAAAGGGTGGAAAATTTTCTGCAAGCCTCGGATCACCTGAAAATACCTCTCAACTGAGGTATGACAGCTTTGTTCTTGAGCCCAACACCTCCTCTAGGTGCTCACCAAGCTTAGGTGCTTCCTTTCTGAACGCCACGATGAATTTAATTCATAGGTCAAATTCATTCCTATAGGATGCAATCTATAACAAGATTTTCAAAACCATGGCTGCATCATATGCTCATGTATATTTATAGAAAATCAACAACAACGAAAGTTTGATAAGTAAACCAAATACTTATCTGTATAGCATCTCTCAACCGATATCTGGTTAGCCCCGCTCTAGATCCTAACATGTCCTTGGGTGCTCAATGGAAACTCTAGCTTAAGGGCCTAGCACCTCTTCCAGTACTCACCAATCCTCAAGTGCTTCCTTTCTAGGCACCATAACATATTAATTCACATGTCAGATTCATTTTCGCAGGATTCATTTATGAACAAGATTTTCAAAATCATATCGAAATCATTATGCACATGTATGATTACAGAAAATCAACCAGGATTTTCAAAGAAATCCAATACTTATTTGTGTAGCATCTCTCAACCGAGATCTGGTAGCCCTACATCAGAGCCTAACACCTCCTTAGGTGTTCAATGGCAGCTCCGACTTAAGGTCCTATCACCTCCTCCAAGTTCTTACCAATGCTCAAGCGCTTCCTTTCCAGACATCAAAATACCTAGGGGTTATTCTCTTCATGGAGCCTCTACTTTCATGACAGTCCCCTTACAACGTGAATGTGTGCCTAAAGAAGTATAATTGGATGTCTTACACCATGGGTGTCCCCAATTATGCATATCAGTTCCTAGCTGACAAGGGCGAGAAGCTATGTACCCAAGTACAACCTTCCAGAGGAGCCATGTACCCCAAGTACATATTTTCATCATCTCACCTATGTTACATACAAGCATGTAGCTCACATCAGATGTCATCATAAAATTTCAATCATATTTTTTCAAACCTATTCCAAACACATCTCTCTGAGAATCTATGTACACCCAGTACATCCTCCCGAGGAGCCATGTACACCCAATACATATTTTCATCATCTCACCTGTGTTACATACAAGCATGCATTTCATATGAGGCCATTGTGCTCATCAATCTCTCAGCACCACTGCCACCCCCTAGTTGGGCATGATTCCCACAAGGAATAAGGGAACAAAATACTTACACACAACAAGATCATACATCACAGTCAAGCCAACGCACAGTTGGGTTTCAGAGACTGCTAAGGAACCAAGCCAATAACATATGGATTCCTTGGAATTACTCATCCAGGCCAACAATCACCCCCAAACACGATCAACCATCTAACTGATGGGTTCCTTGGACTTACTCAGCCAAGCCAACACCAGGATGAACTTCACAACCAAATACAAGTTATGGGTATGGACAAAAACGTCCTGGAAACCAAAATTGGAAATGGTAATTGGGGAAAAACACCCTATGAGTGAAATACAATTTCACAAAACATTTATGGGCATTGTAGGGGCTAAAAAAACCCCCATCCACACCCAAATCATGGGCCTTTTCCCATTCACTTCACAACTCCAAAAACGAAAATATGGGTATGGAAAAAATGAGGAAACGACAGAAAAACATGGATGTAAATACATAGCAAGCTCCTGTTGCATGAGGAAGAAAAAAACACCTCTTAGAACTCCCAAATCGTGGATCCTTGCTGCACATTCAATCAGCAAGACCCAAACGAATTGTTGGGCATGTAGAAATGGAGAAAAATGCAGAAAAATGTTATAAGAATTCCCCAGCTATCTCCATCTACGTGAGTGCTCAAACGCATAGGTGAATAATGGCTTGGGCATGCATTTCCAAGCATTTAATTTCCCAAGAAGTCAAATACATGTTTTCCAAAAATGGGTGACTCCCCAAATTCGAATTTGACTCCCATACTCTTTCCCATCCCCGTGCATTAACTTCCCCAACCAATTTCTAAATGACTGGGCACAAAAGACAAAATGGGTAGTTGACAGTTTTATGGGTTATCCCTTTGACATTTGTCTTTTCCCCATTGGCTCAAGGGTTTGAATTTTTTCCCTCCCTATTCCTTTTGATATCGTTCCCCCATCTCTTTCACGTTGCGGCACATAGCTATTTGTGGTATTTTTATTAATTTTCATTTTACGTGAAGTCTCTAAAGATATTGTGTCTGTCTAGCACATAAACCATCGGCATCAATTGCATATACATAAACCTTAAATCGATGGTGGGGCCTTTGCCTTAAGCTCCACACCATGATTAAATAACGATATTTACATCATATGCAATTCAATACCATGGGGTCAAAACCGGGGTGTTACAACAAACCTTACCTTGTATTTTTCGATGCTACTGTTTGCAGCATGCTTAATATTGTAGATCCATTTGGAAGACACTAAAAAATTCCCTTTTGGTCTTGTAACTATCTCCCAGACATCATTCTTCATAATCGACTGATATTCTTCTATCATGGCTTCCTTCCACTCCTTTTCAACATCTTCCTTATTGTTGGAAGGTTCATTATTAATCATGTTGCACAATAGGGCTACATATTTGGAGTATGGTCTCAGTCTTTTACTTTCTCTAAGTGTCCCATTTGGAGCACCATACCTCTTTTCATTTTGAATAGATTCATGTGCCCATGCTGGTCTTCTCTTATAGGAATCCTTCTCATGAGGTGGGTCTACAGGTTCCTGGCGTTCTGTCATGTCATGATCTTCATGGTTTTCTTGAATCATTTCTTCCATAATTGTATATTTGGTTCTAGGAACTTTGGGTTCTTTATCATATTCAATGTGGAATTGCCTTGAATTTTTTTAAGCTAGGTCTTCACCAAAAGTAACATCTAGACTAGTCTTTGTCTTCTTGAATCCTTGGAAGTATATCTGGTATGATTTTGATGCATCATTGTATCCCACAAATATGCCCTTCTTTCATGAAGGGTTGATCTTTGTCATATTTTCTTTGGGGACATGTATGTACGTACGGAAGACAAATATTAAAAGATGGCTAACTTCTGGTTTCTTTCTTGAGAAAGATTCTTCTAGAGTCTTGTTATGCATAACACGGTGAGGTGTTTTGTTTTGTACATACATTGTTTTTCTTGTTGCTTCTTCCCATAGGTGCATTGGAAGGTCTTGGTCATGAAGCATCACCTTTATTGCTTCCATTATCATTCTATTATTCCTTTTTGCAATGCCATTTTGTTGAAGATTATTGGGAATTCTCATCTCCCTCTTAATCCCAGATTCTTGCATAGGTATTTGAACTCGTCTAAAGTGAATTCACTGTCATTGTCTTATCATAAGGTATTGATCTTATTTTCAGTGTGATTCTCTACCAAATATTTGAATTCTTTGAACTTGCTAAGAAATTCATATTTTCCTTTCAAGGTGTAAATCCAAGATTTATGAGAATAATCATCTATGAAAGAAACATAGTATGCATACCTTATTAAGGAATTGCTTGACATGGGGCTGCTTACATATGAGTGGATTATTTCAAGATTTATTTTTCCTTTCTTTCACTGCATGGAAATGGTTTCTTTGCACTCTTCCCTTGCGCACATCCTTTGCAAGTGCATTCATGTTTTTCTTGGATTTCAGGAAGGCATGATACTTCTTTGCTTGCAATTGGCAGTTCCCTATAGTGTACATGTGTAAGCCTTTAGTGCCATAGTTCACTTGGTTCTATGGATTCATGAACCAAGGCTTGTTCTAGTTGTCCTTTCAACTTGTACATACCTCCCTTTTGCTCTCCAATGATTGTTGAATCATATATTGCTTTATCTCTTGGCCACACAATTACTTAGCCATCAACAAATGCAACATAGAATCCTTTAGCATCTAAAGCTAAAATGGAGAGGAGATTTTTCTTCAAACCTGGTTCATAGATAACATCCTTCATCTTCATTGAATTTACTGAATACGAATTGTAAGAGGCTTATCCACTCCATTTTATGGGATATTGATAGTCATCTCCAAGTTTCACCTTGTGAGGTGACTCATGTTTTTATAGGTTGATGAAGGATTCTTTGTATACTATCATATGCTTGGAAGCTCCACTATCCACAATCCAATCTTTAATTCCATGGCTAATGGTACCTATAAGAGTTGATATCAAAACATATTCTTCATAACTTGAAGAATATTCTCTTTTTCTCTTTCTTGCAGGTTCATCGTCTTCTACAATATGTGCATGATGCATCTTCTTCTTGTCCACCTTGAAGGATCCTTTGTTTCTGGTACAATCTCTTGAGAAGTGGCATTTCTCATCACATGTGTAGAATCTAGGGTTTGTATAGTCACTTCTTGATATATGACTCTTTTTTAATTTCTCAGGTATTCTATGAGAGTGATCCTCCCTCTTTCCTTCATTCTTCTTTTCCTGAGTTGTTAGAGCTTTATCATCAATTTCTCCCATCTTCTCTTCTCTTGATATTGATCGAGCTTCTTATTGAGTGCATTCCTCTAACAATCTATTGAACTTGATTAACTTCTTTCTGGCACATATCCCTTGAATGAATGAGTCCCGTGATCTTGGGAGACCATTCAAGGTAGTCATCATGATCTCTCCTTATTCAACATTTTCCTCAACGGCCTCTAGTTTCTCCTTGATCTAAGAAACCCTTGTGAAGCAAGACTATATGGTTTCTAAGTGTTGTATCATCACATTCTTGATATGATTCCTTAAGTTCGTCTTCTGGTTGATGTTCTTTCCTTCATATAGATTGGTTAAAGTATCTAACATATTCTTAGGAGTCTTTAAGAATGATACATGAGGGATGAGGTGATCCTTGATGGAGTCTACAATAATCCTTTTGTCTCTTATCATGTTCTTCTTATGGTTTGTATTTTCCTCTTATCCCTCTGGTTATGGAACCTCCTCATTGACATATTTTTCCAAATCATTATCTTCTAGCATAATAGAAATTAGATACTTCCATGCTTGAAACTTATCTTCTCCTTCAATCTTATCCTCAACGTTGGTGTGATTCATCATCTTGATATTAGAAACTCAAATGGAAATAAAAATGGAATAGATATTACCAATTTGAGATTCCCAAGCTCATTCTGTAGCTAATTGACCTAGGGTTCCATAGAGAAACCCTATTTTTCCAAAATTGGAATCTTGAGATTCTGCCTAGATATAAAGATGTACCTCCTTGAGGCGAGTTGTCTAGTGAGTTTCTTTTCCAAATTCTATTGACGAAAGATCCAAAAATATGATGCCCTAGTTTCTTCTGGCAGTAGTGATTAGGTCAAAATCAAAAATCCTCCAAACTGGAATATTTCTCCACCAAAAGATGTGCCTCCTTGAGGCGAGCTAGCCTAGACGTATTTTCTAGAAATATTGCAGAGAAAAGTG
Organism: Pseudotsuga menziesii; assembly: GCA_001517045.1. Lineage (NCBI taxonomy): Eukaryota > Viridiplantae > Streptophyta > Pinopsida > Pinales > Pinaceae > Pseudotsuga > Pseudotsuga menziesii. The sequence continues at coordinate 723,478 of LPNX011137630.1, forward strand.
TTAGAACTTGGAAGTCATAGTTTTTGCAACTACAAAGTGCCTTCTTTCAGGGTGGATCTAAAACCATGTTATATCTTGTACTTTAAATCAATTATGTTAGATATTTAAACTGAAAGATAGACAAGCACATAAATACACAAGTACACAAAGATTTTCCTTCGGGAAACCATAAAGGAGAAAACCCTACAACTTCCTCATAATATTTATGTCACTTAGTACAATGTCAAACAAATATAGAATACCCAAAGATAAGATGTCTTCAGCAGCTTCTTCCTCTTCTTCATTGACGCACTTTCATTTCTCTCTCTTCAGCCAACTTGTTTGTGTGTTGTGTGTCCAAATGAGGGAGGGAACCTTCCTATTTATACTTTACATGTGACTGACCCAAAACCATAACTAGGACGAATACCCTCTTGGGAGACTCAAAATACATTTAATGATAATTCTTCTAGGTACTATTTCCTCGATTTATAGTGGAGGTGTTTCTGCTTTACACACAACTAGGGGAGAAGCAAAGCAAAAATCTTCAAGCTTCTTGGTGTGTCCCTAGGGGAAAGTCTTGAGTCATGCGATGTCACCCGATCCTAACTCCTCCATTTAGGAAAACTCCCAATGAAGCCAAGTGTATAAATAGCATCTCTGATACCATAAAAAAATTGAGGTTTAATACAATGTGTAAGCATAAGACATGATCTAGTTACAAGATCATTCTCACAAGCATGCACAAGGAAAATAGAGTGAAGAATAATGAGACTGAATCACATGAAGAAGTGAAGAATGAATAATTGATTATCAAATCAATGAATTGATTGATTGTTACAATAGTAATACATCCTTATAAAGGAAAATTGAATTGCTAGAAGACAACTCATGCTAGCTCATAAATCAAGCTTACTAAATATGATAAACTCCCATAGGTGGATAAATCACTTTCCAACTCTTTCAAGGACCTCATTAATTAGCAAAATTATGAGTGAGTTGTCATGAGTGATGGAAAAACATGATAATCCTGGAATCTGGAGACAAAATCATGGAGGATGGGTTGGCAACAAAAGATAGTAGTTTCTTAGTTGACTAGATTTTCCTTATCCATTGAAAAGCATGAATAAAGCAGGATAAATACAAAATATGTAGGAAGGAACAGTTACTAATTCTGGAAGTCAATAAAGTGGGAAGGATCTAACCAGAATCAGGAAAAAGGCACTCCTGGGATATATATGGCAAGTGTTGACCAAGTGGTGCAAGTGGATGCCAACTATCTAGGGTAGTGGATAGGAAATTAATCAAAAATGATTAAATATTGTTATACTAAGTATGGAGTGGGTTTATAATATCCCAACACTAAAGGGGGTGGTCCCTACAAAGAGTTGCTAAGGCTCTAAAAATTTTAGTAAGTGTTAATGATAGACGTGATTATTTTCAATAGTTTTTTTTTTAAATGAAATTACACCGAACAAAATATTGCAATATTTAAAGATCAAATTCAACATCATGAAATTAAAATGGCATTCACAACATGAAATAATCGTTGAAACAAGTGTAGTTGTAAAATGGCCAATGCCAATAATAGAGTCAACAAAGTGTGTGTTGTTGAAATCGTAGAATTTTTGCAATGTATCTTGGTTCGTTTTAAATTAAATGTGGCTTAGATGAGTGAATTAAATAGGGAAGGGAAATCCAGATATACCTTATAGTATGAGGAGTGTGTCCACAAACTTTATCAAACGTGGCTCCACACAAAGAAATGTGGGTTGGATCATAGTCTCTGGGAGGTGTCCAACACTACACCAATCGAGGGTGCATCCTTTTGGTATCCTGAGGTCACTACCCAGTGGTTCTCACTTCCCCTGTTAAATATCCCCACAAGATATTGAATTTATGCGTTGGATTTTCACCTTGGGAGATTTATTAGGGTTTTAACCTAATTAAACTAGTCACTCTCATTGCATTCGATGCATCCAACTGGTCGGTTGAACCGCAGAGGTACAAATAATACACAGTGGATCCTTGGTAAAATTTTAAGAGTTTTATAACAAGGTTTTATTTTTTATTAGTCCCCAAGGATCTCTTTCCATATCAATGACCATACTCAGGAAGTCAAGGGGGTGAGTTCCAACTTGAAATAAAGAAAAAAAAATATTTGAAAGAAACAAGTTGTTTAATTACTACAACAACAAAAATATTTTTCCCTTGTGGATAGTTTGGTATATCATTGTTGGGTTAGTATTCAATTTAACCAAAATGAAAGGAAATAAGTAAGAAGATACTTGATCTACTTTTATTACCAGCCAAATATTGTGCGGACAAAATGCAAATAAATAAGATCATGCTTCCCCCAAATGGGGGAACGGGGTTGTGGGAGCTGTAATCGCGCTTTTTTTTTATTAATATTTATTTAAATGCTATTATGAAAAAGGAATACCCTTTTTTACCCTTAACAAATGGATCAAAAAGGGTTTTACAAGTTCCGGGGGAGAAGATAAATGGAGGGGGAAGAGGGATGAATTGTGGGTGCTTCGAATGACCAAAAACTTAAATTTTAGAAAGCAATTCCCTCTCTTTTTCTGTCAACCTGCTAAAAACCAGCAAGAAAAAAAGTTATAAAATTGTTATAAATGTTAGCTAAAGCACAAAAATTTGCAACCTTTAACACTTGGAAAATTATTGAATAATTTAAACTTGAAGTGCTAAAGGTAATGTGATCTAGATATAAGATTTTAGATGCAAAATTTCATCCTTTTCTTAGATCTAAATTGAAACCAGTAAAAAACGAACAGTGAACTCTAAAGATCAGATTTTAACTTGCAAAAAATATAAGGAAAAACATTAAGGTTGAGTATTTTGTTGAGAAAGAAGAAGAAGATCACAAGCTCAAACTTTAACAAGGTTGAGGAGAAGGGTTCCTACAGACTCAAACAAGTTAGATACAAAATGAAAGCAGTTAAGAAGACAAGATGCAACTGAGCTCCAGTCTTACTCCTCTCTCGATGATCCACAACAATAAACAAGAAACCTTCATGCAAAAGATCATATCTAGTATGGTAAATCAAATAAAACAAAAAGCATACAAGTATTACCTATTACAACATATAACTTTTAAATCTTATATGATTACACATAAATAAGAAAATTGAAACTCAAATGCATATTGTATGGATTGGAATAAAAACTTCTAAGCTATATATTTGAAAATGCATTAACAACAAAAAGTGCTAAACAGATATCACCTCGATTACAGAACAAGCATTCAGCATAGAAATTATTGCACTAACATATTGTCCTCCAAAGACTCAACTTTATTCATAAAAAATATAAATAATTACAATACATGTGAGCAGAGATTCCTTGCTTCCATCCTCAATGAAGGAGCAAAGCCTCACCTTTATAGAATTTCCAGGCCCAAGTGGATGCACCAAACAACCGAATTTCAAGTCAATTTCATGGAGGAAAATGTGTATCTTGATTTATTGGATATCATGGAGGAGGTGCCACCTCACTGAGAGAGGTGCGTACTCAACAAAATTCCCCATCAACCCACTCAAAAGGAGCCACATTAACCATGATGTGAGGATGGACATGAGGATGGCGCATGAGCTTGAGTTGAAGAAATCTTGGTGATTTGACCCCATTGTGGAGGTGCCACATCTCCATAAGGAGATGCTCCCCTACTAAATTCCAACCACCCACTCCTTTATTTCCACATCAATCATGACATGAGGGCCCATGAGGGGGGCGCACTCATCCTCCATGCTTCACTCGCTAGCCTCCAAGCATCTTCATATGTGATGATTTATCCTAAGTTTCGTTCTCCCTTCCCTAACAAACATAAACGACACCCCTTATATGTCACACCAACAAGATTTGACATGACTTTTGATTTTTTCCTTTGTGTTATTTTGTCATTTTTTAACATTTTGGGGGCATTTTGTCACATCGTTAAGAAAAACGACTTCAAGTGACTTTTTGGTCACTGGGACATAGGAAAAGAGGTTCTGGGGTAAATACAACACTCTGAGTGTGAAAAATAGAATACCCACACCAAAATAGGACTCTGGACCACACTTTTATTACAACTTGAAATTTTCCATTTAAACCATTAAAATGGCTTGATTTTGCAGGAAAATTTATTTTTTTCGCAAATTTAAAAAAAAACTAGGGGGACCTAGTACATGTTCATAACGACTCAAAACAATGTGTACCATTATTATATACATCGACATATGAACTTTAATAACCTCCCATGGTTTAACCACCAAGACGACCATTCCAACTTTGGAGGAGTGATGAAAAACCCAAAAATTACACATCGCTTATTCAAAATTGAATAATTGACAAGTGAAAAAACACCTTGGAATGATCAGATTAATGTATAAATCCTAGGAAAACAACTCATTTACAAAAAAAATTCCATGCTAGCACATTTATTACAAAATCCCCACGGGGTATGAACATGTAATTTATTAAAAGCAGGACCACAATTGGTCCTGATGTAACCATGGAACTTATGAGCTCTGGAAATGAACAATTGGCTTGTTCAAGGCTTTGGTGGCTCACCAGAAATCCCCTAAGTTCAACTTAGTGGATAACAGGAGGTTTTACTTAGATATCCTATCATGAAAAATTACAATAATAACATCCTCGAATGGAGGAAAAAAATCTCCGATGAATGTACAATTAAATACAATAATAATATACAAAAGAATATCTTCTGAAGTTACATTTTCAACAACATTTAGGAGCCCGGTCAATGTTCTGGGAGTCTCACCTTCAGTTCACCCTCACTGGAGTGGAGTCAAGCTCTATTGGCCACTTTCAGTTATCCAAGTCTCATAATGCGCCACTTTGCATGTATTTGCACAATTTAAGGATAAAGGATCCCATGCTCACCTACCATATCAGTTAACTAAATGTTAACTGATTTAGTTATCTAGAGTTGCACTAGAGAAGCCTACAGTGGCGATATTTCCTATGTTCGTCATGTCTACAGTTAAGGATTTGAATCCTCCTAGGTTATTCGAATTTCCCCCATTGTATTATGTATTGTTAATACACAGATTAATGATAATGGTTATCAGTTTATTTCTTCCAATTGTTGTTTCTTCCATGATTAACTCCACAGTGCAATTTTACCAATTTTTACACTACAATTCATCTTCCTTCCTAATTATTTCATTGTAAGGTATTCTCCATCCTGATGATCTCTTATGGTTTATAATTTCACAAAAATATGGCACCAACAATTTACTCACACTCATCCTAGGAACAAAAAGAACTCCATGTATCTTTAGGACCTCACCAAGGTCCAGTTAGAACATGACTGTTCCAACCCCTCAAATATCTACATGTGGATTGCCAACATCTATCTATACATAATGTATTTGTCCCAAATATATGATTATATGGATTAAATCATAAAGTCCATCCATATTTCTAACTGACCCACTGTCAACAATCCATACATGCTAAAAAACTGAGCTCCCCGTACTAGATTCAATGGAGACTAGAGAAAGTTCTTACTCAAACTTTGCAGCAAATTCTTCTACTATTGTCGATAATGTTAAATATTTCTTTGTATTTCTCTTCTTCTTCTTAGTATATTTTGAGGCATAGTGTCCCAACTGACCACACTGGAAGCACCTGATCTAAATCAAGTCTTTCTTCTTCTTATTCTTTGTCTTGGTTGCAAATGCCACGTTTTCCTCAACATCCTCACTAACCTGACCAATCTAAGACTTGTCTCGAATCTCCTCCTTGTTAAAGTCATCCCATAATATGGACCAACTGGGAAGCTTCTCCCTTCCCACAATACACTTGAAAAAGACGTCCCACTACTTGGTGAATCCCTTCAAGGATATCCTCTCCAAATCAAAGTCAGGGACAATATCTCCTACAACTTCCAACTCGTCATTCATTTGTGCAACATGAGTCAAATAGGAGGATAAATTCTCATCTTTAATCATCTTTACACTATGTAGCTTGTCTCTAAGCACCCTATTTTGGTTCTCATTTTTAGGCTTGTACAGTTGGTTCAATGTGTCCCACATTTACTTAGTTATTTTATTCTCGACTAAATGTGGAATCAGGTGGTATTTAACCCCATCTAGAATTATCCTTTGATCCCTCTTCAACTCTAGGAAAACATCCAAAGCATAAGTATGAGAGAACCTTGCCACCTCTTGAGCTCATCCATAGTGACATTGTTGGTCCCTTCCCTCATATTTCAATGAGTCAACCCAAGTATGTCTTAACCTTCATAGATGAATTTTCCAGGTACAGTTGGGTTTACTTCCTTAAACTCAAGTCTGAAATTTTTGACCTCTTCAAGTTTTCCAAAGCCTTGGTTGAGAACCGATCTGGGAGGAAATTCAAGATCCTCAGATATGATAGTGGTGAATATTTCAAGTTTGAGTTCATTAAATATTGTGAATATGTAGGTATCCATATGCAACACTCTATTCCTTACACAACTCAGTAGAATGGTGTTGTTGAGAGGAAGAATAGAAGCCTTAAGGAGATGGCTACTTGTATGATGGAGTCTAATACTTTTCCACCAAAGTTTTGAGATGAAGCTATAAATTGTGCATCCTATATCTAGAATAGGTTGCCTCACAAGAAACTTGATGGAGTTACTCCTTTCAAATCTTGGAGTGGACACAAGCCTGATGTGTCTCATTTCAGGATTTTTGGCTCAAGGGCATGGGATAGAATTCCACTAGATAAAAGGAGGTATTTGGAAACCCAAAGGCAAGAGTGTCTATTTGTTGGGTATTATGAATATTTAAAATGGTATAATCTTATCAACATGAGCACTCAAAAATCCTTCATTGAAAGGAGTGTTCAGTCTGAAGAAGACCCTTGATAGTAGCAGAAATTGGAGATCCCTCTTCACCACCTCCACCTTTAGTTGTAAGTGAAGAAACTCATGAAATTTTGTATTCTGATATGTCTGATAATGATGATTTAATTTCAGATCTAAACATCTCCACAAGGCCAAAGTGGGCAGAAAATACCATTCAATTAGTTAGGGAACTAGCTAGGAATCCGAGTGATTCTAGGAGGACTAGATCTAGATTCGAAAGTGCCCTTTCTACCAATGATCATTTCTTTGTTGATAAGTGTTTTCTAATTATTGAATCTGACCCACAGACATATGAAGAAGCATCTGAAGACCCAAGATGGAAAACATCCATGAAGGAGGAATTTCATTAGCTCCAAAAGAATGACACATGGGAACTGCTCATCCCCCCCCCCCCCAAGGAGGAAGCTAGTCAAGTGTAAGTGGGTGTTCAAAACGAAATTAGTTGTTGATGGATATCCTCTAAAGTATAAGGAAAGGTTAGTGGCCAAGGGCCTCTCCCAAGTCCAAGGCATTTACTACAATGAGACGTTTGCACCAGTTGCAAAGATGCAATCCATAAGACTAGTTTTGGCCATTGCAGCTTCCAAGCAGTGGGAGGTACATCACATGGATTTGAAGAGTTCCTTTATACATGGTGATATGAAAGAATAAATATATATGCAGAAACCAGAAGGTTTTGTGACTAATCCATCTCTTGTGTGCAGCTTGAATAAATCATTGTATGGGCTAAACCAAGCTCCCAGAGCTTGGTATGCCAAGATTGATGGCTTTTTTCTATCACTAAAATATTGTAGATGCAATTGTAATCCAAATGTCTATTTGAATCTGATTCATGGTTCTTTAATAATTCTTTTATTGTATGTTCATGCACTTCTGATCACAGGAAGTTCCAAGAAATAAATTGTCTCTTTGAAGAGTACAATGAACCATGCCTTCTCTATGACTAATTTGGGATTGTTAATCCAATTTTTGGGGCTTGAAATTTCTCGATAAAATATTCGAATCAAGGTACATCATTCCAAGTATACTTTGTATATGCTGAATAATTTTAGAATGAAGGATTGCAAGCCAAGAAAGACTCCTTTCCTTTCAGGAGTTAAGCTTGAAGAAGCGTGGTCAACTCCATTGGAAAACAACAACCTGTATAGGAACTTGGTTGGTTGTCTTCTTTATTTGACTCATAATCGACCTGATATATCTTATGCAATGAGTGTGCATTCTAGACACATGGATCAACCTCATGACATCCAATGGAGGAAAGCAAAGAGAATCCTAAACTTTGTACAAGGAACAAAAACTCATGGGATTCATTATGTTGCACAATCCAGCCTAGAGTTAGTTGGTTTTACTGACTCTGATTGGGAAAGTGAAAACACTGATAGAAAATCAACTTCTGGATATGTGTTTATGCTTGTAAATGGACCAATCATATATTGAAGTAAGAATAAAATTGCAATTTCAATTTCATCTACAGAGGCAGAATACAGAGGAGTTATGAATGCAACTACTCAATGGTTGTGGTTGTAGGGAATACTTGGAGAGTTTGAGATAGAGTTAATGAATTCTATAGTCATATATTGTGACAACAAAAGTACCATTTGTATCTCAATTGATCAAGAACTAAGGCAGTGAACCAAACACATAGAGATACATGTGCACTACATCAGAGGACTTGTGCATGATGGGGTCATTACTATGCTCTATTGCGCATCATCTGAGCAAATTGCAGACATCTTCACCAAGGTGATTTATGATAGACTTTCAGCAATCTCATATCACTGCTGGGGATAGATTATCATGTGGTGAAGACAATATTTATTACAATTTAGTTCATGTCCATGTTTAAGGGAGGATTTCCCCCTTGTGATTTTGCCTCTTTCCTTGTTTTGTATGGACAAGCAGTATGTAAAGGGTGACTAAGCCTTGTTGCTAGGCCCTATATCTCTGATATTTTTGTGATATTGTACATAAATTCAAGCTTAATAGGGGGTGTTGGAATAATCAAAACCCATTCAAATACTTCGGATAAAATAATTAATCTTTTTTATTATTTTCCTAGGTCATACATTATCTAGTTTGTACCCAATTCCATTTATGAGGTCAAGCTTGTCAAAATTTCCTCCTGGAGTGCTTTGAAAAGATTTTGGATAAGATTCTACCAACTAACAGACTGCCCAGTTTAGTAAGTTCACATTCTTTCCTTATCCATAGTTTCCAGCTTTTCTGCAGTTTTAAGGCAAAAGCTAAAGCTAGTTTTAAGGTGGTTTTAAGGTAGAGTGCCTTGTTTTTTACACCAACTAACCTTCCTTATTTTCCTCATAAAAAAGTATGATAAATTCCACTTTCCTTCACTTATCATCTGTACCTACTGATTCAGCAAATTTGTGAGCATCTTGACTAGTTTGGAAAGTGCTTTATGCACCCATGGGGGATTTTGACTAGTTTAGTAAGCCTGGTTTTGTACTGATTCGAATACCATATTTGAGATTTTGAATCCTTGGAGTATATACATGGAGAGAAGCATGTATCTATTTAATGATGGCTTGTGTAAATTAATATCAACAATTTGTGTTATTCAACTAATTCAGTCTCCTTTTGTGTGTTTCTTGCATTGTTTTCAAGCAATTTTGTGAGTTCAATTTATCTAAGCTTGGGGTTGATTTCCACAGGAAAGGCCACTAGATGCAAAATCATCTAATCAAATATCATGTTTTGATACCTCTTATAGAGAGCTTGATACACCTCAAGAATGTGACATGCAAGTTTTTTTGTAATACTACGGTGGATAAAATTAGAAATTTTTCAATTAACTATTTTTTAATATATACAAAAATAATTTTCATACATTATGCATTCTTATGATTCAAAAAAATTACTTTATAATTTTCTTAAAATGATTTTGTAAACAATATTTTATCAATAGTTTTAAATTGTCCTTTAATACATAAATTTAATGTTTTTTGAAAAATACACATGCACATTATTGTTATACATTTTTTTGGACACACAAACCTTGATAATTTTTACAATTTCATAACATGTAAAAGCAAAGAGAAAATCCTAAGGTATATCTTTAGAACAAGATATGAACTTGATAGAAACAACTTTATATAGCTAAGGTTTCTAACCAAGCTACTACATAGCATATTGTGCAAGCAATAATCCATTCCAAATAACACTTCGTAAGATTCCCTCCTCTTCCTTGAAATATCTAGATGGATCATGAGGATGGTGCCAATTGCTACTATGAAGATCCACTAGTAACCCCAAAAGACGATCCAATTTGAACATGTGACCTATGGTTTCTATTCAACAACATGCGTTTAGTAGATGGTTCAATTGATTGAGCTAATCATTGTGTGTGTGTGTGTGTATTGTGTTAGAATTTCTCAGCACATATTGATAGTCTTGTTATCACATATATTGTAGACGGGATACTATGATGCAACATGTGGACGTTCTCTTTGTTTGTTGAGACAGATATAATGAAGGGATACAACATGCATCGTCATTACAGCATGAGGCATTCAGAGCCTTCATTCAGTAGCTGATCTTGAGTATTTCCTTGCCATGATTGAGATCTCCTTGTCCTTTGAGATGACTTGAGTTGTGACATAGTTCATTCAAGCAGAGCAGCGTAGATGCTATGGTGACATGTATATCAGTTAGAGACATGTATATAGTGAGATTAGGTATATTACATCTTGGTAGTATTTTTCTCTCTAATGTATACTAACACCTTTTAATTGTTATGTTGTGATGATTATGGTGGTCTATGCTTATAGTATACGTTCTACTAATGATTATCTTGTGTTGAGAATTATTAGAGAAACCGATGTTGAAGACCATTGCTTATGCCATGCTTTGCACAAATTTTAAAATTTAGTGTTGTATTGGTTCCATGTATCATTTGTATCCACCCATCCAGCTTCATCCATGACTGATTTTTCCCATGACTTATGATTGATTGAGACCTATGAGATTGAATATCATATTCCCCACTTTGACCCCTATGCATAATGGATCCCATGTTGTTTTGTGTCTCGAATCTGAGTTGTGCAACAAAAATTGTCAATGCCTTGATCCTTCTGGGCCAGGAGAACCCGTTGGTTTTGGTTCCTAAGCTTAGGTGAGTTGAACTTTGAAGCCTTGACCTCTCTAGCCGGTTTTCCCTGATCTTTGGTCCTAACTACGGATATTCCCCCCCTATTTTATTAAAGAGTGTCAACTAAAACTTGAAGCAATATTTCTACCATCATTACATGCATTATGTGTTATATACTGAGAAATGCAATCCCTCAAATAAAGTTGCAAACTTTGTATTTAGACACAACTCAAAAAGGGATATGAAATGAAATGTGAAAGGCCTAAGCAGTGGATAAAGAAATGCAAAATATAAAGATTGTTGGACATCTTATTGAAATGCAATGATTAATTCCTCACAAAGCCTGCAGGATTTGATGTGATATGGAGTAAGGAACATCTAATTCTAAGTGTCCCCTATGATCTCTTCACTGCAGTTTCTTGTGTACTCAACGCAGGGGTCCTAGAAAGGATTCTCACAGAGCTTGATTGTTATCTTGGATGTGAGTCGTAGACATGTTGTTAAAGTTGAATGGACTCTTTTCAGATCAACTCGTCCACTTGTGAGACACCACCATTCCCTATTGTTTATTTGTCATGCATATGTCACTTTGGTTGTGTGTACTTGTCATCATTTGGAGAGATCATATGGTCAAATTCAACTAGAAGTCATTTGCCTTTTACCTTAGCCTTGTTTTCCACCTTCACCCAGCATTAGCAAATTGATTAAACTTTGTAAGTATGGCATATACTAGGGACATCCAAAAGATTCAAATATTGTTCAACATCACATGTATATTTTACTAATTATTATTATTATTATTATTGTCACCATGATTTTGATTAACATTATTTATGTCGAGTTTTAATATACATCTTGGATCAATTCTTACCTTGGATGCATGTAGGTTCAACTTAGTTCGATATCTCACCTCTATCTTGGGTATTTTTCCCTCGTCAACCCAGTTGACCAATCCAAACACAGTTCCCAAGGAATATACTACAAAAATTAACACTGCCTATATTCACTCCAGACATACCTAGGACCAATACTACAATCTTAGTTTTCACCATATGATCATAGGTATTGAGTTCCATTAGAGGAAATTTGAGGTCTAAAATGGGCCTCCTAAGGAAAATGATAAAATAATAGTTATTAATTTTGGAGGAAGAATGAAAAAAACTACTTTTTNACATATATCCCTATGTTTTTACTCAAATTTCGAGCAGGAGAGCTTGTTGGATGCGGAATTTAATTCCGCATCCAACGAGTACCCACACTGCATACTTTTGACGAACCCCACTACCGAAAAAATAAGAAATACCTGAAAAAATGTGATGATGTCATCATCACATTTTTTGAGGGATTTCTTGTTTTTGGGGTAGCGGGGTCCATCAAAAGTATGTAGTGTGGGTATTGGTTGGATGCGGAATTAAATTCTGCATCCAACGAGCTCTCCCGCATGAAATTTGAGTAAAAACACAAGGAGATATGTCAAAAATACAAACAAAAAAAGTAGTTTTCTTTTATGACAAATATGTCAATTTAACCATTATGGTTGACTCATTTTATTGAAATTCTATTGGTTCTTGAATTCCAACTCACAAAATGTATTGTTGACACGTTTTCTTATAAGGCCCATTTTAGACCCCAAATTTCCTCTAATACAGAGATTGTTTTTATTGACTCTGTCCATTATTGTTATTATGAGATGATGATATTTATGGAATTTCAGTGGATCACTGTGGATGAGTAGTCACTTGTACCATTCTACTATGTCTCCAAACACTTTTGTACAGCCAGTTTTCCCCAATTCTCAACTTGAATAAAGTTGTGATGATTTTTATTATGTTCAGAGGATGTACCATTAAAAAATGAACTAGGAATATCACTTGGGAAATCTAGTTGGCATGTGTGGTCAAGGAAATGGAAAGGGAATGCTTCTAGATGATTTATTATGACTCTTCATATATATCTACACCAGTTTCATCTAGTTAGATGTTCCAGGTTTTTTTTTTTTTGCTCTCTTAGGGAGGACGTCCCCCATAGGGTGAAATTCATTAAAATGGCAACAATAAAAGTGTAAATCAAGTTGTATCTTTAGAAATATGTATGGTGGGGGCACCTAATGACCCCGCCATGTTCCCTAAGTGTTAAAATTGCAAAAATAATGATTATCATGTTGTAAAAATGGGCTTTATGAGGTAATTTTCCCCCTCAACTATATTGATCCATGTAAAAATAAAAGATGTAATATCCAATGATTGATGATGTTTTAATCTCAACCGTTGGATGAAAAAGTAAGATAGGGTTTGCGTCTCTCAAAATTTATATAAAGAAGGGACACCCCCTCGTTGTATCCCATTAGGAAATTTGGCTCTTGGCTATTGGAATAGAGAAAATACTTTCAAAGAAATCATGTGTCTTCTTTGTCATAGATTATTCTTGTGCTTGATTGAAAAATTATTTCTAGAGGTCTTCTATTTAATTTATTCTTGTTCCAAATATATTTTCGTGAGGGTCGTGTTGTCTACAAGAGGGTGTCTTTCTCTTGGGGCGTTTTTGTGAGAGATCCAACTCTCTCCATCTAAAAACGTTGGCAACCAAGGGGTTTTTATAATGTGCCCTTGATCATCGGTTATGCTTCTTGATTTATCTTGCATTTGTAGTTTCCTTTTATGTGGATCAATTCTAACTTGAAGTAGGTTTCTCTTGCAGGAAGAGGAGCGCACCAGCTCAACTTGGGCAAATCGTTTTGTCTTGGAACTTCATCAAATTCGCTTGGAATTGCGTCAAAACGGGGAAAAGTCTAATTTCACTTTGCATCTACAATATTTTGAGGTATTTCTGTTAGTATTTCTTTTGTTTTAATTTTGAATCCACCCGACGAATAATCAAAACCATAATTAAAACCTTCAAAACATTATCTAGGTCGTTCTATTAGGATTTTTTTATTAAACTTTTATGGGTTATTTCACTCTCCATAGAGCTAGGTGGGTTTCCCAAGACTTCATCATTGGGGACTCCATATTCCATTCGATCAAGGCACTAATATTTAGGCAAATCGCCCTCCTAGGGTTTTCAGCTAATTTTCTTGTTTTATGATCCATCTTTTGGCTTGTTCTTTTAGATACTGTAAAATCCATCCCCAAGCCATTATAATAAATTTCTATCTTCCCTTAATTGTTCATCAATCCATCACTCTGGGCATACTCTCGTTTTCCACCTTTAATCCCCCCTAGGTAGTGGCATAGGTCATTTTCAGTAGCACTTACTACCTAGATATACATAATAGTTATACGGTCACTGAACATAAACATTTTGGGATACATTTTCACTATATAAACCCTGATTGTACAAAGCATCCTTATCAGTTTCTATCTTTCTCATATCTAGGGTTTCTCAGCTATTCACCTTACGAACTTTATTTTTGTAGTTTGAGTTGGTGTGTTCGCTTTGGATCTTTCATTTTAGGTTTGATCATGGTCTCCCCCTTTGTCACTTGGCTTATTTGTGGCATAAAGGGAAGGGTTTCCTAACTGACGTGACAACCAATCCATATATGGGGGGTGGGATACTCGTAGTTCACCTCTTTAGTTTTTTGTCCCCTCTACCATCCTGATAAGGATACCATGTGTGGGGAAAGTACAAGTTGTGTGATGACAAGTCCTAGGCTAACTTCTAACATACCAACTTAGGAAAATAGAAAATTGAAATCTCTATCAAAACCACAATTTAATATTTACTAGGAGTTGAAACACATCAAGATGAAGAAAGTAGCAACAAGCACACATATCTAAAACTCAAATCACATCACTATATTAAACTTGAAAACAAGAATTGCATTGAAAGCTTCAAACTCTACCCTTCACCCATTGCTTCCTACTTTGAAAACTAAATTAATAAACCAATGTCATTTCCTTCTCTTTTATTGAGTAAGAGGAAGAGGAGGTACAATTAATCTAGACACGTGCACAATAATGCCTCAAGTGGATGTGACCAGAGGCATGCAAGCATGAATCCTCCTTGAGGTTTGCGCCCTAACTACTAGGTTGTATGCACCTTACCTAACTAATGCATGCAAATTCTAACTAAAGCAAAACCAAAAATAGAACTAAACTATGAAATCTAAAAGGAATCTAAAGTGGAAATAAACTAAAGATGGTGCATGCATGCACCCTCTATATCTCTCTCTCTCTCCATAAATTCTCCTACACCCTCATTAGTACTGTAAGAAATTATGGAAGGGGTAAGGCCACCTTTCTATAGTATGAATATGTGCATTATCACACATGCCTTCCCTATGTGAATCTAGGTCTTCTTTGTTTGTTGCTGACATTAATGACAATCTTTTATACACTTTTTAAGGGACCAAAAATCCAAAACTTAGACTTACCAAGGAAAGTCTTCTTCACCAAACACAATATACTCCCTTAGAATCTAGTACCTCCCCTCTGTTAGGGGCTTGGTCAAACAATTGACCATCAATGAGCCTAAAGAAACATGAATGTGGATCATTGCTTCCTTTTGTACTGAACTATCTTCAGAATCTTCAAAGTAAAAATATTATGTACAAGGAACTCTACATCAACAATCTGCCAACGCTCTTCATCCTTCAAGCCATATTCATTGGTCAACATCTTATCACACCACATCATGTACTATTATAAAAAAAATTGCAATAATGAACTCATCTGTATATAGGGTCAAGAAAATTGTATCAGATCTATCTAATAATGATTGAAATATACACTAAATTTAGAAAGGCCTAACATGAGTACAAATTTATTGATACTGAAATCCAAAATAGGTGGTGCATGATTCATCCCATCTAGGGAAATTATGTCTTCCTAGGAGAATTCTTCAATAATTGAAGTAAGAGTATCATCAAGGTCAAATCCCTATTATTGAGATAATCCTTCTGTAACAACTTTATCATGGCCCTCTTCCATATTTCCATCAGTTGTAATCAAGGCATTAGGGGAATTTTGAGGTAAAAAATGGGCCTCATAAGGGATATATTAAAATATTATGAACTAGGCATTTTATGGGGAATGTATACTTGAAAACTCACATTCTCACTAAATTAAATTCACAATTTAGATAACCATGGTTGAGTTACATACTAGAAACAAAAATAATAAAAAAGGTTATATTGAAGTGACTAAAAGCTAATTTTAATTTCCAAAAAATGTGTAGTACTTGGATGCATTCATTTCCTTGAACCTGGATATCACTTTTAATAATAAAATATAAGCATAATGAAAAGACAAATTTTCTCCAACCACACATTGAAAATTGAAATTTAAAATAAAAATATATATGTATATTCTTAATTTTTTATTATAACTTATGTTATTTTGTTTCTTTATATAGTTTATGTATTTTTATGATATAATTAATTTAGTGTTTGAAAATTAAAATTTAAGATAATATGTCTTTTTAATTTTTTATTATAACTTATCTTTTTTAGGTTCTTAATAAAATTTACATCTAATATGTTTAATCCATTATTCGAAAATTAAAATTTAAAATAATAAATATATATGGATTTTTTTAATTTAAATTATTTATTTTCTTATTAAACCAATTTATGTGTTTTTATAATAGAATTAATTTAGTTAAATTCTCATAAAATAGAATGTTTATGATTTGTATTAAAAATCATTAAACCAATTTTTTTCTATATTAATAAATTAATCACCTATTATTATTTTTTTAATTTTTTTCTACATTTTAAAATATACAGAAATATTTTAATATATTCATTATATACTCTAAATTCAATATTTAATTTTCTGTGTGTGAGAGAGAGAGAGCTGGAGGAATCAAAAACGACGTTAGTTTTGTAATCGCGTGATACGGAGTTGATTCCAATGGCTCTAGTATAACCCAAGCACGACCAACTATGGGCTCAACCTTTGTGCACATTTCGTCGAGACTCAAAGAGTTGACTTTCTTAACATCCTGTATGCCTTAACATAACGTGAAGTTGTCAATCGCGGCTTACATCCCTGCCCCTTATTAATAGATTTAGTATACATTCTAAATTTTAAAAATTTAAATTTTGATTTTAATATTTTTTTATTTTAATATAGGTTAGCACACATATTCTATACTTAAATCTAATCTTTAAAATTTGATTTTAATAATTTAGAATTTGAGTTTTTCTTAGCTTTTAATTAATTAATTGTAATATAATTTTGTAAAATATTGCATTCTAATGTAATTATATAAGTTAATATTTAATATTTTAAACTTTGGTTTTAATATTGTGTATAATGTAATGTTTTGTAGTTTTTAATTAATTATACTATAGCTTAATTCCCTCATGTGTACCTTTGATTAGTTATTCCTTCCTTTAATATAGTAATAGGTATAAAGTAAATGCCCCCTATCTCCACTTAGATATACCTGTAATAAAAAAACGATTAAATTTGGGCATGCATAAAAATACGTAACGTTCCTCGAGTGGTTAGCATTTAAATAAATGGTAAAGTGGGTGAGGGACCGCAAAAAAAAGGGCACGAAAAGGCAGGCGTTGTAGTTGCACTGCCCCCCCCCCCCCTAGAAGGGTTGTCCCAAATCGGTCAAATAAATTGGATTTTTTTCTTAGGGAATATCCCCCTAAAAAATTACAAAGTTCTTACCTTAACTCAAAAGTAAAGAAAGAAAGGTACAAATTTGATAAAATATTACATTTTAATATCTTATTTTGTTTAGAATTTAGTTTTTAAATTGGGCTTTTTATGAATATATTATTTTGTAATACTTTTTATTGTAATTTTTTTATACAAATCTAATTATAAAATATTTTAAAAAGTATTAGAAAAGTTAATAGTACTTTTAAAAAATAACAAAATAAAATAAAGTTCATTTAAAAATACATAATTATAAGATATTTTTGAGATTAAGAAAAATAAATGAATATATCATATATCCATAAAGTAAAAATTTGTAAATAAAAGATTTTTTTAACATTAAGAAAAAACGGATAAATATAACATATATTGAAAATTGTGTAAAGACATGCATATTAAATGAAAAGACATATTGTCTTTTTCAAAATATATGAAGGAACAATAATATAGTTTATTGAAAAGATGTAAAAAGACATTAGTACTTTACTCTATGTGTAAAAGTAATTGTAGACTACCATGGTTAACCATAGATTTTGATCAACCTTTTAGAATATGACAAATAAGCAACCTTAATTCAAGTAATGTCAAATCAACTATTATAGATGACGTCATTCTCTAGATTGTGATTGGTTCTTAAAAAGTTGATTTTAATAGTACTTTTTTTGTTTGGAGGCCCATTTTTTACCTCAAAATTCCCCTAATGAATCAACAATTGATTCTACAATTGGCTATATATGTGTCTCCTCAAGGTTGGACGTGCACGCCTTCATCACGGCTTTCTGTGATACCTACTCAACTGGATCTATGAGTATTCTATAAAGGTCTCCTTCTTGCACTCCTCTTTCCAAAACCTAGCTAGATCCATGGATACTATCTCTAATGGTGACTTGCTAACCATCAAACTCAACCAAACACTATAAATTTGTTATGCAAGAAAGTGAAAGAAGACTCTTAGTTAACTCAAGAACATATAAGACAAAATCTAGCTCAAAAACATCACTTAATGGCATATGGAAAGATATGGAACTCAATCTCTTCATAGGATATATGGCCTCATCGCCCATCTCCACACGTAGTCCTCCCTCTTGCTCTAGAAACTTGTTGAATATATTTTTTTCATAAGTCATATGTTTGGATGCTCCACTATCCACATACCATTGTACACTTGAAATTGTGTTTGTGAAAAGACATGACACCATGGTGAAGGCAGTATCAAGCATGATAGTCAACACACTCACACCTAAAGCTTCTGCACTTCCTACAAATCCTTGTTTTTGTTGGTTTCCTTCCCTTTCTTCCTCTGAAGACATTGAGAAGCAAAGTGACCATGCTTGTTGGACTTGAATCATTGGATATAACTCAAGTCTTTCTTCTACTGACATGGAGAATCTGACTCTTCCTCCTTACTCTTCTAGACTCTCCTAGGTCCTCCTTTTCTACCTCCTCCCTACCTTCTTGATGGGAGCTAGGTTTGGCACATCATGTGTCCTAACTGGTTGATACTTGTTGTAGTCTCATCTCCTTTCCCATGAAAGCATCCCACAACTACTCGAAGTGATCCAAAAATGACATGATCTACTAACACTTGAATTTGCATGTGAATTCTTAAACTAGTCAACTTATAAAAAGACTTGAAATAACAAGCTTATCAAAGGCTCACAAATAACTGAAATAATATAAATGAACAAATAATGCAAACCATGAGAATGTGGACACCGTGTGATAACGAAGTTCGTCCCCGATGGACTACATTTCTAGGTCCAGCTCTAATGAGGACCAATCTTATTAGTCTTCAAAATTCTTGAACATGTAAAAAATGTCTTCTACAAAAAGACTTGGGCTTCAACAATGAAGTCCTCTCACTCTCCAAAATCTCCCAAGAGTGGCTAAAAATCCTCTTACAAAATGAGCAAAGCTTACAAATCCTTCAAATGCACTTTGGCATCATATCACCAAAAACTTCAATGCATCTTCCAATGCCCTTCCATGGCCAAATTACATTGTTTATATAACCCAAAAATCCATAACACACCTCCAAATACAAAGGGTTTACAAATATTTGATCCCAAACTAAATGGGATAAATATCCATTCAAAAATGGAGATCCAAATCTCCATAAAATACATTTTTTTTCTTTTAAAAACAATAAACAAATCCAAAAATATAATATATATGATTAAAAATATATATATAATAATGTGAATTTGTTTAGATTTAGCCCAAAAAGGAAGTGCTCCCATATTGGGGGTTTAATCTTCCTGAATCAATCTTTAAAATATATATATGTGCATCCCTTAACAAGAGGCGCTCTTGGTGCGTTGGTTGAAAACATTGGAATGTTGGGTGGAGGTCTCGAGTTCAAACCCATAGACCTCTCCTCTTGTGATGTTTTTTGGTTGGCATATATATATTGGATATTGTGTTGGATCTTGGTTTCTCTTAAAGGTGTCATGGTTTTTGTGTGGAATGGTTGATATATTACACATGGTGCCAAGGGTTTTTGCAAAATAACAACCCATTCAACTTTAAATAGGAGTGGACTCCTATGCAGTTAAGAAACATCGGTGGAGATCATGGTTACGTGGAAGTTGCGGATACTCTGGATGAGGATAGGTCAAGGGTTTGAATCCCTTGGCTACCAATATTTTTTGGTAACTGAAGCCACCAGGTGGCCAATCAAATCACCACATGACCTCCCCCGATTGGTCCACATGTTTTCCCACTCGATGCCAACTATGCCACAAATATGCCAACTAGACAGTAACCTACCACATGGCGCTTTGTGAGTGTTACACATTAGTGTCGTGCATTCCATGTGTCACCCTTACACTGGTGCCACGTGGTTCCCCTTTTGTCATTTTTACATGTTTTGTCAAAATTTCAGAACTCAATCATCTTTCTCATCCAGAGACCGTTTTGCGTGAAACGAACGTCACTGGAAATCTCTCGTCAAGCTCTACGCAGTTGCAATATTCAGTTCGTGGTTTGAAGACTTTAATTTTGATCAATCTCAGAGATATTTCTAGATCAAACCTTTCCACTAAGAAGCTTTTGGACCACCAAAATCTTAAATCATTCAGAATTCAAGTGAGGACATGTTCGTCTCATTTGTCCCATGTCATTTGTCCATTCTTCCTGGAACCTCACATTTGACTTATCATAATAAAAAAATCAACACTGAATTAACATTTTTAAGTACATTAATCCATTTTTTGACCAAATATACATTCAATATTGTCGGAACCAACCATATACTACTGATCAATAGAAAGTTGAATATCAAAATTGAACATATAAAATAGATTGTACCCATATCATGCTGATGTTTTATATTTGGAACACTGTCAACCATAATAAATGTATTTTGATGCAATGGCACTTCATTTTCATGCTTAGTATTATTTTCTTCCTTAAGTTGCATAGACGTAAGTGTCAAATTTTGACTTGCATTAATGATCATTTTTAGTTATTGTGTAGTTCCCAACGATGTGTCATTTTTAAATGAATGTGAATGTACTATATACTCAATTCCTTCTTTAAACAAATGATATTGTTTATGTTCTCTATAGAAAATTGTATTTCGATCATATAAGTACGGGCTACCCAACACAATTCCACAGATATCTAATGGAACCATATCAAATTCAACTTCATCTACAAACTTGGATGTTATTGCAAACTTTAGATCACATTGTTTTGTTGATTGTAATCTTTTATCTTTGCATACCCAATCTAATGGATAAGGACTCCTGTGTGGTTTTATTGTTAATCCCAATTGCTTAAATACTTCTTCTGAAATGAGATTAGCTTAGGATTCACTATCTATGAGTGTGTCGATATTAGTTTCTTTTGTAATTACCCTTATATGAAACAATGCATTCACTTTTCTATCCTTAGAACTGACATGATCTTTAGGAGTAGATGCACATGAAGAAGCAATGTTAGAATCATTACCAACAATAGATTTACCTTTCACACCTATGATTGTTATCTGTGTTTCATCATCAGAATTCGATCCAAGGTCCTCAACAATAACTAAAGTACCCAAGGTCCAAGGTCCAAGGTCTTTCTTATACTTAAACCACTTCGGTTTCAATTCTAGATGAAGTACCCAACACTTTGTTTCTGTGTGCCCTTGCTTTTGACAATGTGAGCATGTAGGACTCTCATCACCTTTCCTCGCTATAGTTGTATGCTTACATTTCCCTTTTTCATTTCCTTCTTTTCATAGGTTTGATTCAGTTAAAGAAAAGTTATCATGAGCACTCTTCCATTTGGATTCAATGTGTATCTTGCACACATACCTCATCCATGTTAGTAGGATTGAACATTAAAATCGTATGGCGTAAATAATTATACAATCCTCCTATGAACTTAAGAAGAGTTTCTTGAGTGTAAGAAGGTATACCCGAAATCATAGCTCTATTTCTGAATTCCTGAGTATATTCTTGTACATTATAACATTTACCTTGCCTTAAGTTTTTCCAATCCATCATGGCTTGTTGTATGTAACCTAATGGGTAGAATTGCTTCTTTAACGCAGCAATAAATTCATACCAAAAAGAAATAATTTTACCTTTTGTAAGGAGGTCTTCTTGTGTCTTACTCTCCCACTAGATGAGTGCAGTGCCTCCAAGATGGAGAGTAGCCAACTGGATCTTTGGACTATCATCTACAAGCTTTTGGATCTTTCCATACACCTCAATCTGTCTGATCCAATCATCCATCTTTTCTGCGTTAACTTCACCATTATATGTAGGCAAATCAAACTTAATATCAAGTTTCAAATAAGGTAAATCAGACTTAGTCTTCTTAGGTTGTTTCTTTGGATTTGAAGAAGTAGTACTGGAGCTTTCAAAAGAGGATGAAGACGATGGAGAAGAAGGTTGAGATGGGTCTCATCCTTTTCCCAAAGCATTATCCTCTTCTTTCTCCTTCGTTTTATTCTTTGTCAATCTCTCTTAATAATTTGCAAACGATTTTTCTACTATGTCTACCATTTGATAGAAATCTTTGTGGAAATCCTTATCATCTTCTTCTCAGTAGTATTCATCTGACATTTTCTTTCTTTGGTGTGCGCATTCAATCTCTAGATTGAAAGTCTCAAGTTGGCCTTCACCTCGCTTAATCCTTGATCTAGTTAACATTCACACTCTGCAATTCCCTGGTTAGCCTGCTTTGATACCAAACTTGATTCAAAATGACATGATCTACTAACACTTGAATTTGCATGTGAATTCTTAAACTAGTTAACTTATAGAAAGGCTTGAAATAACAAGCTTATCAAAGGCTCACAAATAACTGAAAGAATATAAATGAAAAAATAATGCAAACCATAAGAATGTGGACACAGTATGATAAAAGAGTTCTTCCCTAATGGAATATGTCTCGGGGTCTAGCTCTAATGAGGATCGATCTTATTAATCTTCAAAATGATTGAACATGCACAAAATGTATTTTTCAAAACTGCTACAAAGAGACTTAGGCTTCAACAATGAAGTCCGCTATTTCTCCAAAATCTCCCAAGAGTGGCTAAAAAACCTCTTACAAAATGAGCCAAGATTACAAATCCTTCAAAGGCACTTTAGTATCATATCACCAAAAAACTTCAATGCATCTTCCAATTTCCTTCCATGGCCAAAGTACATTGTTTATATAGCCTAAAAATCCATAACCCACCTCTAAATAAAAAAGGGATTTACAAATATTTGATCCCAAACTAAATAGGATAAAGATCGATTCAAAAATGGAGAAAATATATGCAAATTTCCATTAAATATGTTTTATGTTTTAAAAACAATAAAAAAATCCAAAAATATAATATATATGGTTAAAAAAACATATAATAATTGAATTTATTTAGATTTGACCCAAAAAGGAAGCGCACCCATATTGGGGGTTTAATCCGCCCAAATCAAAGTTTAAAATATGTGTTCATGCATCCCTTAACGGGAGGCACTATTGGCATGTTGGTTGAAAACGTTGGCATGTTAGGAGGAGGTCATGGGTTCAAACATGCAGACCTCTCCTCTTATGGCGTATTTTGGTTGGCATATATATTGGATATTATGTTGGCTGTGGACCTCTCCTATATATTGGATATTATGTTGGATGTAGACCTGTGTCATGGTTTGTTGTGTGGAATGGTTGATATAAGGTTGGCATATATATTGGATATTATGTTGGCTGTGGACCTCTCCTATATATTGGATATTATGTTGGATGCAGACCTCTCCTCTTATGGCGTATTTTGGTCAGCATATATATTGGATATTATGTTGGCTCTTGTTCCTCTCGTCGTGTCATGGTTTGTTGTGTGGAATGGTTGATATATTACACATGGGGTCAAGGGATAAGCCCTCGGCTCGCCCCTTTTTCAAAATAACAACCTATTCAACTTTAAATAGGAGTAAGAGGCATTTTTTGGTTGGCATATATAGTGGATATTATGTTGGCTCTTGTTCCTCTCGTCGTGTCATGGTTTGTTGTGTGGAATGGTTGATATATTACACATGGGGTCGAGGGATAATCCCTCGGCCCGCCTCTTTTGCAAAATAACAACCTATTCAACTTTAAATAGGAGTGGACTCCTATACGCTTAAGAAACATCGACAAAGATCACAGTTGCAACATCCCCAGTTTTGACCCTGATGCACTAAATATACATGATATATATATATATATATATATATATATTGTAATTAACCATGGTGTGGAGCTAAATGCCAAGGTGTTGTACAGGAATAAACACCTTATAACTGAAGATCTAGGGTTACCAACATACTCAGGAAACTTGCAGGAAATTGACTCTAAAACGCAGTAAAGGAAATAGGAGGATAGAAAAGACTCACCCGATACACGACGGTTGATCCTAACTTGTCCTCTTCCGCTCTGCTTCTCCTCCAAAGCCTTCATGGATGCTTCTCCTTCACCTGTCAAAAGTCAATCTTCCAAATACAAGATGATGCATATATATAAACAAGTTAGATAAATCATATACAGAATGCTGAAACATAAATATTTATCAAACCACAATATATGAGAGACATTCAAGACACATATGGAAGAAGGATTCTCTTTATTAACAAAATGAAAGAGTTCATATTACAACCCAACGCCTGAGACAAGGACTCCTCTGCAACCAAAGGATTATGAGTTCCACTGCTCCAAATACTTCTGTATAAACTCCACCAGCATAACTTTTCTCTCCAAGTGTATGTGTTTAACACCCTCCCCAAGGCCTGTATTTATACTTGGTGAAATAAGGCAGTTTCGAAGGTTGAGGAGGTTGAGACAATTAAGGTGATTAAGGTTAAGTGCTTAACTAATCTCAAGTAATCGCGAGTTTTTATTTTAAATGTCAAAGGAAGGTGTATGCGGGTATCAATACTGGCAACTCACGTATGACATGCGAGTTGCTCTAAGGGTAACCTGCATACAAATCTGTACGCGAGATGCAATAACCGACACTCGCGTACAACACGCGAGTTGCATATAAGAAGAGTCGCGTACAAGACTTGACATATTTAAAATGTAAAAATAACCAGCTGGATGGATGATAAATGTAGTTCTTAATAAGCCCATCTATAGTGTTTTGGGAAACCCTCAATCCATAAATGTCCTTTTGCGTGCCAACATAGCGAATGTCGGCACTCGGACGGAGAGGTGCCATTCAGGAGGATAACAGATGCCCCCTAATGTGTGAGGTCAGAGGGAAACGATGGCCGAAATACATTATAATCTTAATCTTTGGAGAACTCAGAAATCCAATGGAGCAAAGAGAGTACCTGAAACAAATACATAGTAATGTCATAAAGTTACATCTGAGGATGCTATGTTCAATTTACTGAAACACTAGATCCTTTACAATATTTGAGTACATCATATGATACAGGTATGAAACCACGTATATTACAAAGGTGGATCGAAGCCACAATATACAATAATGATGAGTCTTCAAAGATCTGAAAGCTGTGTACATGAATAGAACATAATCTTGCGCAACTTAGTCCATAGGTGAGGAACAAAGGTCTTCATAAAGGATCCCAAAGAACCAGTACAATCCAAGACATGTGAATAAGGGTAAGTTAAAGTCGAACATGGAAAGGATTCAACAGTTTGTCAATCAATAGATGATAATCGACAACTGAAGCAAAGGAATTCACCAATGATGAAAGTGAATCCTGAGGTACAAACGTCAAAACTCTAGGTCTTCGTCATCAGGAAGTACTGAAACGGAAACATGCTGTGATAAGGAAGGCAATAGATCCTCCAACGGATCACATGAGTGACTAGGAACTGGGAAAAAGAAGGGAGACACAATAGATAATAGATATAACAATGATGGGATCATGCTATAGATCAGACATTGGGTAAAGTCCTTGAACAATGAGCACAACACAGAGATGACCCAAGGCAGCGTTTAACTTATAGATAGAACAACTAGACCTATCTGTCATGTAGGAGACATGATCAGATTCCCCAGGTATAACGGACAAGAGGAGGAGTAAGAAACTCAAGGTAATAGTTGAACGAAAAAGTAATCACTGAAACATGGATATCGGAAAAAACAAAGAGTGCTATGTTCAAGGAGGACATGCCGCCATTACTGAAAACAAGAGAAAACTTCTTCCTTACCTTCCCTGTTAAATTTTAACGAGTCCAGGAAAGTTAACTCGGATCCCTCTTCATTTTTTAACAAGCTTGAAGAGACGGGAAAATAATGCTTGATAGTGTCACTGATTCGTGGATTTAATGAGCCCAAACTAGTACATGCTCAGTTGGTTTTTTCACATTTAGAGAGTCTGAAAACTCCAAAGAAGACTCCAGGGGGGTCCTTTTTCATCCAATTTAGTCTCCTGAGGCCGAAAAAGTATAAAACATACCACAGAAGAACTCTCTTAACTTCCGTAGAAGAAAAGGTGAACCTTTTTCGTACTTAGTCAGGGAGGTCCGAAAAAGGTTAAATTACCACCTACCCAACGCTCCTTCCAAAACAGCATAAAATAGCTTGAGTTTTACGCGTGTGAAGGAAAGCAAAATCACTCGGAAAGATCCATTTGGTTACGAGAAATGGGGCTTACAACAATAAACTCGTTGCTTTGTTCTTAAATGTTTAACGAGCATGACAAAAACACAAAGTACACTCAGAATCTTTTTCATGTTTAGGTCCAGAGCACGAAAAAGAGAAAACTAAGCTCAAAACGGGTGTTCCTTTTCCGTAAATTTAGTCCCTCAGGTCCGGAAAAGTGATAAACCTATACCTGAGAATACTCTTCTCAATTCAAAAAAGAAAAGAGAGCGATCATTTCTCGTATTATTCTGCATGGTCCGAGAAAGAGATAACCTACCACCAATGCGGATGCCCGTTCACATATTCTTAATGAGCTTGAACGGACGAGTTAACTCAACAGTCAAGTCTATTTTGAAGGAGTCAGACCTGGGCCTAAAGAAACTCCATAAGGGTGGGGAGTCCTATAAAGGAATAGCTTGTAAAAAGAGATTCAAAAAGAAGCTCTATTTGGCATGAAAAATAGCTAAGAGGATACCCCTATACCTGAAACAGTTGCGGCATGAGCACCAAAGAACAACATAGGCTTAGAAGAAAGGATACTCATGAAAAAGGGTCCTATCCACGGAAGAACAATGGTAAAAAAAAAAGGAACTAATGGTTAATAATACCATAGTCTGTGGCAAAAGGTTGTTTGCTAAGGTTAATGTGGATTTAATAAAGGTGCCAAAAATGTATTGGAAATAACAAAACCACCCTATTGGAGCAACAACACTTCGTAATAGTGAAAAACCTATTCCAAAGCATAAAGAAATATGGTATTAGTTGAATGAAATTTCAAACTATAGAAAAAGACCCACTTAAAGAAATATAATTTCTATAAATAGTTGAAAAATCAAACAAAACTCACCATTTGAACTTTTGAGCCATAAAAAGCAAGTTTATCCTTCTACCTTTGTTCGATCATTGTGGACATTTGAACTGACGAAATTGAATTCCGCAAGTTGCAGGTAAGCCTACACCCTGAGCTTTTCATTTTGATCCAAGCAATTATGAATTTTGAGTCTTAATTCCATTATTAAAAGTATCCTAAAGATGGCACGGCACGTACGCGGGTTAACGGTGTGAAGACTCGCGTACACGCATTCTATACGCGAGTTGCCTATATAGACAGTCGCGTACAGTACACGACATGTCTAAATAGACAGTCGCGTGTGCTGCGTGAAGGACAAAAGGCTAAAAATAGTCAAAAAATTTTGAATTTTTATATGGAATTACTGAATCAAATTACTTGTTTTGCTAGGTGAAAAGATGGTTCTAGAATGGAGGGAAAGAAAGCATGAAATAATGGACCAAGCAGCGCTCCAAAGTGCACCCACTATACATGCATTGCAAACAAGTGGGCTACTAAAATTCTTTTGCACATCACCCATGCGGGCCAATGTCCGCATACTTGAGTTCATGGTAAATTATTGGGATCATGACTTGTGGATGTTCAACCTACAGGGTGAAACCTTGGAGATTACCACTGAAGACATGTATTTCATAACTAGTCTGTCACATTGAGGAGCACCGGTTAACCTAGAGGGAACTGGCAGGGGTAGTGACCCCTTAAGTGTCCAAAACTATATAGATGTATTTTGCACACTGGGTACTCAAAAGAGAGGGAGTTGCATCCCTGTTGTACATATCAGTGACTTTACTCTACAGGTACTTGCTAGCACCATCGTGAGGATTTCAGGATCCTCTTCTTTACATTTGGCTACATGGAACCAAATGAGGCTGGCAGTTGACTGTTTCCGCGGTGCTCTCTATGATTGGTGCTTAGGATTTGTCCCTATCATGAAGAGACAATTGTCCGATTGCAAGAGAGGAAGGCGAAAAAACTTTGGTTATGCGAGCATATTAGCGGGCTTCTTTTTCGAGAGAGTACCAGCATTGAGCCCTGCCATACCTCTACCGGTCAGATGTCCACGTCAGCCAAGGCTGAGTAGGTGGGGAGACATATTCCTCCATCAAGGAGGAGGAGACACAGTACATAGTGTATATGATGATGATTTCTATACCTGGTGGGAACGACAGCTACTAGCACTGGAGCAGTTTCCATATGTCGGTATGGACTTTCAAGGTGACCCAGACCTTGTCCTCCCTCCAGGAGGAGCATGGGGCGAGCTAGGTAAATAATTTTTTAAATTTTATCATTTTTCAAATTTTTATGAATTTTAAAATGATAGATATATACATATGTACAAGTCTTAATCCTATAAATGTATCAAAATGCAGATATTGGACCGGTCCGCCCTGAAGGGCACCCACACATCTTTGTTCGTCTTGTCATAGGCGAAGACCCGGGACTGATCAGGGTTCTAGAAGGGAAGCTGGACAGGCTGACCCAAACAGTACCTACCTTGCGGATAAAGCATATCCCGAGTGCCATGCAGGAGTTCGTAGTTGGAGTTCCACCGGTCTGGCTACGTCTATTCAGGCGAGTGGTCAGAGCGGTACTTGTATATATAGAGGCTGTGGAGGCTATCGAAGCCGAGGAGGCTGAGGAAGCCAGGGTGCAGAGAGACCATGGGGACCAAGGTGGTCCTACGTAGATCTAGGACATTTTGATGGACTACGATCCACATTTTTGTATATTTTGTATATGACGAGATCTGAGGATCAGACTTGACCTATCTATGAACAAATATATATATATATATATATATATATTGTTTGGTGACGGTTTATTTACAAATGTTTTTCATATATTTGTTGTATATCTTTATAAAATGTGTGTCAGATGCCAATCTAAAATGTAATTAGCATATGCATCAGTCAATGAATTATGATTTCGTGGAATATGATTGAAAGTAATAACCTCAAAATGTCTTTCCAATAAACGAATTTGCATGAACTGACGTAATAAAATAGGATTACGTACCTGATAAGCCTGATTGAGCTGGGAAACCACCAACTCAGAGTCCAGACGAACCTCAAGCTGGGTAATACCACGTGACAAAGCATCCCATAGGATCTCAATTACAGCCCTATACTCAGCAACATTATTAGAAGTAGGACCTAGACAAGCGCCTCCCGCGGCAACAAGCTGTCCTGAGGGAGAATAAATAACCCATGCTACCGAAGCTAGGTTACAAGTGTGACGGCTGGTGCCATCAGTGAACCCTATATACCTTTCAGAAGATATCTGCAACAACCAGCAGATAGTATAAAAAACAAAACCGACAACCTAATGTACATAAAAATACATACAATAAAAATACAAGAAAAAGTGATAAGCCTAAGCATAGTACTTCTTCAGGTAGAGCCCATTTCTAGGCTCAGGCAGCTTGTTCCCATCAAAATCAACTAACTCATATGCGCCCTTATTCAATACTTTCGACACGACATAAGGTCCTAACCACATGGCCTTGAATTTTCTTGCCCCCAGGGGTTCTTTGTCTTGGTCCCAAAGCAAGACAAGTTCCCCCTCAGAGAAAACCCTAGGTTTGACCAATTTATCATACTGAGTTTTGACCCTATTTTTATGAGCTTGATTAGCAATTAGCGCATCTCTACACTGTTCATCAAGGTGTTCTAAATGTACCAGACATTCCTCAAGCTCAGTCGTATCAGGTAACACATGAATGGCTATCTTTAGAGATGGGATTTCACATTCAATCGGAGTAACTACTTCCACTCCATGAACGAGTTGGAAAGGGGAGAAACCCGTAGCATTTTTTACGTTGGTTCGGTAGGCCCAAAGAGCAGGATATAGCATGATGTACCAGTTAGAGCGGGTTGCATCAATTGTACGTTTAAGGATAGTTTTTAAAGTTTTGTTGATAGCCTCAATCTGACCATTTGCCTGCGGATAGTACGAAGATGAATGTTCTTGTCTGAATCCGAGCATAGTAGTCAGTTCCATCATCATGTTATTTTGAAAATGACTGCCATGGTCAGTGACAATCACTTTGGGTATACCAAACCGTGCGATAATCTGATTGAACACAAAGAAAGCTGATGTTTCCCCGTCGGCTTTAAAAGTAGGCATTGCCTCTGCCCATTTTGTAAAATAGTCAACAGCGACAATGATGTATTTATGCCCTCCAGCCGAGGTTGGGTTGCATGTCATGTAATCGATCCCCCATTTCATGAAGGGGCCTACCAAGAAAACGGGAAATAACAGAGCAGGATGTGACCGCATTTTCCTAGTGTAAAGCTGACACGGATGACAGCGCTTCACTGCTTCCACACAATCTTTAAAGATCGTGGGATAGAAATAACCAGCACGTAATATATTCTGGGTCGTTGCTAACCTAGATAAATGACCCCCACATGCTCTGCTATGGAAATCATTCAGGAAAATCTCCGCTTCCTCATGGGTAAGGTAACGACGCAAGACGGAATCTACCCCTCGTCGATATAAGGTATCTCCTATAATGAGGTAGTTCTTCGCATGAAGGCGTAATTTATGTCGTTCTTCCCTTGAGGAAGCTGCAGGGTACTTCAAAGTCTGGAGATATATAAGAATATCTCCATACCAAGGATCGGAGGTGGATATCAAGAAGATGTGCTCATCTGGGAATGAGTCATCTTCAATCACTACATCTTCTTCAGTAGGAAATTCTGCTATAAGTTCAGCAAAAACTAAGGACTTCTTAGACTTAGCGGACTGGAAATCCAAGTCAAACTCTTGGAGAATGACTATCCATTTGTTAAATTTCCCCCCAAAAATCCGTCGGGATAAAACATATTGGAAAGGATTCACATCTGCCACTACTATGGTGGTCCTCAGTAAAATTTAGTGATGTAACCTTTGCACAGCATAAACAGCTTCTAAGGCTAATTTTTCAACGTGGGAGTATCTAAGTTCAGGTCCGGCCAAAGCATGGCTAAGATAATAAACGACATGCTCTACAAGCTTATCATCCTCCTGGACTAGTACTACCCCAATGGTCGACTCCGACGTAGCCAGATATAATATAAAATCCCTAGAATAATCTGGTGGACGTAATAAGGGTGCCGACAGCAAATCTTTTTTCAATGCCTCGAAAGCAAATTGTGCGGTTTCATCCCATACAAATGGGGTGTCCTGTTTGAGTAGGCGCATGAAACCTTTAGTAATCTTGGCATAGTTAACAATAAAACGTCGAAGAAAATTAGACTTTCCTTGCAGGCTTTGAAGTTGCCTGAGAGAACGAGGAGGAGCCAAATTTACAATGGCGTCAACTTTCAATGGATCCACCTGAATGCCTCTACTAGAGACAATGAACCCGAGTAATCTTCGTGACTCGACACAGAATACACACTTGTGGGGATTCAAGCGAATTTTATAATATCTGCATCTTTCAAATATCAACCGTAAATGATCTGGATGTTGGATCCTCTTACGAGAATGTGCGGGCAGATCATCAAGGTATGGTTTGACAATGGCTTTAATGTCATGGAAAGCAAAGTTCATAGCCCGTCGAAAGGTTTCCCCAGCATTTTTCAATCCAAAGGGCATTTTCTTGTACACAAAGGTACCCCAAGGACAAATGAAAGCAGTTTTATGTTGGTCTTCCGGTTTTATTTGAATTTGATTGTATCCGGAGAAACCATCCATAAACAAAAACACCTCACTTCCCACACATGCATCTATGATCTGATCTATAAATGGTGTGGGATATTTGTCCTTAGGACAGGCTTTATTGAGATCTCTAAAGTCTGTACAGACGCGAATAATCCCTTGCTTCTTATCAACAGGAACAAGGTTGGATACCCATTCAGTCAAAGCTATGGGATAGATAAAACCAGCCTTCAACAGCTTTTCAACTTCTGCCTTCGCAGTTGCCACTTTGCGCGGGTTAACAGTTCTTAACTTTTGTCAAACTGGCTTGGCATCAGGATATGTTCATATTTCATGTTCAACAATCGATGGATCTATGCCTAGCATCTCCTCATATGACCAGGCAAAGATATCGCGGAATTCCTTAAAAAGGGCAGTATAGATGGCAATCTCTTTAGGAGAGCAATTTGCACCTATATATATGTTTTCCACGACATCAAGGTTCACAGAGATGTTAATAGGTATAGTGGCGGAAATATTTGCCATATTCCCCTCGGCAAACATTCCTTCCCTAGGAAAGGGATTGATAGGTATATCAACATCTTCTGACAGTCTCAAATGAAACTCTTGATTTTCTATTATGCTTAGTTCTGGAAGAAAATAGGATCGATGATGAAGATCCTCACAAATCTTACCATGTCCACTCATGGCTTCCAGAATGGCTTCATCAGAAGGTAAAACCATGTCTAAACAATCTATAGAGTGCGAAGAGTTTTCCACCCATGCGGGAAAATAGGATTATTCCAGATCATCTGAGACTGTTAGAGGATCTGGAATGGGATCAACAGTGGCTTGAGTGATAGCTTGATAAGCGACCTCCACTACTGATAAGGGCACTTCCGGTTCATGGAGGGTTGGGAGAACTCAAGGATCAATCCTATCGACAACCGTAGCTATGGACTTCCCCACACTAGTAGAACCGATATAATTAACCGGGGCTGGAAGATCAAATGTGCCCATCAGTGATGTCTACATTCCAGCCCCCAAGCTCTGTGCAGCAGGTTTGACCTGATCAACCAGTGGCATAGCGGACTCATTAGACTCTAAACGACCTTTTCGGGAAAAATCAAGTTGGTCAATAGTAACCAACTTGCCCTCATGTGGAAAAACCACTACACGAAAAATGGCCGACGCAATAGCGGACATCGCATAAGTCCAGTTCCCTCCCGGAAGCAGATTGTAGTCCAAAGGAGCATCAATCACTTCTACTTCAACAGACACTGCTTTTCCTGCCAACTTAATTTCAAAAGCCGACAGGATACCATGCGGATGGAAGGATCTTCCATCAAAAGCAGTAAGCAAAGTGTTTGATGGGACCAGCTCTGGGGATCCAAGAGCTTTCCAACAGGTCAAGGAAATAACACATGTAGAAGCACCTTCATCAACAACTACCCTTCCAATGGTCTTACCACCATGGACGACATCTATTGATAAGGCTACATGGTATGGTAGGTGAATTTTAACATCAGATAAATGAAATTTTTCCATGAGACTCGAAGAGTCCATGCTGCCTAAAGCTGCTAAGAGGGCATCCCGCTGAGCGGGACAACTCTGTAACACCTCTAAAGCTGACATTGCACATGAGGTTTGAGCTAAATCTTCAACCATGGAGTAGTTTGAAGCATCCCTAGCATTAGGGTTATGCAAGGTCTTCTTGAAGACACCTTTCGGTATCTTCGGCATAGTTTCAGCAAGCTTCTCTATTGTGAGGGTTACAAGTTTCACCTACAGCTTTACCCTTCTCAAGAGTCTCTTTCTCATTATTTTTATTCCTTGTCTGCAACAAAGTCGAAGATCGAACCATGTTGATATAGTTTGGGTCAGGGGCATTTTGAGTGCGCCCTACTACATTAGAAGTTGAAGCAGAGTTCTGTCCTTGGGGAAAAGGATCCTTCAGGACAACCAGTTGTTGAGCTTTAAGCAGCTTCTGGGCTTGATTCATAAGGGGACAAAGGTGAGTAAGGTGGTCCTCATGGCACAACTTACACAGGAACTTGACCTTCTTCTTTTCTTTCTTGCCCCCATCAGCATTGTTCGTGAGCTTTTGCTTGTTTTGATTTCCCTCTCCCTTCTTTCCTTTCTTTTTCTTCTCGTCGGGCTGCTGATTTCCCTTCTGAGAGGTTTGTGCAAAAACATTTGCACTCTGGGGGGAGGGGGCAGCCTTTGTTGCCTCCCTCGTAGACTGC
The DNA here is from genome assembly GCA_001517045.1 of Pseudotsuga menziesii. Classification (NCBI taxonomy): domain Eukaryota; kingdom Viridiplantae; phylum Streptophyta; class Pinopsida; order Pinales; family Pinaceae; genus Pseudotsuga; species Pseudotsuga menziesii. Next base: position 757,854 of record LPNX011137630.1, read on the forward strand.
TTGACTGACAACTGATGAAGTTGCTTAGCCAAAGATTCTACCGTGGGAGAGTTAACGGACCCAACCACACCATCGGCATGGGGTCCAGGCTTAGGCTTCTCCGCATCATGCGTAGGCCTCGGTGCCTCAGGGATGATCTCATACAAGATACCATATTGTGAATAAATCAAATCCAGTTGCTGGGCCCTGAGAATGGGTTCTTCTTCATTCATCACTCCTAAGGTGGATACGTCCTTAGATATGTAGGGAAACAGGGATTTAAGGAACCACTCTAAAAGGAACTCAGGAGGAATAGTGGCTTTTATAAGGCTCTTTCACCTCCTCCACTCTTGGATGTGATCTGAGATGTGGGTAGCCTTGTTCTGCCTAAAGGTAGACAACAAGTCCGTTCCGAAATCATATCGGACCGGCAGCTGAAAGTGGCTAAGAAATGCACTAGCCAAGTCCCAGAAACTACTGAAAGCAGCAGAAGGCAATTCAATATACCATTTTTCCGCAGTACCTGTTAAGGTTATCTGGAACAACCTCAACCTAACTGAATCTTCATTCAGTGAATTCGAAGAACACCATAAATGGAAAGTGGTGGCATGAGCCCCAGGATCTTCACCAACTTTGCCTTCGAACTTAGGGATGTCTGATGGCAATTTGGTGGGAACAGGTGGCCACAAAGGGTCATGCCTCACTGGGTCATTCATCAATTTTGACAAATCTGGAAAGTTTAAAGTTGCCAGGAATGGAAGTTTGTGTTGAACCAGGGAACTAAATGTGCCAGCCTGGGGATTAGAGGGACCTGCCCCCGAATGCCCATGGGTAAAAGTGGGGTTGCCCCCTGTCACTGGTTGCGAAGTGGGTAGATTACTCTGAAACGGATTCCATCCGTAAGCCACAGGATTGTGTGTGGGAGGTGTAGTATAAGAAGTTCAGGCCGTCCCCATAGAAACAGGGGTCTGAAAGACAGGAGCTGGTATCCCTCCCCTGAACAACGAAAAGGGAGAGCTCGTAAACGGGACCAAAATTGGAGTTTGGAAATTTTTCCCATAAGATGTATTGTTCCCAAACTGCACTCCTACATAGGAAGGTGATGGGCCTACGTATGGAGAGGATGGGGGAATGTGCCCCCCATTCCAAGGGAATCCTTGGACAAACGCCGAGGATCCTATCGGACCGCTCTGGGTAGTATATGGAAAGGAAGAAGGAATAGTAGGTATACTGGGGATCCCAGTAACCATGTCACCAGAAGTACCTGCTAGGTTTGAGTGAACCAGTGGTTGAACCACCCGACTCGCTAGAGTCAAAGGTATAGAAGGTGTACTATATCTAGGGGCACTTACTGGGGGAGGTAGTACCCCTTCAACCGAAACAGCTGAGATGGACACAAAAGGAATTTCTTCCGCAAAAGACATGATCCTACCCAAAGGGAAACCTAATACAAGTGAATCAAAAGGTCTAACCTGAATGATCACACGATCGTTTAAATCAGTCAAGGGGGTGTTAAAATTCTTTGCAAACTCGTCAGTCTACAAGTCTTCTATCTCAACTGTATCAAGATCAAAACAGTTAGCTATAAGTTCTGGTTCACCTAGAACTTCACTTATCCCTACCGGTTCAAATGAACCGTTCGTGTCCAATCTCCGCCTTTGGGGTGGAGGTGGAGGCTCCACTGTGACGAGAGGAGGAAGGTTTCTCAACCTTCTTGACCTTCTAATAGGTTGGTCCTCCACGATTGAAAATTTGACAAATCACACCCTAAGGCCAACTAAACACAGGAAAAACCACAGAGCATACACTATAAAAATCCTAAAGCCTCAAACAATCAAACAAGGGTGAAAGATGTACTTTCCCGAAGAAAGCTGATGAACGATTACTTGGCATCCTTGAAGTGGTTCTTAGGCACAAGCGGAGGAATCACCCAACCGCCCTCCTACACTTACAACAAGGGTTACCTTCCAAGCCCGTTCAAGGTGAACCATAAATAGCCTTTCTGTTTACCTAGGTATGAACCCTAAATGTCAAGAGACTAAAGGCTACCTTAGCTATACCAACAGTATGGGGGGACAGTCGCAAGCCTGACTCGTATGCATGGGTAGGGTAGCTAAGCCCAAAACTCTGTCTAGGACAGAATCCCCAGATGCGTAAAAGTCCTGATTTACGTTTTGACAAGAAATCGGAGGGTTATCTCCTCAGTCCATGCCTCCACACGGCCTCGTGCTTGACTCCTGTTTGAGAGGAGCTTCCCAGATACAATCGATAAAGTCAAGGATTTACCTAAAGAAAGGTCCACTACGTCTGAGTTTTAAAACTTATGGGAAGTTTACACTTCCTATCCCACAAGTCTAGCCTAAGCTAGTAGGTGAATGGCCCCTAAAAACAAAAATTGCTAGTAAATTTTAATTATGCGTTCATTTTAAAGGGTTATTTCTTACTCAGAAAGGAATGGAGTGATGTACTTATGGTGTTTTTGACTCGATAAGAAATAAATAAAAGTAAAGGTGTATTTTTCAAAGCAAATTACCACTATTAAATCAAACTTCCTTTTTTTTTTGTAAATATATATTGATGAACAAATGCAAACGATAAAAGAAACTAACCCTATGTTTTTTGTAGTTTTTGAGATTATATTTTAAAACTAAAATGAAAACTACTTATGCAAAAGCTTAACAATGTTTTTCTTTTCACTTTTAAACTTGCTCAAACTCTACCATGCACCTAAAATGCACTAAACTTGAGTAAACTTGGATCTAATCAACTGTATAAAAAAAACAAACTAAAGTAAAACAGGCTAACAGAACCAAGAAACAACCAACAAACGGAGACTAGGAACCCTAGCTTGGGTACACACAATGACAAAAAAATCATTGTAAACTCATAAAGGCAAGTGACAAACCAACCATCATCAAAATATAGACTAGAAAAACAATGCCCAAGACCCTAATCACTGATCTGGACAGAGACACTTCAACCTATAACCCAACAGGCCAAGCTACTTCAGCATGCAAACAGAAGAAAATCCAAGCAAAAGAAACCCAAGGGCTTTACGAAAAAAACACAAAGTGTGGTCACCAAAGGTCTTCAAACAAACAACACAGTATTCATAAAGAAATCCAACTAACAAACAGGAATTACACAAAGAGAGGGACAGGCAAACCCAATCCTAAAAAATCCCTATTTTCAGGCTTGTATGCGACTGTATATAAGGACAACTCACATACTATACGCGATTGTCCAAGAGAGCAACCTGCATATGCAGGCCTCTGTACGCGACGGTGCAGAAGAGCAACCCGCATACAGGTACAAAATTTTTCTCAAAAATAAGAAAAATCCACAAGACTTTCAAACACTGTAATAAGTATGAACCAGGATGAAAGACCACACACCAACTTCAAAGCAAAGACTGGTCAAGGGTGATAGAAAACAACCTACAGCCGTCTGGGCTCCCCAGTGGAGTCGCCAGCTCTGTTGTACAGGAATAAACACCTTATAACCGAAGGTCTGGGGTTACCAACATACTCAGGAAACTTGCAAGCAATTGACTCTAGAGTGCAGTAAAGGAAATAGGAGGATAGAAAAGACTCACCCGATACACGACGGTTGATCTTAGCTTGTCCTCTTCCGCTCTGCTTCTCCTCCAAAGCCTTCAGGGATGCTTCTCCTTCACCTGTCAAAAGTCAATCTTCCAAATACAAGATGATGCATATATATAAACAGGTTAGATAAATCATATACAGAATGCTGAAACATAAATATTTATCAAACCACAATATATGAGAGACATTCAAGACACATATGGAAGAAGGATTCTCTTTATCAACAATAATAAAAGAGTTCAAATTACAACCCAACGTCTGAGACAAGGACTCCTCTGCAACCAAAGGATTCTGAGTTCCACTGCTCCAAAGACTTCTGTATAAACTCCACCAGCATAACTTTGCTCTCCAAGTGTATGTGTTTAACACCCTCCCCAAGGCCTGTATTTATACTTGGTGAAATAAGGCAGTTTCGAAGGTTGAGGAGGTTGAGGCAGTTAAGGTGATTAAGGTTAAGTGCTTAACTAATCTCAAGTAATCGCAAGTTTTTATTTTAAATGTCAAAGAAAGGTGTACGCGGGTATCAATACTGGCAACTCGCGTATGACACGCGAGTTGCTCTAAGAGTAACCCACGTACAAATCTGTACGTGAGATGCAGTAACCGACACTCGCATAGAACATGCGAGTTGCATATAAGAAGAGTCGCGTACAGGACTTGACATATTTAAAAGGTAAAAATAACCAGCTGGATGGATGATAAATGTAGTTCTTAATAAGCCCATCTATACTGTTTTGGGCAACCCTCAATCCATAAATGTCAATTTGTGTGCCAACATAGCGAATGTCGGCACTAGGACGGAGAGGTGCCATTCATGTGGATAACACAAGGCCCCACCATCGATTTTGGTTTTGTTATGTTCGGCAATTGGAATTGTCACCGATGGTATATCGGGACATACGACACATATTAACATTGTGGCATCATGTAGCTATGCATTTTAATTAAATAACCCAACCAGCTATGTTCACTACAATTAAAATTGAGAAGGGACATGATTCCTAAGGATAAGGAGGGGGGAATGCTAAACCTTAAACCCATGGGGGGGAAAGCCATGTGTCAGCACCGTGTTTGTTTTGCTCACATTCCCTTGTCTCATCCAACTACCACTTTAATGTTTTGCTGAGTTGTTGAGACAGTTATTGCTAGAAGTGGAGGGTGGCAGGACTGTCAGTCTTTGCCACACGCTCACTCCACCAGCCGTCTCTCCACCTTCACGTGGGTAAGGGAACCATCACTATGCCACTCTCTTGGCCATTGGGTTCACTCTCACGGAGGGAAGTGCAGGGGGGCGGTTCATCTTCCTCACACAGAGTTGAGTTAAGAAGGGAGTGCAATTTCTTGTTGAGGGGTTCGCCTTTTTCTCTCTCGCGCCATTTTACCAGTCTGTGGTTGTGTTCTTTCCTCCTGATCACGCATAGAGTTAGCGTTTTTTCCTCCACCAATGCCGAACTATGAAGGATTGTTGTGGTTTTCTATTGTTGTTCAAGGGCTGTTGTTTTCCATATTTTGTTGGCTGCGATATCCCTTGTGAATTAGATGTTGTAGGTTGCATGTTTTCCTTCTGCCCAGGCTGAGAGTCTGTTTACTCTTGCATTTTCGGGTTGAGTAACTTTGGCTGTCATTTCATTGTTGAGCCGAGGCCGTGGTTTTCCCCATGCTATTCGATTGCTGTGAATTCACCTACATTTTATTGGTTGGGTTCTCTCTCATGTTTTGGGAGCAGTTGTAAGTTATCATTGAGTCATTTTGGCCACGATAGGGCCAAGAACAACTCAGGCATGGTTTTCCCCTGTTAAAGCTCGAATAGTTGTTTGGTCGTATGCATGCAGTGGTTTTGTCCCCGGATTGCATTAGAGTGGTGAATGAGAGGCCTGAGGTGCTTGATAAACCTGGTGGGTTGAGAACCACACAGACGCAGCTATTGAGTTGGCTTTCTTCTCCACAACCCCTGAATAGCACTGGAAGGGAGATCAGGATCTGAAGGACTGCGTTTTAGAGAAAAGGTTGATTTCCTTATGTTGGTTGTGTGTGGGTGTTCTAGAAGCCAGGCTGGTTCTGGTGTCGGTGTGTGTAGCTCTTCAATGAGCTCACTAGCTTAGCATTTAGCCTTCCCCAGCTCTTGAATGGCCTGATAAACCCAACTTGGTTGGCTTGGCGGATCCGTTGTTCGCCTGATAAACCCAACTGTGTTGGCTTGGTTGAACTGTGTACCCTTGTGGTGTTTTTATCCTTAGCTATGTGTAAGCCTACTAGTTCCTTATTCCTTGGGGAATCATGCCTGGCTCGGGGGTGGTAGCATTGCTGAGAGATTAAAGAGCACGCGGCCTATGGTTGGGTGGAACGCTGCAGCGACGTAGCTGGTTGCGGAACAAGTTCTCTATAAGATAAGTACTCTTGCCTAACTTGCGTCTGCAATCACATTTACCATTGATGAATGATGATATACATGTTGAATGTTGAATTGAATATGAATGCATGTTATTTTTCTTTCGCTATGTATATGAATGATTAATGCTTCGTAATATGTTTTAGGCTTTTAAGTATCATCCTTCAGCACTATATGTATGTATGTTAATGTTCATGGAGGCTAGATGCCCATATGTTTGGTGTTTGGTAGCATCCTCTTGCCCGATCGAAGGGTCGGGGACGTGACAAAATGGTATCAGAGATCTGGTTGCAGCATGGGCTTGAATGGGCTGTGAAGATGCAGCGACAGAGCTTATGTTGTAGCATTTGGGCCTCAGAGGGCCATGAGAAATAGTTAACAGAGGTAGGTTTCCTACTGCCTAGAAGAAACCAGGAGGAAAATTGAGAAAATTTTCTAAGTGTTTGGTCGTCGGCACATCGGAACACTTAGACAGATGGACCACCGATGCTTAGCTGATTGAGCGTCGTCGTTGCAGGTGACTAGGGAACTAACTGTCTGATGCAACAGTTGCTAGTCGTTCCGATAGCCAACGCGGCGGAAGAAAGTGAAAAGAGAAAAAATTTGAAAACTTTCTAAGTCATAAAATCATCGGCGAAATTTAGATGACAGAACTGCCGATGCGGCGGCAGACCCCAGGAGAAATTAGTTGTTTGAACCGCCAATGCCGTCGGTAGAAAATAGTTGTTGGGATCGTCGACACCGCGGAAGAATTTCGTTGTTTGTCAGTCCACCATTGCAGCTGCCGTGTGGACTAAAACACCGATGCGTAGTGCTTAGTGGTTCCGACCGCCGACAGAAGAAGAAAGTTTCAAAATTTTGTTTTAAGTGTTGTGTTGAAATCATCGGCGGAAGTTAGTTGATGAGACCACTAATGGACATCGACGGAAATTAGTTGATCGAGCACCCACCATTGCTGAGGGCTAGACAACTATGCGTCCGACGGGTAGAGCCTCCGACTGGCGCAGAATTTCCGAAAGTTTTCTGAGGAACAGGATTATCGGCAATCGGATGAGCATAGTCATTGACTTCGCCGAGGCATAGAAGATGGAAGAGTCGATACCGCAGAAGACAAGGCAAGAAGAAAATCCAAAATTTTCTCTAAGGCACGAAATCATCAGCCATCGAGAAATGTTAGAGGATCGGATCACCGATTGGAAAAGATTCAATGAAGGTGACCCGACATTGCGGAAGCTTAGACAACTATCCTGTCGATGCATTAGTCTCTCCACTCGCCGATGCCGAGATGTTGAGTGAACAGTGGTTCCGAGATCCGATAACATAACTATGGTGGCGTGAAGTGCTCAGGAGTGCCGACGTTGTGGATGAGTTAGGGCTTGTGGAAACCGCCATTGTGGACGCCTAGAGGACTAAGTGTCCGATGCCACTGTAGGATGCCACCCCGACCGCCGACAAAGCTTTATCGGAAGTTTAGTTGGTTTGACCACCGAAGTATCGGAAAGATAGCTGGGAAGAGGTCCGATTGGGCCTAAGAAAATTTGGGTTTTTTGAAGGATTTTCTCAGTAATTTTTCAAGCAGTTTTCGACTGTCTTTCAATAGGTTTTCTGCAGATTTCAGCAGTCATAGGGCTGAAAAGAAAGAGAGAAAAACTTTGTGTTTTAAGAAAAATTGTGTTTTATGAATTTCCAGAAGAGGAAGGTAAGTAGTTTTGGTTTTATATTAATGATATGCATCTAACAGTTTGCTACTAACACATTGCAGAATTATAGACAACTTCCAAGAGCAGTACTCCAGAAAGAACAGTGTGGTAAAGCAAGAGGTGGTGCAGTCATAAGAACCCATGATGGGTATGATGCTCAGGATTCTTACGAGCGAGCAGAAGATGCCATGGGAGAAAATGTCCGTAATGGAAATGATGACATAGAGTCTAATGGAAGGAGATTCCAAGGGACACCGTCCGAGGTTGCAGCCACCATGAGAAGCTTGGTTAAAGCCCAGAAAGAGCAGCATCAGTTGAATGCTGCCATATTGCAGAGTTTAACAAACTTGCAGAAAAAGATAGATTCTGGATGAGGTACATCAAGACCAGAAGGCAGTAAGAGCAGCGCTAGGAGAAGAAGAAGGAATTCCAGTGGATCATCTGACTCTGAAGAATCCAGCAGGGATACAAGTTCATCTTCTCATAAAAAGAAAAGAAGAAGGCACCACGGGGATCACTCTCGAGATGAATTTAGGAAAGCTAAACCTCCTACATTTGATGGTGAGATAAAGACGGGACAAGAAGCTGAAGCTTGGCTTCTTGGGATAAAGAAGTACTTTCAAGTACAGGATTATTCAGGAAACATGAAGGCACGAGTTACCATATTCAATCTGAATTGGAGAGCATCCATTTGGTGGGAACACTTCACGCAAGTAAAGAAGATCAGTGAAAGGAGACTGAAGTGGAAACAGTTCAAGTATTTCAAGCAGAAATACCTCTCTGACAAGTATTATGATGACAAGATTAAGGAGTTCCATGAGCTGAGATTGAGACAGCAGACCATGGATGAATATGGTCTCAGACCATGGATGAATATGCAAATAAATTTTTGGAATTGCTGAGGTACGTCTGGTACATCAGAGATGAAAAAGTGAAGATCCAGCGGTTTCTGAGTGGATTGCCTCAAGCCTACAAAGATAGAATTGAGTTTTATGAACCAAGAACTCTTGAAGAAGCGATAAGGAAGGCTAAGTATTGCTATGAGCAAATCAAAGGTAAACCCGATTACCATAAGGCATGGAAGGACAAGAAGAATGAGAAGTTTGACCAAAGAAGGAAAGGTTTCAAACCTTCTAGATTCAGGAATCAACAGAAGCAGCCATCCCAAGCTGCGAGTAATCCAGTTGGAGTGACAAGTGGAAAGCCTAAAGAGCCACATCAGAATAAAGGTCCACTCAAATGTTGGAAATGTGAAGGACCTCACTTGCGTAGATATTGTCCACTTGAGAATGAAAGTGCAAGACCAACTTACAACATGCAGGAAGCAGAAATAGTGGGTGAAGTAGCAAGGGCAGTCCCTAGAATTTATGCAGCACTGGAGGACCACCAGGCAGATCATCAGTCAACTGTGGTTGAAGTTGCAGGTAAGATTGTTGAACAATCTGTTTCTATTTTCATTGACCCTGGTTCCACTCACAGTTACATCACTCCTAGAGTAGTGGAGATTTGTGCTTTTAAGAAGGTAAAGCATAGGAAATCTTGGTTAGTTCAGCTAGCCAGTGGAACTAAGAGAAAGGTCAGTGAAGTGGTAGAGAAATGTCCGTTGGTCATGAATGGATTGAGCACCTATGTAGATCTAAATGTTCTACTGCTTGGTTCCTATGAAGTTCTCATTGGAATGGATTGGTTAGAAGTTCACCGAGTGAAGCTTGATTGTTACAATAAGACTTTTGAATGCACAGATGAAGAAGGAAACCCAGTAATTGTGAAAGGTATTCCGAAGGTAATTTCAGTAAGACAGGTTTCAGCAATGCAGTTGGAGAAGTTCTGTAGGAAAGGTTGCCAGTTGTATGCAACTCATATCCTGGAACCAACAGGAGATGAAACTCCTAGGTTGGAGGACTATCAGGTGTTACAGGAATTCAAGGATGTGTTTCCTGATGAGATTCCAAGGCTTCCTCCAAAGAGGGACATTGATTTCACCATTGAACTAGTGCCAGGAGCAGCACCAGTGTCCAAGACACCCTACAGGATGAGTACATCGGAGATGTTAGAGTTGAAGATGCAACTGCAAGAGTTGTTGGAAAGGAAGTATATCCGACCGGGTGTGTCTCCTTGGGGAGCACCGATTCTGTTTGTGAAGAAGAAAGATGGTACACTCAGGTTATGTATTGATTACATGCAGTTGAACAAGGTTACTGTGAAGAATAAATATCCTTTGCCTACGATCGATGACCTCTTTGATCAAATGAGAGGAGCAAAGGTATTTTCCAAGATTGACTTGAGGTCTGGTTACCATTAGGTGAGAATCAAGGATGAAGACATTCATAAGACAGCCTTCAGGACAAGCTATGGGCATTATGAGTTTGTAGTGGTACCATTTGGCTTCACAAATGCACCAGCTACATTTATGTGCCTTATGAACAGTGTCTTCAGCAAGCATTTGGATAAGTTGTTCTTGTTTTCCTTGATGACATTCTTGTTTATTCTAAGAATGAGGAAGAACATGAAGAGCATTTGAGACTGACATTGCAATTGCTCAGGGAACATCAGTTGTATGCAAAACTGAGCAAGTGTGACTTCTATAGAGACAGAATTCAGTATTTGGGTCACATTATCTCAGAAGAGGGTATATCTGTGGACCCTGAGAAGATTGAAGCCATTATGAATTGGCCTACTCCAAGAAATGTGACGGATGTAATATATTTTATGGGACTTGCAGGATACTACAGGAGATTCATTGAGGGATTTTCGAGGGTTGCACATGCCATCACTTCTTTGCAAAAGAAGGGGACAAAGTTCAAATGGACTTCGAAGTATGAAGAAAGCTTCCAGCGGTTGAAGAATCTTCTCACCAGTGCACCAGTATTGAAAGTTGCAGATCCAGAGAAGGATTTTGTGGTATGTACCGATGCATGCAGACAAGGGCTTGGAGGAGTCCTTATGCAGGACAACCACGTGTTATGCTATAAATCAAGAAAGCTAAAGGAGCATGAGAAGAACTATGCCACTCATGATTTAGAGCTTGCAGCCATAGTATATGCTCTCAAGATGTGGAGGCATTACTTGATGGGTAGAAGATTTGAGCTCAAGACAGACCACTGTGATCTGAAGTATTTGTTTGATCAGCCTACTCTGAATGCTAGGCAAGCAAGATGGCTGGAATTTTTATGTGAGTTTGATTTTGAGATCAGGCACATAAAGGGGAAAGAAAACAAGGTCGTTGATGCGCTCAACAGGAAGGTACAAGAAATGCATGTGGCATCTCTTCGTATTTGCCAATCAGATTTGAGGCAGCAGATTGTTAATCATGTTGTCGGAGATGAATTGTACGAACAGGTAAAAGACAAATTGCAACAGCAAAGTCCTGAGAAAAAGTATGAAGGATATAAATTGGAAGAAGATGGACTTCTCACCACAAAGGAAGAATTTATATCCCGAATGTAGTGGATTTGACGAGAGTTGTTAAGGATGAAATCCATTAAGCTCTATATTCTGGTCACCCAGGATACCAGAAGACAATTGCTATCGCTAGAAAGCAGTACTTTTGGCCAGGAATGAAAAAGGACATGGTTGAGTACATTTTAAGGTGCATGAAATGTCAACAGGTAAAGGTTGAGCATCAACATCTAGCAGGTTTGTTGCAGCCTTTGCTAGTTCCGGAATGGAAATGGGAAATTATTTCCATGGATTTTATTACAGGATTTTCGATGACTTGGAGACAACATGACTCCATCATGGTTGTGGTAGACAAGTTGAAAAGGGTAGTGCTTTTTATACCAGTAAAGTCTACGCATAAGACGGATGATATTGCAAAGATCTTCATGAAGGAGATTTTCAAATTGCATGGGTTGCCGAAGGCAATAGTCTCTGACAGAGATGTCAAGTTCACTTCCAATTTTCGGAAGGGGTTGTTTGCAGATTTGGGTACAAAGCTAAACTTCAGCACTGCCTACCATCTTCAAACAGATGGGCAGATAGAGAGAGTTAATCAGGTGCTTGAAGATATGCTTCGCATGTATGTGATGGACAAACCAACCAAGTGGGAATATTATTTGCACTTGGTAGATTTTGCTTACAATAATGGACAAGAAGCATCCTTGGGGATGAGTCTGTATGAAGCTTTGTATGAAAGAAGGTGTAGGACACCAGTGACTTGGGATAACCCAGTGAACAGGATTGTGCTTGGACCTGAACTACTCAAGGAAATGGAGCAAGAGGTTGTAAGATCAGGCAGAATCTAAAAGCAGCACAGGACAGACATAAAAGCTATGCTAATAAGCATAGGAAAAACAGAAAGTTCAGTGTTGGGGATCACGTGTACCTCAGAGTGAGGGAAAAGAAGAGTTCCTTGAAGCTTTGGAGTTGTGCCAAGCTGTCACCAAGATATTGTGGGCCGTTTGAAGTGCTTGAAAAAATAGGGCCTGTTGCAGATAAACTTGCATTGTCTGCTAGTCTAGAGCTCATAATGTTTTTAATGCTTCTTTGCTTAAGAAATATATACATGATCCTAACCATGTGATAAATTGGGATGTGATTCAGGTGGAACCCGAGGGAGAGTTTTGAATCGAGCCAATGCGTATCCTCGACAGGAAGGTCACAATGCTCTAGAACTGAGCCATAGGGCAAGTAAAGGTGCAATGGGATCACTACAGACCTGAAGAGGCTACGTGGGAGCTAGAGGATGCCATGCGATTGGCACATCCATTTTTGTTCAATTCTGTGGAACACTGAGGCCATACCAGTGTATCATTTTGTTCAATTTTGTAAAGCACTGAGGATAGTGCTATTGAAGGGGGAGCGGAATGTAACATCCTCAGTTTTGACCCCGATGCACTAAATATATATATATATATATATATATGTTGTAATTAACCATGGTGTGGAGCTAAAGGCCAAGGCCCCACCATCGATTTTGGTTTTGTTATGTTCGGCAATTGGAATTGTCACCAATGGTATATCGGGACATACGACACATATTAACATTGTGGCATCATGTAGCTATGCATTTTAATTAAATAACCCAACCAGCTATGTTCACTGCAACTAAAATTTAGAAGGGGCATGATTCCTAAGAATAAGGGGGGGGGATGTTAAGCCTTGAGCCCATGGGGGGAAAAGCCATGTGTCAGCACCATGTTTTTTTGCTCACCTTCCCTTGTCTCATCCAACCACCACTTTAATGTTCTGCTGAGTTGTTGAGACAGTTATTGCTGGAAATGGAGGGTGGCAGGACTATCAGTCTTTGCCACACACTCACTCCACCAGCCGTCTCTCCACCTTCACGTGGGTAAGGGAACCATCACTACGCTACTCTCTTGGCCGTTGGGTTCACTCTCATGGAGGGACGCGCAGGGGCTGGTTCATCTTCCTCGCGCAGAGCTGAGTTAAAAAGGGAGTGCGATTTCTTGTTGAGGGGTTCTCCTTTTTCTCTCTCGCACCGTTTTACCAGTTTGTGGCTGTGTTATTTCCTCCTGATCACCCATAGAGTCGGCATTTTTGCCTCCACCATTGCCAGACTGTGAAAGATTGTTGTGGTTTTCTGTTGTTGTTCGTGGGCTGTTGTTTTCCATATTTTGTTGGCTCCAATATCCCTTGTGAATTAGCTGTTGTAGGTTGCATGTTTTCCTTCTGCCCAAGCTGAGAGTCTGTTTACTCTTGCACTTTCGGGCTGAGTAACTTTGGCTGTCATTTCATTGTTGAGCCGAGGCCGTGGTTTTCCCCACACTGTTCGATTGCTGTGAATTCACCTACATTTTATTGGTTGTGTTCTCTCTCACGTTTTGTGAGCAATTGTAGGTTACCATTGAGTCGTTTTGGCCACGATAGGGCCAAGAACGAATCAGGCGTGGTTTTCCCCTATTAAAGCTCGAATAGCTGTTTGGTTGTATGCATGCAGTGGTTTTGTCCCCGGACTGCATTGGAGTGGTGAATGAGAGGCCTGAGGTGCTTGATAAACCTGGTGGGTTGAGAACCACACAGAGGAAGCTATTGAGTTGGCTTTCTTCTCCACAACCCCTGAATGGCACTGGAACGGAGATCAGGATCTGAGGGACTGCGTTGCAGAGAAAGGATTGATTTCCTTGTGTTGGGTGTGTGTGGGTGTTCTAGAAGCCAGGTTGGTTTTGGTGTCGGTGTCTGTAGCTCTTCAATGAGCTCACCAGCTTAGCATTTAGCCTTCCCCAGCTCTTGAATGGAGAAGATAAACCCAACTTGGTTGGCTTGGCTGATTTGTTGTTCGCCTGATAAACCCAACTATGTTGGCTTGGATGAACTGTGTACCCTTGTGGTGTTGTTATCCTTGGCTATGTGTAAGCCTGCTAGTTCCTTATTCCTATGCTCGGCTCGAGGGTGGTAGAGTTACTGAGAGATTAAAGAGCATGTGGCCTATGGTTGGGTGGAACGTTGCAGCGACGTAGCTAGTTGCAGAACAAGTTCTCTATAAGATAAGTACTCTTGCCTAACTTGCGTCTGCAATCACATTTACCATTGATGAATGATGATATACATGTTGAATGTTGAATTGAATATGAATGCATGTTGTTTTGCTTCCGCTATGTATATGAATGATTAATGCTTCGTAATATGTTTTAGGCTTTTAAGTATCATCCTTCAGCACTATATGTATGTATGTCAATGTTCATGGAGGCTAGATGCTTGTATGTTTGGTGTTTGGTAGCGTCCTCTTGCCCAGTCGGAGGGTCGAGGACGTGACAATAGTTATGTGTACGGTGTGGAGACTCTAGCGGAGGATAGGTTGAGGGTTTGAATCCCTTGTCCACCAATATTTTTTAGTAACTGAAGCCACTGGGTAGCCAATCGGATCGCCACGTGGCGTCCCTGATTGGTCCACGTGTCTTCCAACTGTGGCACGAACCTACCAACTAAGCACTGCCAACTTGACTGCAACCTGCCATGTGGTGATCTATGAGTGTGCTACGTCAATTCCATACAAGCCACGTGTCACCCTTACAATGGTGCCATGTGGCTCCCCTTTTGTCACTTTTACCTGTTTTGCCAAAAGTTCATAACTCAATAGCTTTCTCATCCGGAAGTCGTTTTGTGCGAAACAAACATCACTAGTAAGCTCTCGTCAATCTCTACGCAACTGCAAGCTTCTGTTATCAATTTGAAGATTTTAATTTTGATTGATCTCGAAGATCCTCCTGGATCACGAAGCCAAGTTACTTTTTCCAACCATTGATAATTTAGACAAAGTTGTGCCACAGTGGAATAAATCCATTCAAATAAATTTGAACTTACTCATTATCCTCAACTTTGTCCCAAACTACATCAATGTGATCCTACGGCTCTGATATCTTCATGAGATAGTTTGTCACTGTATTTTCCTTTCTTATGTGGGTAGCATTGAGCTTGTAAGAGCATCTTCTTGGATACATTTAGACTCTAGTGCAGGGTTTCCAAGGCATCATACATCTCTTTGGCAATGTTCTTCCAATTATATGAGGGATCAAGTGATTCTTCACTATCCAAAATTATTTTATTTGTTGCAACTTCCTCCTCGTGTTTTTCTAGATCTTTGGGATTTGCAGGTGGCACGACCACCTTATCCACAAGGTATCACAAAAATCCAAGGGGCTTTGCAATCTTAACTTCCATGGCACAAAGTTGAAGTCTCCCTTGAACAAGTGACTCTCACACACTGGGAATTTCCATTGTTGTCATTGTTTAGAGTAGGGTGCAATTTGTATTCACTAAACCCATAAGGTCTTCATACCTCACAACTCTCAACAACTCTTCTAACCTCCTTACTTTGAAAAACATAAAACCAAAATCTCTATAAAAGCCACAATTTGATTTTTACTAGGAATTAAAACACATCAAGCTAAAGAAAGTAGCAACAAGCACACAAATATAAAAATCAAGTCACATCATTGTTTATTAACCTTGAAAAAATAATTAGACTGAAAATATCAAACTCTACCCTTCACCCACTACTTCCTACATTGAAAATTGAATTAATAAACCTATGTCTCTACCTTCTCTTTTATAGATTGAGAAGAAAAGTAGGTACAATGAATTTGACACATACACAACAATGCCTTAACTAGAGATTATAGTGAAGCATGCAAACATGCATCCTCCTTCAGATATGTGCCATAACTACTATGTTACATGCACTTCACTAATTTGAGCTAAGTTGCATACACCTTACCTAACTAACGCATGCAAACTTAAATTAAAAACTTATGCATGCAAACTCTAACTAAAACAAACCAAAAATTGAACTAAACTACTAAATATAAAAGACATCTAAACTTGAACTAAACTAAGCATGGCACATGCATGCACCCTCCATCTCTTTTTCCATAAATGCTTGTGTGCCCTCATTACTATTATACAAAATTGTTTAAGGGGTTGGGTCTCTTTGTTGTGTACATGCATACACATTTCTCACACATTCCTTTTCTATGTGCATTCAAGTCTTCTTTACTTGTTGTTGACATCAATGGCACTCTATCATGCACTTTTTGAGGTACCAAAAGCCCAACATATTGAATACAATTTATAAACTTCTTATGCATATGTGTTTTGCAATCCATTTTTTCAATTTTTCCATCTATAAGAATTTTTTTGTTTGGAATATGGTCTAAGAAACAACAACCTAGGGACATCTAAGTTGTCAAAATCACACGGAAATCGTACCTAGCCTGGGCCACACCAACCTTTATCATGGCAGGATTTTTAGGTGTCTCCTCCCACTACCGCAGAGTTTCAAACCCTGAACCGCCTCACAAACGAAACCCTTAGAAACCAATCACGCCAGTAGTACTTGACTTAAAATTAAAGGAAATGGAGGTGGGCTTTAGTCCACTTATGTGTGCACTATCACAAGATCATTCAATGCAATCTCTCTCGATGCAACCACATGTTCAACCACTACCTCAAAGTGACCCCATGGATTTAGGGTAGGCCCTCACGAGAGATAATACTTGCCCATTGATGAAAACCTCTTTGCTCTTCTCTAATGGATCAAACACCTTAGGGCACCAACAATAAACCATTAATTGTGGTAAATATTCATTCTTTTAATAGATAGGTTTAAAAAAATTGAACGATGAAAATATGAGAATATATTAAAAATGAATGTTTCGATCAATGCCATATGCCAAGAGATCACAATAAATAATTAGCATAAGCATGAAAAAAAAATTCAAATTCACATACAACCAGCTGTGTTTAGGAATATTTTTTTTAATTTTGTAAATAAATTAGATTAGAAAACTGCAAATTCAACATTACAATTAGTTCATAGTTTACTAACCACCTATCACCCATAAATAGGCTATGTATTGTACACAACAACAAATCTCGAAAGGCTTTTTTTTTTAACCGTGTCACGGGAGTGCTCCTCGGAGTCACAATTTGCTAATTTGAACAATGTGCATTTAAAGCTATTATGGACATTTCAATGTTGACATGAATGCATGGATAATCATAAATATAAACCAAGTTCTTTTTATTTATGTCCCTTAAGGGATAAACATTTATACACATACTATATATGAAAATTCTATATTCAAACTTGACAATTTCGAATAATTATACCAAATTATTGATAACCACAAAACATAATCAATAATACTAATGCTTGGGAGAAACTGACACATGAGAAATGATAAACCACCCCAAGCCTACATACTTTGTTGTGGACTTGGAAATCATGTAATTATTATCACAATAAGATAATTTAACTGCTAAATCATGCATGGGGAGGGATGATTTTCAAATGTCATGCATAGCGCAATTATAGAAAGTTTGGTATTCACTTTTCCATTTAATATGAAGTGAGAAGTCATCATTTCCTTCCAAAAACTCAAGAAGTTGTGGTTCATATTTGGGCATCTCTCTTTTGATCACATATTCTAGCTTTCTCGACCTCCTAGTAGAAATCATTTTAGTGGCACTCATATAATCCTCTAGGTCACTAGACTTGTCGATTGGCTCAACAGAGGGTGAAGATGTAGATAGTTTACAAGTGGAGTTATTTAATTTTAAAAACAAGCATATGGAATGGTTCATACATTTTTTTTCTATAACACCTATTGGATTATTTCATTTTAAATACAAGCAGATGGAATAGTTCATACATCTTTTTTCTATAACGCCTATTGGATCCTTAATAATGGTGGAAGTTATAAGGTTGTTCACTTAAGGTACAGAAAAAAGAGACATTGTTACATACTTAGGGTTTATTTTCAACCATTTACGTTTTGAACCACCACACACCACTAGAGTCATAAAACAAATCTAGTGCAATTTGAAAAAACCGACCTCAAGATGGTGGTTTGAAATCAACAGGCTACAATTGGCAGGCCTACATGGTTCTCCATATTCATTTACTATCTACTTCAAGAATCATACTCCAAATTTAATCTTGCAACAATTAGTTGTAGATAGTGGAACATTACATGCATCTCAATTGATCTTGTATTAGGGTCTTCTATAAGTCAAGATACAAGATATCTAACTTAAATATATGAATGTGCCAAAGTAATTCAAAACGTAACAAACAAATGAACAATAATTAAAAGAAAGACCTACTACAAAAGGAATGATCAAGTGGTGGATTTGGCAGATGATGGAGGAACCCATGATGGGTTACTGTCTGCAGTAACCCAAGCTGTCTAAATTAGTGTCTGTGAGCCCCAACATCTCATAAGTAATTGGTTCCCACTTTCCAAAGGGTTGTTTGTTAGGAGAATACCACTAACCTTAAAAGACTGACAATAGCATGCAACGGCATCAATATTCTAGCTTCACCCTACACCTTGAGGGCAGGGGCAGTGAACACATCATCACTCTGTAAACCCTGACAGCATCAAAAAAAATATAGCCAACGTTTACCTTGTTGTATTGCAGTGTAGCAAAATGATATTTTTAACGTACACATCTACAAAACTTATTAATACTTCAACAAAGATCTATAGGGTTTTCAGGAACTACTCGAAACTTTAACTATCACAACTTGTCAAATATCCTTTTTTGCAAAAAAAGATCATGAACTTTATGTTGTTTGCATACGAAATTGCAAGGAATTATCAGGGCACAAGGAAACTACAAGATCAAACTTTCTTTGTTCTTCTATTAAATCCATCGTGCAACCATCATAATAGCCAAGAAAATCAAACTCAGCTCATATAGGTGAAATGTTTGCTGAATTTACTGGAGAAACTTTTCCCAACCACCGTAAGAACAACTTAAAGGCTTCAGTGAGTAGCACTGTAGCACACATTAGCTTGTTGGTGCTAGAAACACACACAGCATTTCCTTCAATAATATATGCACCCACAACCTCTGCTTGATCGAATATTGCTGTAGCAAACTCCACCAATGCTCTTTCAGCTTGTAGCCGACATTAAAGTTTTGATCACACCTGTAATGCAACCCTCAATCTTATTAAGGAAATTGACAGGTATAGAGATGAACACCAGATCTCTCAAGAAAAACAGCCACCAAGTCTACAAGTAGAAAGTATATTCTTGCTTCTTGCAAGTAAAAAGCACGTAGAAATGTCTATACCTTTCAGTCTCTTAATCCCATGTATGTGTAACAAGAGGCACAGAATAACCATTTTGATACTTCTTGGCACTTGCAGTAAAAACAAAATACGATTTACTAGAAAACCTTGATATAATAACTTCTCTTTTTTGTCTCCACATAGTTGCTCGCCAATAAAGTAAACACTTATTGAAATGATGCTTTGTTTCTCAGTGTTTACAGCACATACATACAACATGCAATCCACAATAACAGCATATACAAGTTTAAAGCATTGCTATTTCCTGTTTCAGATAGGAAACACTCAACAGTCCAAAGCATACCCACCTGATCTATAGTTTACTTTATTGCACAGATCTCGAACCATTGCTTAACCAGAGGATGGTTGTAACTTGCAACCCACCTTCCTAATTACAAATTTTAATCACCCTCAAATACAGGAATCCACTATTATAACTACACATGTGAAACTTTCTTCAAAGCTCCTTATTAATCTCCCCTCCAGGCTTAATGTCACACTTCCTATATTACTTTTTTTCATGTTATGATACATATAAAGGTCTATTACAGATACTAACTGGTAGCATACACTCGTTAAATAGAAGCATATGTTGCAATCATGCAAGTAAACACTCAAGCCAGTCATGAAAGAAAGTCAATGAACTGATGGTTTATTGGCAGTGACAGAAGCAGCAAGACCACGCTCTATATCGCTCCATATATCCTCTACATCTTCCAAGCCCACTGATATCCTCAGCATTCCGTCCGTTATTCCCATTACTTTCCTCTCGGCATGCGGTAGGGATCTGTGAGAGGTAGAAGCTGGATGTGAAACAGTGGTTGTAGTTCCTCCCAGGCTTGGTGCAAACTTGATAATCTTGAAAGATGACACAACTCTATTGGCTTCCTCAAATCCTCCCGGAACTTCAATAGCCATTATGGCACAATCTGGCGTCCATTTTATCCTTACAGGAATTGAGCAATCAAGTATTCGTCTTGCCAATTCTGCAGTTGTTGACAATGCACGCTCCATTCTCACCTGGTATTGTCAAAACATTTGCTTATTTACAAGGTTTGTATCATTTTTTTGTGAACAATAAACTGACTATAAATCTGTGGTACTTTCTGATACCTGTAGCGTGCAAATGCCACGAGTGGCAAGCCATGAATCGAATGGAGCAGCAAGCAGCCCCCAACGACCTGCCAACTTTGAAGCTAACTCTATGTGGTGAGAAGATCCTGCAACTACTCCTGCAACCAGATCGCTATGGCCGCCAAGAAATTTAGTTACTGAATGAATGACCATATCAGCCCCCTGCACAAAATTTCAAGAAAAGATTAATCACACATATTTTATCCACTTTTGTTCACATTACCAGACTAATATGAGGAAACGATTGTGCTGGTCTGCTTTCCTAATGCTTAGCCAGTTAAATGGCTTGATTGCTGATCTGACACTGAGGACTCCATATAGGGCTTAGTTTTGATAACAAGAGTAGAGTTTGAAAACAAAGTTTTGAGTCGTACAATTCATATATCTTTAAGTTCAATACAGTAGATTAGAAACTATACCTCAGAACTAGGAACAGGTTTTTATCTGATGCCCCAATTGGAATCTTAAAAAATGGAAGCTAGCATTTGAAACAGTTAATAGCAACAGTTAATAGCATTGGGAGAGTCATATTACATAACAGTGCTCTGAGCCCGTGCTGCTTAGCTTTCTCCCCACTGATTGTGAACAGCAATGAAAGAGTAACTTCAATCATCAATCATAAGCAGCCTTTTATCTGAGACCGTGAGACATCTTCCAGTAATTGTGAAATGGTCTGATACAAGGGACTGACAGAAATACGAAACCATGTCCTCGTGTAATATCAGGCAAATATTTATCTTTTAGAATCCGTGTTTTATTGGATAAATGCAACACGGCATGATATAAAGCAGGTAATCCTGTGACTTCCTCAGTCTCTATGCAAAACAATATTCCTTTTAAATATTTCATGTCAAAACAAGTTTAGTTAATTTCATGGATTCTCCCCTACATGTATGAGATTGGCATTCTCTTCAGTAGATTTTTCACCTCCCATCCCATTCTATAATTATATTTGCAATCAAAGTTACATGTCAGTGCTGTCCTATTCACCTATATAATATTTGCCAGAACTTTGTGACTTTGAAGGGTGCCTTCCTCAAAACATTCATCCTGCACCACAGCCAGGTTCTCAAAGATTCAGAGCAAAGGCAAAGGAATAGCAAGAAATCAATTATCAGGTTTTTCACATCAGAAGAGGCCACGTCTAGAATAATGAAAGATGAGAGGACAGGCATCTGGCATCCATGGGAGAAGAATCATCTCAAACATTAACATAGCTTCTGTTTTTTGTTTTGGGGAGACCTATACATAATTACACCCAAGGTTCTCCACTTTATTCGCACTAAAACTGGCCTGCCCTTGTCTATGTGGCCAAGCTTCAAATACAGTGATCTGAATTTCTCTTGCATTACTAAAAATAATTTGTGATTTCTTAGTGTTTCTGGATGACCAAACAATTAGTTTCCCAGTATGTTTAAGAAACGAATGGCTGTGAATACATCACCTGCTTGATGGGCTTGACCCTTATCGGGGTAGCAAATGTATTATCTACAATGAGAAATGCTCCATACTTTTTACATACAGTGGAAATAGACTGCAAATCCGCAACTCTGACACATGGATTAGTAATTGATTCCAGGAAAACAATTGTGTTATTATTTCTAGATGCAGTTGTAGTCTGCCCATTTGCTGTAACACAGTTCTTGAGAGCAAGCTCAAGAGTTTGTACGTTGTGCACATCTAGAAACTGCATCCTTATTCCAAATCTCTGTGCATCAACCTCAAAAAACTCTCGAGTGATACCATAGCAATCAAACTGTGCCAAAATAAGATCACCTGCTTTACAAAAAGATAATACTCCTGCCACTATAGCCCCCATGCCAGAGGATGTCGCCAAACCTGCATAAAACCAAACGAAGCCCAGTTATTGTTGAAATGCTGGTGAAACTGCACCCTGTTCCATTGGAGGGAGTCTTTACTTGTTACTGAAGACAAAGGAACCAGCCAGTCAGAATTTTCGAGCTGGTAATTTGGGATCTTGACCTTAAACTGATGAAAACTGCAAGGCAAGACTAAAATACTTCTATGTGTTTGAGCATGGAAAATTATGCAGTATCTTAAAAAATTGCTTCAAAAAGACATACTCGATTTAAAATGAAGAAATAAAAAGCAGTAAACAATCAGTAGAATCTCAAAAAAGTTTCACAATTGAAAAGGGAATCAACCAGATGGAGCTGAGTGAAGGCTATCAGTATACGAAGATAGAAGATTAAGTATACGGAGCCCACGAAAAAGATGGTCTTGCCTTTTGGAGTAGTCACAAACAAGAGTCTGAATGACATTAAGTAGACACTTTCACTAGTTCTAAAAGAGCTGAAACATTACAAGTGTAGTGTCCAATCTTGATGAGTATAGTCTTGTGACACCTGATGAGGGTGAATTTTGATGGATTGGTATACCAGACATATGTTATGGACTTAGTTAGGTCACGTGACTGATACATATATGCATATGTTATATACATGGTTGCACTCTTTCTTTTATATATATATATATACCAAACTAATTTCAATTAAGTAAATATTATATGAATGCTTCTTTTTCTGCATCCAGATAATGACATGGATTAGGATATACAATTGTGACATAATTATCATTACTGTGTTGAACAGATTGTGATTATGATTTTGTCTGTGATACATGTTTTATACGATTATGTATGCTTAACCTTGTAATGAGCAGGATGGCAAAGAACTTAGTTACTTGCCGACAAGGATGCTCGGATAAAAGATGACCGTGGACGTCATGTATATATTTGGGAAAAATGCGTTTAATTTAAATTCATTGTAAATTTATTTGATGCCCTTAATATATGAGGTTGTGATGTGTGTAGGTCTCAGGAACAAGATCTTGCCAATAGACCATCAGATGGGTATGAGTGCACAATCAATACCTTGAGTGAATTTTAAAATGCATATTTTCTAGGCAAAATAGATGAGAATGTTAAGATATAAGGCTACACATGTAATAAAGTCACTTAAGTGACTTAGGTTAAAAGTTAGGGTTTTAGGTGTGTTAGGGTTTTAATCATTTAAGGTTTTCGTCCCTGAGACTCTTTATAAGAGCGAGAACCCTCAATGTATCGTTGTAGCATACAGTTTCATAATAATATTGTGTTGTGTGTTATTGATCTCTCATGTCTTTGGTAACGTAACCCACTCTAGGGTTTCTTGCTTCTTCGGTAACGTAACCCACTCTAGGGTTTCTTGCTTCTTCAGTTTATGCAACATGGTATCAAAGTAGGAAGTCCCTCATGGTTTTGGTTGAAATATTCATGAAGTACTGAAGATGTCTGATCATGATTAGCATGTTTTTTATTTGTTTGAGAGAAAGGATATGTAGAGAAAAGAAAGTTGTCATCTTTTTCATTCAAGTCGCTACCATTATGTAGGAGCCAATATTCGAAGGTCGCTACTATAGCCACAATCTAGAACAAAGCCACCATACCCATGATTGTTGCTCAGCCACAAATTAGATTTCATTTGATTTCGTCCAGCCGCTGTAATAGAAAGGTACAACCACCAATTTGTAGAACTGGTAAGATGGATCAAGCCGCCAACACATTTTTGAGCCACCATGATATGTCATCGCCGTCCTTGTTAGAAGTCACCTGCTAGCCGCTAGCTTCCAAGAATCGAAACTACACTCATTGAGAAAGTCGTCAACATGATTTGCCTTCCTCATCAATTCGATCCGCCAATTAAGCCATCGTTTTTCCTCAACCGTCGCAAACCCACAACTTTTTTTTGAGCTGCCGAAGCAATTTCAAAGCTGTCACAAAGTCGTCACAGTCTTTGGAAATACACGAGACCCTAGAATCAATCCTCTACTAGTCGAATTAACTCAGTCGGTGTGTTATCTCCTAAATAAAATTTTCAATAAGTTCACTCAAAACAATTTATTTTTTGATCACTGATGAAGGTTTCAGGCCATATTATGAAAGATATTGGGATGACTAACAAGGTTGGGATATCTGATGTTCTATTTTTTAAGAAAATTTGAAAGTTTTAGCTTCCGGTGGCTTAGGCAAGTTTTTCAACAACTCATTAGCCACCGAAAAGCTCACCTTTCGACAGCTAACAGTTTTATCGTAGGACCATGTTAACCACCGAAAACCTGATGATCGAGTTTTTTATGAAATTTTGGGAAAAGGACTTTCGGTGTCTTAGGCGAGCTTTCCAACAGCTCATTAGCCACCGAAAAGCCTTGGTTTCGACAGCTTAGCGGGTGATTGAAGGAGGGTATTAACCACCGAAAGCAAGTGAAATGCGTTGGGGAAAAAGCCAACTCAAAAAACTCAAAGCACAGGTTTCCGTGGCTAAACGTGGTTTCAAAACGGTCTCTAAGCCACCGAAAGCAGGCTTTCGGCATCTAAGACCGAAATTTCATGATGCTCTAAGCCACCTAAAGGGGCATTTTACTGTGAAAAGGCATCATTTTAAAACGGTGATTATGAGTGACTGGAGAATCATTTTGCAAAACGCTCGAAGGTTTTTGTTCCCAACAGGTCAGAGAACAATAACCTCTCTCAGTTTTCCTACAGGTGTTGCAGATTGGGAGAATCCAATCCATCTCTGAGCCCTAATTTTCGGTTCTAAGAATTTCCCTATTTTACACATATTTTTGAAATACAGGTCTCGGGAAGATGAAAACGAATTTCCAAAAACTAAGAGAGGTTTTTGCTCACAACAAACCAATGTACAAAAACCTCTTTCAGTTTATACACAGGTGTCACAGATTTGAAGGAACAAATCCATCTCTGAGCCCCAGTTTTTCAGCAGTTTTGCCAAATTTTTAAGGCAAAAGTTGACCTAACAGGGAAGGTGTGCTTCAGTTTTACTGTGACATAACAGTAGAAAAGGTCACCAATACTTAATTGTCAAAGTGAAACAGTGACTTAACTAGCAAAGGACCAGTGGCAGTGATTGCCAGTACTTACTTCAGTTATCAGAAGGTTCAAATAGTGAACGAATTCTTCAGATAGTTAGACTAATAGTTAATTAGGGTTTCATGACCTAATTACGCAAAAAACAATTATTTTGTTTATTTTTATTAAATCAGATCCAAGTTTTCAGGATCTAAGTATTTTGTAAAAGCTATAAAGCCTAAGACTTATTTTATTGAAAAGGTTCGACTTCGGGGACTTGTAGACCATACTATTGTCAGCTTCTCATTTTGCTCATGATTTAATATAAGCCCTTTTGTTATCATTTGTTCAGCTTCCATTTCTGTATTTTCTATGCTTATGCTTGAATGTGTATTCAGGTTAAATTCAAGTTGATTAATGACTGATAGCTGTCACCCTATTGGCATATTGATGTGATTTGAATTATAAGTACCATCCTTATCATGATTTAGCCATTTATATGCATCTGTTTTGTGTGTAAATCTGCCAGCGTGATGAGTTCTCCATCCTTGCACCTTATTGTCAACCTCATAACAGTGGTAACTAAAGCCTTGTACCTGATTGAGTTTCATGCATGTCTTGAGAGTGGAAGGTCATATAGGTCACCTGACTTGATCCATATTAGAAAACCTTAAAAAGATTTAAGTTGCCAGGCATCCTCGAGCTACAACCTAGAGGAGTTTCCTGGAGTGATAACATGGTGTTTTAACGAGCCGAATTCTGTATGAGTTGATCATTATACCAGCTGCTGTTTTTAAAGCTCAAGCCACCAAAATTTTTGACTTGCTGACAACCACGAAGTCAAATTAAAAGATAGCACGAAGTTGAATTAAAAGACAGCCGCCAATTCTTAAAGAGGGTCGTCAATGTAGAAGTCACACATTTTTTTACAGCCGCCATTTCTTTAAATAAATCAACTAGGAAATAAATTGCATGGGAATGGTAGTGTCAAATCCATATAGTAAAACCAGAAATTGAATTCATATAGATCCATACTCTACAATACGACCATTCGGTAGCAATTCTAACAATTTTATTGTTTTTTTCGGCAAAAAATTTCAGATTTGTTAAACACATGAAGATGTCATGGAAAATAACATAACCTTATAAAAATGTCGTTCGCAATGCACTAGATTATATTTTTGGAGTCTTTAATGGAAAGGGAATTTTGAGGCCGAAGATTAGTCACACAGCCCGTGTTGTTGGGTTTATCACAGAATAACCACCTAATATTGCTTGTGGTGTTTCCCTCCCTGAAGAAAATTAGATTTCTACATTTTAAGAAGCTAGTGCTTTAAAGACAGGAAGGGATCAGTTAATAGCTCAGTATGGATGGTTGTTCAGATAGTTTGGGAGTTGGGGATCTCAAGAATGATCCATCATTAGTTCTTGAGACATGCATGTGGATTGCAATCTGCTAATGAGGTTATGAGACATGCATGTGGATTATTGTCCAGTAATTGAGTTAGGGAGATCCTTAATTCGGGAGTTTAGGGAATTGGAATCCGGGAACTTGGGAATTCAACTCAAAAACTACACCGTCCGAGAGTTACGAGGCAGCTTGATGGAGCTCAACCTGAACCAAGAACTGTGTTCAAAGAAGAAGCTTCCAAAAGATGTTTTCTAATGTTTAACTTTCAATTTATGAGCTTTCATTCAAGTATATGCATTTTATTTCAATTTGTTATCTTTCAGCAATGTACACGTTATGGGGGGTGTGTTATCATGTAAAATGGCACTTCTCCGTCCAAGTACTGACATCCAATATGTCGAGACACAAAAGGACAAACTGGATTGAAGTAGCCAAAACACTATAGATGGGCATGACTGTTGATACATCATCTCCTGGCCAGCTGAATATATTTTTGTTTGAACATTAGAGTTGCACACGCAACTATTTGCACAGCAACCCGCGTGTCACATGCCAGTATCTGCATTGCAACTCGCGTGTACATTGAACACGCAGGTTCCCTTAAAGCAAGGAGCATGTCATACGTGACTTGCCTATATCAACACTCGCATGTACCTTAATTCGAAGTTAAAAAATATAAATCACGAAGAGTCCATAATCATAACTATCTCACCTGTCTCAACCATCAAAACCTCTCTATTTCCTCATGTATAAATAGAAGGCATGGGATGGGGCTAATCAATCATTCTTAGAAGAGCAAAGTTATGCTGGTGGTATGCCTTCAGACATCTTCGAGCAGCAAAACTCAGTGTCCTCGGTTTGCAAAGGAGTCCTTGTTTCAGAAGTTGGGTTGTAATCTCACCATTCTCTGTTTATTAATAAAGAAAGTTTCTTCTTCCAATCTGGTGCACTCTTGTATATGATGGATCATGAATTATTTTAATTATTTCATGAATATGAATCTCATTAACCATTGATATATATATAAGATATTTGCAGGAAGAACTTGTTCTTTGCAGGTGATTGGAGAAAGCCCTAGAAGCTGTGGAAGCAACTGGAAGAGGAGAAGAAAAAGTTTGGATCAAACGTCATAAACCAGGTTTGTCCCATTTTCTTCATATTCCTATTTCAATTTCTACATGGTTGATTGTCTGCAATTCTGGCTTAGTAAGTTGGTAACCCAAAGACCCTAAGTTATAAGGGTGCGTTTTCCTGAACAACAGAACTGGCGACTCCACTGGGGAGTCCAGCCTGCTGTGGGTCCGTTCTTTAGGTTCCCTAGCCAATCTTTGCTCTTTTTGATTCTGGGTGTGATTTGTCTGCTTTTTTCCTTTGATTTCTAGTTTGGCATGTTCAGGGCCTGTCTGCTAGTCGTTTTTTCTTTGAAAAAACATTAGCAATACACGCGGGTTGTCTTGTTGACAGTCGCGTGTTTCACCTTGTACACGCGGGCTGCATTCTAGACAGTCGTGTGTCACACGCGGGTTGTCTTTATAACAGTCGCGTGTTTCCTGTAGCTTTCTTTAGGTTTCATAGGGTTTTGCTTGTCCCTGTTTAGTCACATTTTGAATGCTTGTGTAGGTCCTGCTTCTGCTGACATGATTCTGTGAATCATAGGTCTGTTCATCACACAATTCGCTTGATTTTTCAAGTCCTTGGGTCCTTTGTGTTTGACTTTCTTCATCTTGTGAATGTTGGTGGTCCTCCTACTTGGCTTTTTGGGTTGAATGCTTGTGTTCTAGGTCAGTGATCAAGTCCTTTGAATACTTTATGCTCTACACTGTTGTTTGTAGCCTGAGTTTGGCATTCTCCTTTTTGTGGATCTAGTGAATTTTTGAGTTTGTTAGTTCCGCCAAGGTTAGGATTTGTTCCATTTCTTCTTTTGGGTTGAAGTGTGTTGCTTTCGGATCTGTTTTACATCATTCACTGCTATATGTTCAGATTGGTCAAATTTAATCAAGTTTGCATTTAGTTGCATTTATAATTTTTGAAAATTTTTGAAAAGAAAAGACAAAATTTAATACTTTTTGCATTAGATTGCATCTAGTGAGCTTTTCGTTATTTTTCAAGAAAAAACAAAAATTTAAAGTCTTGAAGTTTCTCATGCTTAGTTTAAATTCATTAGCTTTCATTTTACAAAAAGAAAAGAAAAGTTGGCATAGTAGTTGCATTTTGCTTTGAATTTCTAGTTATTACATCATTTTTGCTTTCTTTTATCGAGTCTATAACACCATACAAGTTTCACACTACTACCTCTGCCTAAAAACAGCCAATTAGAAAGAACGATTTAACTAAAAATTATTAGTAAGTTTCTTTTTTCTAGGTTCATACACCAACTAGCTTAGGTTAGACATATGGACTAGGAAGTTTTTAACTGTCCATAAGTATTTGACTTCAGACGTAGTTGGTTTTTCACTAGGTAAATCCTACTCTATATTGAGTGCATTCTGGAAAGCTCCTCTCACGCAGGAGTTGAGCACAAGGCCGCGTGAGGACCTGAACTGAGGAGATAACCCTCCGATTCCTTATTCGAGCGTAGATCAGGATTTTTACGCATCTGGGGATCTCGTCAATACCACCTCTTGGGCCCCGTGTGGTGCCGGTGTTGACAGGGTTTCGGGCTTTGATACCCTGCCCATGCGTACGAATCAGGCTTACGACTGTTCCGCCAGACTCTCAGTGTAGTTGTGGTAGCCTTTAGTCTCTTGACACTAGGGATCATACACAGGTAATACCGGAAGGCTATTTCTGGTTTACCTTGGACGGGCTTGGAAGGTAACCCCGATAGAAGGTGTAGGAGGGCGGTTGGGTGATTCCTCTGCGTGTGCCTAAGAACATCTACAGGGACGCCAAGTAACCATCTATCAGCTTTCTTTTGGAAGGCATATCTTATACCTGTTTTGTCTGTTTGGCTTTAGGAAATTTTTTAGTGAGTGTTGTGTGGTTTGTCTGTATTTAGTTTGCCTTTCAGTGTGTGTGAGTCAAATTTTTTGTTGTGGAGGACCAACCCCTCCACAGGTCAAGAAGGTTGCAAAACCTTCCTCCATCTGATGCAATCGAGCCTCCACCGCCCCCTCAAAGGCGGAGACTAGATACTAACGGTTCATTTGAACCGATAGGAGTTAGCGAAGTTCTAGGTGAACCAAAACTTAGGACAAATCAAGTTGATACAACTGCAGTAGAGATCGAAGACTTGCAGGCTGACGGGTTTGCAAGGAACTTTAACCCCCCTCTTACTGACTTAAGCGATCTTATGATCGTCCAAGTTCTTCCTTTTGATTCACCTGTCATTGGTGTTCCTGTGAGCAGAGTTATGGCTAGCTCTGGAGAGGGTATTTCTACCCCCACTTCAGCCGTTTTGGCTGGAGGAGTGCCACCTCTCCTGATTGGTACTCCTAGACCAAGTGCATCTACTGCACCTTTATCCCCAAGTAGTCGAGTGGTCCAACCACCGGTTTCCTCCCATGTAGTAGATCCTTCTAGTGGGGTGGTCACTAGGATTCCCAACGCACCTTTTGCTTCCCCCTCTGTCATGCATACTGCTCAGAGTGGTCTTAGTGGATCCTCCTCGTTTGTTAAGGGATTCCCGTGGAATGGGGGGCACATTCCCCTGTCCACTCCTTATGTAGGTCCTACACCTACATATGTGGGCATGCAGTTTGGAAACACAAACGCTTTTGGTCAAGGTTTCCAGACCCCGGTTTCAACCCCATTCACGAGCTCTCCCTTTTCGCTTTTTAGCGGAGGGATACCTGCTCCTGTCTTTCAAACTCCAGTTTCATCTAGAGCGGCTAAAACCACCTATACTGCACCGCACACAGGTAATTCACTGTCTTACGGGTGGAATCCATTTCAAAGTAGTCCAACTACTTCATAGCCGGCGGCTGGGGGAAACCCCAACTTTACGTTTGGGAACCAGGGGGCGGGTCCTTCTACTTCCCAAACTCATGTTTTTCAAGCTCTGGTTAGGCCTAAACTCCCGTTCCTGGCAACTTTAAACTTGTCAGATTTGTTTAAGTTGATGAATGACCTAGTGAGGCATAGTGCCACATGGCCGCCTGTTCCTAGCAAGTTACCCTCGGACATTCCCAAGTTTGAGGGCAAAGCTGGTGAAGATCCAAGTGCTCATATCACCACTTTCCATTTATGGTGCTCTTCGAACTCACTGAACGATGACACCATTCAGTTGAGGCTTTTCCAAAGAACCTTGACTAGTGTTGCAGCAAAATGGTATATTGAATTGCCCTCTACTGCATTTGATAGTTTTTTGGACTTAGCGAATGTGTTCCTTAGTCACTTCCAACTTCCTGTCTGGTATGAAGTGGGCACAAACCTATTGTCTACCTTTCGGCAAGACAAAGCCACACACATCTCGGATCATATCCAAGAGTGGCAAAGACGGAAGAAGCTTATCAAAGCCACCATACCCCCCGAGTTCTTGTTAGAGTGGTTCCTAAAATATTTACTGCCTTATATATCTAAGGATGTATCCACTTCGGGGGTGACCACTGAAGAAGAGGCCATCCTCAGGGCCCAGCAAATGGATTTGATATATGCTCAGTCTGGGATATTATATGAAATCATACCTGAGGCACCGCAATCTACCCATAGTGTCAAGAAACCCCAAGCCTAGACCCCATGTCGATGGTGTGGTTGGTTCAATTAATTCTCCTGTTATCACCAACCTTGTAGTTGCCTATGTGAGGTGGGTCCAGGATGGATGGTAGAGGGACAAGCAACTAAGGAGGTGGAACCAAGATTGCCTCCACTCCCAAATGGATGGTTGTCACGCCAATCGAGGCAATCTTCGTTTTATGTTATCTTATCCCAAGACAACAATGGGGGAGACCCAAATCTACTCCCGACAGAAGAGATCAAACCTAGACACCAGATCAGATTCAATGGACTTGAGGTACGTAAGGTGTAAGGTAAGTGGAAACCCTAGATCTATGGATGACGTCACTAGGTGAACCAAGACTTTGGATTACGGCTTAAGAAGTATGAGGTTCAATCCAAGTTGGGACACAGGTGACCTATGAGGTAAATACTAGATCTGGGTTTAAGGTACTAGCAATAGGTGAAGATATCAACTGCCTTGGGAAACGTGACCAATGCAGAAGAGGTGAGAACGAGATTGGGGCTATCTAGTACCGATGGATAGACTCAAAGGAAGATATGACAATGTCAAAGCACTCGAGTCACCAAGAAAAAGTTAGAACACAGGAAAAAGAGGCCAAAGAGGGGGTAGCACTAGGGTTGGAGATCAGTGCCTTTCAGATCTAGGGCAATGGAGTCACTTTCTGCCCAGCGTTGGAGTAGACCCACCTGGGATTTAACCCGATCTACAAACCCAAGAAAGTAGTTTGCCGGAAAAAGTCATATCACGGGAGGAACTGGCAGCATGGAGGATAGCGTTAGGGTTGGGAAGTCAGTTTTTCAGATCTAGGGCAAACCGGCCACTTCTAGCTCAGCGTTGAGGGTGATTCCTTTAGGGCAAGACCCAATCTATGAAACCCAGAAATGGTTTGTCCTGAGATCAAGCGTTCTGATTTTTAAGTATTTTTGGTTTTTAATTATTTAGGGTTTTAAGGTGAAAATTGAAGAAGACAGATGCCAATGGATTGAGATCTAGAAGAAGATTACTAACCTATGGATCTTACCTTGAAAACCTTGTAAATTCCTCGATGATGATGATCCCTGCTATCCCGATCAATTTGAGAAGCTTCGAGTGAGTTCTATGTCCAACGTTTTGCCCCAAGAAACCAATGCGCCCTCTCTCTTGCACAACAAACGTCAACCATATCAAATTTGCTGCATCATGACAAAAAAACAAATGCTACAGAAAAATAGCAAGAAGAAATCATAGATCACAACGACACTAATGAAAACTCCCTGATACGAGCGAAGCCAATCCAAGCGAGTTGAGGAGCCCCTGCAAAAACGCCCAAGCTGAAGTTGCCCTCCTATAGACAAGACAATGATTCCCGAAAAAATATAGATCTCACAAAAATTTCCCGAATGCTAGGAAGCAAAAGACTTTCCAATCACCATCTAAGAACACCGGATGCAAAAGAGATCCAAAAATATCCACAAAAAAGGTTTTTCTATTATCCAGATCCAAGAGCCAAAGACCCATTACAAATGAGAAACTCTCTCCTTTAAATAGGAATAAGAGAACCAAAATCATAACCACTTTTCAAATGAGTGGCTAGGATTAAAAGATACAAATGTTTAATCAATGGTTGAGATGAGTTCAACATACAATACATGAATCAATATAACAATATAATATAAAAGTGGACCAAATCACCCAAAGAGAGGGGATCCCACTCAACAAGAAATAAATGAAGCACATGGTGGGTCCATGGAGTGTTAACTAACTCCCTTTGGGTGTTCCCATGGCACAATAAAAATAATATAATTTTTAAACTGTGAAATTGTGTCTCCTTGAGGAAATTGTGAGCCTCCAAAAGCTCCAGAAAATAATATAAAATGCCCGAAAAATAGATGTGGGCCCATCCAGGTGCTGCAACTGTTGGAGAAGGGGAGGAAGACATCACTCTCATCATCAGCGCTCATCCCATGCCATTTCCTTGCCTCAGTAGCCCAAATCGAATTCTTCAGTAGCCATTTAATTATTTTTTTATCTGCCTCGAGAAACGTGATATGCCAAAAACAGCCTCCTAGGGTGCCTGCATTATCCAACTGAGCCCACCAGGCTCTCTGGGACAGTGGTACTATGGTACAATCAAGTGGCTGGACCCCGTATGCCCCATACAGTGCCCTAGGAGATCCAACAACATCATCCTCCTGCTCAGACACATCATGCAGAGAAGCAAAACTGCACCAGAAGGGTAAAATGAGCCTGATCATCTCTGTAAGTTCCCGGAACTGAAAACAAGCTGTCTCACTGGACTCGAAGAGTCCAAATCCATCTAAGGTATATACTCATACCCTCTCCAGGTCTCTGCCTAATCATCCATAATATCCAATACACAAAATAATAACCTGTAAATGACCAGATACCAGATAATATAACTCGGCCTGACATCTATCTGCTGCAAGTGTTAAAGAGTTAAGACATGCTCTACAAATCATTTAAGTAACAATCATAACAAGTAGCAATCACCTCACTGGCGGTACATCAACCAAATACATATATAGGGTTTCATTTATTAATTATAACTCGGGCTAGACTTTCAGGACTATACTCACTTCATAGTTGTAATCAATTTGCTAGTGAAGGGTGAAGGCTAAAATTCATAAGGCTAGGACAAAAGATGACTGCCAACTCAACATTGTGACACTTTGGATATGGAAAGGGGATACTCACTATAGCCATATGTCGGACAAACAACAACAAAGGGGATGGCAGTGCCTCACAAATTGGTGAACTACTTCAGAGGTGCTTACTCACCTTGACAAATGCTCACAATCCAACTCAATACAAGTAAGGCCAACAATCTTTGGATATAACTTCTAGGAACCATTGCTCTTTTGGGCCTTTGATTTTCCATGGCCTTTGTCCACGTATTTTTTATACGGACTTTTATCATTTAGGAATTATCCATTCATGTATGTTGAAAAACACTAATTTTCATGAATGTTTTAAGATATTTCATTGCAATATTTTTCGGAGCCAATTTCATTAGGCTAGCCTTGCATTCACGTATGTTGAAAAACACTACTTTTCATGAATGGGCTTTTTTATAAGATATTCATTTTATTTCCAAATACATTGTATTGATGGCAGCGCTACTTGTTTCAGGTAAGTAGACACATCCTAGGCAACTCAGAGCCGAGACACAAATAAACAGGGAGGCTTGTCCAACAAAGGCTCTAGCGGGGAAAGGTCCTCCATGCCACAAGTCAGAGCCGAGACACAAATAAATAGGGAGGCTTGTCCAACAAAGGCTCTAGCGAGGAAAGGTCCTCCATGCCACAAGTCAAGTAGTAAGTCGAGGTAAAACACAACTGGAAGGTAATGGATAGGTGGAGACAATGAATGATGAAACCAACACTAGCAAGCCAAAGTATGGTGGGAATGACTACCTATATTCTCTCTAAGGAGGGCAAAACCAATGAGTATAGACCAAGAACTTCCAGGTCCGAATAGGGACATCAATACATAATATAAATACATCCAAGTCCACATATTTATATGACCGCCAAATTAGAACACTAAATGCCACTACATGTCACAAAAATGAGTATAAGAGCAATGATAACCATAACACAATATAATATAAGTTGAGTCACAAGCATGTAAATAATCCATCCGAAACAACATCTGAGAAAATAATGATGCAAATCTGGGCACTGCTAACTGCTCTGCACATGGCTAAATGGCTACATCAGTCCTCAGATCTGAGTATCCTGAGACTCAATCCTGGCATGGGAGAGTGCTATAGTCCATCAAATACATAATGATCCAACATAAATGCTCATCTCAGCATCTCATATGTAGGGGAGTTGACTGAAAAAATGTACTGAATCTGAAAAATAGAATATGGTAGCCCAGCTACTATATATATGTGATAACATCTCCCACTGTAGAGTCATTGGCCAAGCAACTCCACGAGTTGTCAGTGAAGCAGTCTACAGCGGAGGCAGCAAAGGCTGCCCCCTCACCTCAAAATGCAAACATTTTTGCACAGTCTTCCCAGAAGGGCAATCAACAGCCCACTGGAAAAAATAAGAAAGGGAAGAAGGGTGAGGGAAAACAAAACAAGCCAAAACCCATGAACAATGTTGATGGGGGTAAGAAGGATAAGAAGAAAGTGAAATTTTCCTATAAGTTGTGCCAAGGAGATCACTTAACTCATCAATGCCCTCTCATTGATCAAGCTCAGAAGTTGTTTAAAAACCAACAACCGGCTATCCTGAATGATCCATTTCCCCAAGGACAGAATGCAACTTCTATTTCTAATGTAATCGGGGGCACTGCTAATGGTCCCCCTAACCAAAATTATATCAACATGGTACGATCTAGTACCTTGCTCCAGACAAGAAATAAAAACTATGAGACAGAGGCTCCTGAGAGGGGTAAGTCTGTTGGTGAAACCTCTAACCCTATCACGATTGAGAAACCTGCTGACCCAATGCCTAGAATACCGAAAGGTGTCTTTAAAAAGGCATTTCACAATCCAAATTCTAGGGTTGCTTCTAACTACTCTGTGGTGGAAGATTTGGCCCAAACTCCTTGTGCAATGTCCGCATTGGAAGTGTTACAGAGTTGTCCTGCTCAGCGGGATGCTCTTCTAGCAACTTTAGGCAGTATGGATTCCTCGAGCCTGTTGGCGAAGTTCGATCTGTCAAATGTTAAGATGCGCCTACCGTATCATGTGGCTTTGTCAGTAGATGTCGTTCATGGCGGCAAAACCATTAGACATACAATTGTTGACGAAGGTGTTTCCACATGTGTTATGTCTCTTTCTTGCTGGAAGGCTTTAGGTTCCCCGGAGCTAGTTTCGTCAAACACCTTACTTACTGCTTTCGACAGGAGGTCTTTCTGCCCGCATGGTATCCTACCAGCTTTTGAGATTAAGTTGGCAGAGAAAGCGGTGTCTGTTGAAGTTGAGGTGATTTATGCTCCTTTGGACTATAACTTGCTTTTGCGGCGAAGCTGGACTTACGCCATGTGTGTGATTGCCTCGGCTATTCTTTGGGTGGTGGTTTTTCGACATGAAGGGAAGTTGGTTACTATTGACCAACTCAGTTTCGCTCGAAAGGGCCGTTTGGAAACGCTTGAGTCCACCGTACCTTTGGTTGATCAAGTCAAAACGGCTACGGAGAGCTTGGGGGTTGAAATGTATTCATCATTAATGGGCACATTTGATATCCCAACCCCGATAAATTATCTAGGTTCTACCAGTGTAGGCAAGTCTATTGCGACGGTTGTCGATAAAACTGATCCTTGGGTCCTCCCTACCCGTTACGAACCTAGGGTGCCCTTATCTGCAGTGGAAGTAGCTTATCAAGCTATTGTAGACACCACTGTCGATTCTATCGCAACTCCTTCTACAGTCTTAGAGGAGCCGGAAGAAGCTTACCTGCCTGCTTGGGCAGAGAACTCCTTATATTCGTATGACTGCTTAGACATGGTTTTGCCTTCGGATGAAGCCATTTTGGAAGCAATGAGTGGGCGAGATCAGATTTGCGAAGATCTTCACCATAGGTCCTACTTCCTTCCAAAGCTTAGTAGAATTGAAAACCAGGAGTTCCATGTGAGACTGGCAAAAAATATTGATGTACTAATTATTCCTTTGCCTAAGGAGGGAATATTTGTTGAGGGGAATATGGCAAATATCTCTATTACCATTCCTATCAATGTCTCTATAAACCTTGACGTCGTCAAAAACGTGCATATTGGTGCAAACTGCTCTTCAGGGGAGATTGCTATATATATTGCCTTATTTAAGAAGTTTTGCGACGTGTTTGCCTGGTCATATGAGGAGATGCCAGGCATTGATCCATCGATTGTTGAACATGAAATCCGAACCTATCCTGACGCTAAACCGGTTCGAGAAAAGCTTAGACATGTCAATCCGCATAAAGCAGCAGCCGTTAAGGCTAAAGTGGAAAAATTGTTGAAAGCAGGGTTTATCTACTCGATTGCTCTGACGGAATGGGTATCCAATCCCGTTCCGGTTGATAAAAAACAAGGGACAATATGCGTATGCACTGACTTTCGTGACTTGAATAAGGCATGTCCCAAGGACAGTTACCCCACGCCCTTTATAGATCAAATCATTGATGCTTGTGCAAGTAGTGAAGTTTTTTCATTTATGGATGGTTTTTTTGGGTACAATCAAATCCAAATCAAGCCAGAAGACCAACACAAAACGGCTTTTATTTGTCCATGGGGTACCTTTGCATACAAGAAAATTCCCTTTGGTTTGAAAAATGCATGGTTTACCTTTCAGCGGGCAATGAATTTTGCCTTCCACGATATTAAAAATATTGTTGAGTCGTACCTTGATGATCTGCCAACTCATTCTCGCAAGAGAATCGATCATCCAAATCACCTTCGCTTAATTTTTTAACGATGCAGACATTATAAAATACGCTTGAATCCCCATTAGTTTGTTTTCTGCGTTGAGTCAAGAAGGTTACTCGGGTTCATAGTGTCAAACAAAGGTATTCAGGTGGATCCTTTGAAAGTAGAGGCCATTGTAAATCTGCCTCCTCATTCTATCAGGCAACTTCAGAGCCTGCAAGGAAAATCTAATTTCCTTCGACGTTTTATTGTTAAGTATGCCAAGATCACTAAAGGTTTCATGCGCCTGCTGAAACAGGACACTCCATTTGTATTGGGATGAAACCGCACAACTTGCTTTCGCGGCATTGAAAAAAGCTTTGTTGTCGTCTCTTTTGTTACGTCCACCAGATTACTCTAAGGATTTTATATTGTATCTGGTTGCGTCAGAGTCAACCATTGGGGTAGTATTGGTCCAGGAGGATGACAAGCTCCAAGAGCATGTTGTCTATTATCTCAGTCGTGCATTAGCTGGTCCTGAACTTCGATACTCCCACGTTGAGAAGTTAGCTTTCGCAGCCGTTTATGTTGTTCAGAGGTTACGTCACTACATCCTACTGAGGACCACCACAGTAGTGGCAGATGTCAATCCCTTTCAATATGTTTTGTCCCGATGCATAATCGAGGGCAAATTCAATAAATGGATAATCATTCTCCAAAAATTTCACTTGGATTTTCAGTCTGCCAAATCTAAAAAGTCTTTAGTTTTTGCAAAGCTAAAAACATTTCCTACGGAAGAGAATGTAGTGGTTGAAGAGGACTCATTCCCAAATGAGTACATCTTTCTGATTTCCGCCTCTGATCCTTGGTATGGAGATATACTTATCTATCTCCAGACTTTGAAGTGTCCTGCGTCCTTCTCGAGGGAAGAGCGACGTAAACTGCGTATACATGCGAAAAACTACCTTATCATCGGGGATACCTTGTACCGTAGAGGGGTAGATTCTGTTTTGCGTAAGTGCCTCACCCACGAGGAGGCCACGCGTGTCCTAAATGATTTCCATAGTGGAGCATGCAGGGGTCATTTATCTGGGTTAGCAACGACCCAGAAGATTTTACGTGCCGGTTATTTCTGGCCCATGATCTTTAAAGATTGTGTGGAGGCTGTGAAGCGTTGTCATCCATGTCGGCTCTACAACAGGAAAATGCAATCACATCCTACTCCGTTGTTTCCCGTCATCGCGGTGGGCCCCTTCACTAAGTGGGGGGTGGATTACGTGACGTGCAACCCAGTTTCTGCTGGGGGGCACAAATATATCATTGTCGTTGTCAATTACTTCACTAAGTGGGTAGAGGCAATGCCTACCTTCAAAGCTGACAGTGAAACTGCAGCTTTCTTTGTGTTCAACCAGATCATCACTCGCTTCGGAATTCCAAAGGAGATTGTCACTGACCATGGCAGTCACTTTCAGAATAGCATGATGACCGAATTGGCTACTATGCTAGGGTTCAAGCAAGATCACTCATCTTCCTTCTACCCGCAAGCGAATGGTCAAGTCGAGGCAATCGATAAGACCTTGAAGACCATTCTCAAGCGTACCATCAACGCAGCTCGGTCAAATCTACACATTATGCTATATCCTGCTTTTGGGCATACCGGACTAATGTCAAGACTGCCACGGGTTTTCTCCTTTCCAACTCATTCACAGGGTGGAAGCAGTCACTCCGGTTAAGAGCGAAATTCCATCACTTAAAATAGCCATTCATGTACTTCCTGACACCACTGAATTAGAAGAACGTTTGCTACATTTGGAAAATCTAGATGAACAACGCAGAGATGCGTTAACGGCAAACGAAGCTCATAAGAATAGGGTCAAAAACCAATATGATAAAGTCGTTAAGCCTAGAATTTTCTCTAAAGGGGAGCTTGTCTTGCTTTGGGATTAGGACAAAGAACCCCTAGGGACAGAAAAATTCAAGTCCATGCGGTTAGGTCCGTACAATGTGTTAGAGGCCTTGAAGAAAGGAGCATATGAATTAACTGATTTTGATGGAAATAAGCTGCCTGAGCCTAGAAATGGGCTCTACCTGAAGAAGTACTACACCTAGGCTTAGTGTTTTTTCTTGTAATTTTATTGTATATATTTTTATGTACAATAGTTAGCTGGTTAGTGTTTCTTATATCATCTGTTGGTTGTTACAGATGTCAGCTGAGTGGTTCGTAGTTTTTGCGGATGGCGCTAGTCATCATACTTGTAACCTGCCTTCAGCCGCATGGGTCATCTATTCACCCTTAGGAGAGCTAGTTGCCTCTGGAGGCGCTTGCTTAGGTCCTGCTACTAATAATGTGGCCGAGCACAGGGCTGTTATTGAGTTGTTATGGGATGCCTTGTCATGTGGCATCACCCGGTTAGAAGTCAGACTTGACTCTCAACTCGTGGTTTCCTAGCTCAATGGAGCTTATCAGGTGCGAAACCCTATCTTGTTACGTCGGTTTTTGCGGGTTAAATTACTTGAAAAGAAATTTCGATTACATTTCATTTAATCACATTCCACGTAATGAAAATACAATAACTGATGCATATGCGAACTATATTCTAGATTGGCACTTAACACATATTTTGTAAAAAATACATAACAGATACATTTGAGACACATGTACATAACCAGGAAAAATATATATATATATATATATATATGTAAAAATCTATCCATAGATAGGTCAAGTTTTGATCCAAAGATCCAGTCACAACTGTATAAATATACAAAAATTTGAATCGTAATCTATAAAAATGCCTATAGATCTAGGCCTGGTCCTCGGCACCATCAACTACAGCAGCCTTTTCGGCCTCCCTATAAAATAGAACGGCCCTGGCTACCCTTCTCAATAGGCGTATCCAGATGGGTGGAATTCCTACTACAAATTCCTGCATAACAACAGGAATCCGCTCAATACGTATGGTCGAAACTCCCTAGGTCATCGTGGCCAGCTTTCCCTCGAGAACCCTGAGTATACCCTAGTTTCCACCCGGTACAGGCCGCATAAACATCCTAGGGTGCCCATCGGGGCGTACAGGTCCAATGTCTGCATTTCAAAAACATTAAAATGAATTAAAATGTGTATACATATGTATATAATTTTATGATTAAAATTCATAAAAATAAAAAAATAAAAATAAAAACAAAAACAAAAAGAAACATACCTAGCTGTCCCGATGCTCCTCCTAGCGAGAGGACGAGATTGTTGTCTCCGCAGAAATCCAATCCGGAGTACGGAAACTACTCGAGAGCTGGAAACTGTTGCTCCCACCATACATAAAATTCCTCGTCATAAACACTCTAGACTGATCCTCCGCCACCTTGACGGAGGAAGACCTCCCCCCACCTGGTCAGTCTAGGCTGGCGAAAAGAAAATGTTGGTAGTGCCACTGCAGGACTAATGGTAGGCACTCTCTCAAAGAAAAACGCCACCAATATGCTAGAATGTCCGAATTTTTTCTGGCGTCCTCTCTTGCAGTCTGAGAGCTGCTTCCTCATGATCGAGATCACACTCGAACACCAGTCAAAAACAGTACCCTACACACACTCCACTGCAACTCTCATCTGTGTCCGAGTTGCTAGATGCAATGAAGATGATCCTGCAACCCTCACTATAGTACTCACCACTACCTGTAATGGGAAGCTGGTGATGTGAACAATAGGGATGCATGATCCCTTCTTCTGAGTACCTAGTGTGCAGTAGGTGTCAACGTAGTCCTGGACACTCGTAGGGCCACCACCCCTACCTGTACCCTCAAGGTTCATGGGCATACCTCTGCAAGATAGCCTTGTGATGAAGTACATATCTTCTACTGATACTTCCAAAATCTCCCCTTGAAGATCAAAAGCACCAAGGTCACGGTCCCAATAGTTAATCAAATGCTCAAGCAAACAGACATTGGCCCACATGTTGGACATACAGAAGAACTTCAATAAGCCACTTTGTCGTAAAACTTGCACAGTTGTGCCATCTCGTAGAGCATCTCGATCCATGTCTTCATGCTCTCACTCCCTCCACTCTAACACCATGTTGTACCTGCCCCATTAACCATTATTGATCATTAGAAACCATTGATTTCTCTCAATTTTGGTTAAATGATAAACTTTTGTATGTTACGCAGAACATGCGATTGTTCTTTAAGCATCTCGTGTGTACAACGCGCGTACGCGACTGTCTTAGTCACATAGCCACGTGTACTGCGTAGCCTTCTTAGGGTCGGCATAAAACCTAAAAAAAATTCACAAAAATGAAATTTAGAGTGGATGAAATGAAAGAGAGGGGAAAGCTAACCAACCTGACACTTGTGGATTATAAATTGGTCCACTGATTTTTCCTCGTCGAGCAATCCAAGTTCAAGGTGAAAACTTGCCAAATTGGGTAAAAGAGTTAAATGGTATGTTTTATTTTAGTTTTTGAACTATATATAGAAAAAATTTCAAATTTTTGGTTTTCTAGTCTATAGTTTGAAAATTATTTTTATAATTGAACTAATACCATGTCTTTTTCCCCAATGCAACTAGGGATAATTTTAAGGGCGAATTTTTGCCAAGTGGGCTATTTTTCCATGTTTTTCTCCCAAAAAAGATTCGTCATTTTGCATTTTTTTGAAGCCCTATTTCGCCCAATTTTGATGAGGTAAAAATTTTTCACCTTAAAAATCGCCAAATTATTATATAAATGATATAAAATCCTTGGAAATTAAAATATTTTTTGAAAAATATCGCCAATCATTTTATAGTTGGTGTTTTAAGAATTGGTAATATTCGCCAACATTTATACACTTTTAAATAAGTATGGTTCCTTAAAATCATCCCTGAATGCAACAGGTTCAAAATCTTTAAGAAGTCGTTATCCACTCATATAGGGTAAGATTTGGTCCTCCATATATATTTTTGCATCTATACCTTATCCGTTTTTAACCCTAGGATTACCTCTTTGACCACAGACTATGGTGTCTAACCATTTTTACCTCGTCTACATCATTGTTCCTTCGTGGATAGGGCCTCCTTTTCATGGATACCGTAGTTTAGAACACTCTACTGTCTTCTGGTACCCATGCCGCAATTGTGGTAGGTTTGCGGGAGCCTTCTTAGTAGTTTTTTATGACAAAATGAACCTTCATTTTGCATCTTTTTGCGAGCTATCCCTGTTTATAAGGCTCCCCGCCCTTATGGAGTTTCTTTAGGCCCAGGTCTGACTCCTCCAAACAGAGTTGACTGCTGAGTAAACTTGTCCGTTCAGACTCGTTAAGAATAAGTGAACGGGCATCCAGATTGGTGGTAGTTTATCGCTTTTTCGAACCATGTGGAATAGTTACGAAAAAGGAGCACTCTCTTTTCTTCAAAATTGAAAAGAGTATTCTCAGGTATAGGTTTATCACTTTTCCAGACCTGAGGGACTAAACTTACGGAAAAGGAACCCCCGGTATGAGCTTAGTTTTCTTTTTTTCGTGCTCTAGACCCAAACATGAAAAAGATTCCGAACGTACTTTATGTCCTTGTCATGCTCGCTAAAACCTAAAGAACAAAGCATTAAGTTTACTGTTGTAAGCCCCATTTCTCGTAATCAAATGGATCTATCCGAGTGGTCTTGCCTTCCTTCACACTTGTTAAACTCAGGCTACATGCCGCTCTTGAAGGTGCATCGGTCTGGTATTAGTTTACCCAT
Source organism: Pseudotsuga menziesii (assembly GCA_001517045.1). Lineage (NCBI taxonomy): Eukaryota > Viridiplantae > Streptophyta > Pinopsida > Pinales > Pinaceae > Pseudotsuga > Pseudotsuga menziesii. Next base: position 801,205 of record LPNX011137630.1, read on the forward strand.
TTTTCGGACCTTGCCGACTAAGTACGAAAAAGGTATACCTTAGTCCCTTGGGAGCTAAGAGAGTTCTTCTGTGGATTGTTTTAAACTTTCCAGCCTCAGGAGGCTAAATTGTACGAAAAAACATCCCCCTAGAGTCTTCTTTGGAGCTTTCAGACTCTCAAAATATGAAAACACCAACGAGCATGTATTAGTTCGGGCTCGTAAAATCCACGAATAAGTAGCCTTATCAAGCATTATTCTCTCTCCTCTTCAAGCTTGTCAAAAATGAAGAGAGATCTGAGTTGACTTTCCTGGACTCATTAAAATTTAACAGGAAAGATAAGTAAGAAGTACAATCTTTGGGTTATAAACAATGACAGCATGTCCTCCTTGAACATAGCACTCTCTGAACTTTCTAATACTCATGTTTCAGTTTACACTTTCAGCTCAGCTATTACTTTGAGTTTTTACTCCTCCACTTGTCCTTTATACATGGGGAATCTGATCATGTCTCCTACATGACAGACAAGTTTAGTTGTCCTATCTGCAAGTTAAAGGTTGCCTTGGGTCATCTCTGTGTCGTGCTCACTATTCAAGGATTTATCCCTTCATCTGATTATTATCCTAATTCCATCATTATCCTATCCGATATTAATTGTGTCTACCTTCCCATATCCAGTTCCTAGTCACTCTCGTGATCTGTTGGAGGATTCATTGCCTTCCTCATCACAGTACGATTTCTCATCAGCACTTCCTGAAGACGACGACCTAGAGTTTTGACAATGGTACCTTAGGATTCACTACCATTATTGGTGAACTCCTTTGCTTCAGTTGTCAGTTTCACTCATTGTCTGACATCCTATTGAGTTTCTTCCATGTTCGACTTCAGCACATTTATTCACATGGTAGAGATTGTATTGGTTCCTTTCGATTTTGACGAAGACCTTAGGTTCACCTTTATAACCTAAGTTGCACAAGATTATGTTATGATCGGCTATACAGCTTCCAGATTTTAAAGACTCATCATTGTATATTGTGGCTTCGATCCACCTTTGTAATATACGTGGTCTTGTTACCTGTATCATATGATGTAATCAAATATTGTAAAGGAGCTAGTGTTCCATTATATTGATATGTATATGTTACCCGTATCATATGATGTAATCAAATATTGTAAAGGAGACCCATATCATTGATATGTATATGTTTCAAGTACTTCCTCTGCTGCCTTGGTCACTAAGTTCTTCAAGATTAAAGACTATAATGTATTTCGGCCATCGCTTCCCTCTGACCTCACACGTTAGGGGGCATCTATTTTCATGTAAAATGGCCCTTCTCCGTCCAAGTACTAACATCCAATATGTCAAGACACAAAAGGACAAACTGGATTGAAGTAGCCAAAACATTATAGATGGGCATGACTATTGATACATCATCTCCTAGACAGTTGAATATATTTTTGTTTGAACATTAGGGTTGCACATGCGACTATTTGCACAGCAACCCGCGTGTCACACACGAGTATCTGCATTGCAACTCGTGTGTGCATTGAACACGCGGGTTTCCTTAAAATAAGGAGTGTGTCATACGCAACTTGCCTATATCAATACTCGTGTGTACCTTAATTCGAAGTTAAAAAATATAAATCACGATTAGTCAAGATCAGTTGAGTCCCTAATCATAACTATTTCAACTGTCTCAACCATCGAAACCTCTCTATTTCCTTATGTATAAATAGAAGGCATGGGATGGGGCTAATCAATCATTCTTAGAAGAGCAAAGTTATACTGGTGGTATGCCTTCAGACATCTTGGAGCAGCAGAGCTCAATGTCCTCGGTTTGTAGAGGAGTCCTTGTTTCAAAAGTTGGGTTGTAATCTCACCATTCTCTGTTTATTAATAAAGAAAGTTTCTTCTTCCAATTTGGTGCACTCTTGTATATGATGGATAATGCATTATTTTAATTATTTCATTATGAATATGCATCTCATTAACAATTGATATATATATAAGATATTTGCAGGAAGAACTTGTTCTTTGCAGGTGATTGGAGAAAGCCCTGAAAGTTGTGGAAGCAACTGGAAGAGGAGAAGAAAAAGCTTGGATCAAATGTCATAAACCAGGTTTGTCCCATTTTCTTCCTATTCCTATTTCAATTTCTACATGGATGATTGTCTGCAAGTCTAGCTTAGTAAGTTGGTAACCCCAGAGACCCTAGTTTATAAGGGTGTGTTTTCCTGAACAACAAGGTGTTAAGATACAAGGCTACACATGTAATAAAGTCACTTAAGTGACTTAGGTTAAAAGTTAGGGTTTTAATCATTGTTTTCATCCCTCAAGCTCTTTATAAGAGAGAGGACCTTCAATGTATCGTTGTACTGTACAATCTAAAAATAATATTGTGTTAGTGTTATTACGCTCTCATGCCTTCGGCAATGTAACCCACTCTAGGGTTTCTCGCTTCTGCAGTTTACGCAATAGAGAATTCATAGAGGTTAGGGCATGGACTTATGAATCCATGGAAGATCAAGGTGTTAGTCTTGGATCTATGGGATAGATGAGAGTGCGTAGTCATGAATCTACTAGGGCATGGAGTCCTAGGTATAGGCAAAGGGCATAAAGTCCTAATAAGTCTAGGGGGCACACAATAGGGGTGTAGAATCCCTATTCTTTAGTCGAAAAAAGCCACTCAGAGGCATCAATCAACCGAGTAAGCCAACATAGGATAATCCTGGAATTAATTTAGCTCCGAAGTTACCTACTTTTGAGGGGATTTTTAACTTTAATATTATTTTCATCAAAAAGACGAAATATTTGATTATGGATAATTAAAAATATGATATTACCTAAAAAGGACACATGGGGTAGTGAATATTAGGGCAATTAGTTAATTAAATATAAAAAATGAGGGATTGCCATCTCAATAGAGGGTGGTGAATAATAGGGAATTATTGAAATTAAAAGAAATTAATTTTGCATGAAGGGTGAGTTGTCACCTCATTCAAAGGCTATAAATATAGAGCATCCCCCATGGGTTAGGGAGGGGCTTGGAGAGTGCCTAGATGTTATTGGAATGGCCCTGGGATTTCTGAATTAGATTTCTAAACTAAATTGTCTAGTTGAGTGAGAGTTGAGTGGTGTTAGAAGGAAGAAAGGAATCTTCCTTAGATCCATGTATCACTTCTATTGCTACACCTAGGTACTATTTGTGAGTTCATACAGGTAGAGGGTTTCAGGGGAGAAGTTTTCCTTGGATAAGGTTGGGTGGAAAAATCAATTGGTCAACTGAGTTGGCAAGAGGAGTTGCTGGTGTGATCCATTCAGCTTGGAAGATATCATCCAAGTTTAGGTAAAATCTCAACTTTGTTATATTTATTTTTTGGTAAATTGTGTTATTTATTTAATTGGAATTATATCTAATTTTCTTGAAGAAATTAATCATATTTTATTAGTTGAAATATTAAATTCGTGTGGTTTGTTTTTGAGCACTTAGTATGTTCTATTTTAGCTTACCTTACAAGTGCCAAACACAGCGTAGGGCATCCTTGGTAATGCATAATATGTGTAGTGTGGAAGAAAATTCCATGCAAGGTTTTAAGGGAAACAAATTACTTTTGGAGCTAAAAATAAATCACCCATACCTCCAAGCTTTATGACATTCCCGGCCAGGCTGACATTCATGTTTCCTCCCCCTCCTCCTGTGACCTCTTCACCAACAATGATGTTACAAAAGCCATCCAGGCGATGAGCAGCAGCAAATCAGCTGACAAGGAAGGCCACCAAGCAGAGTTCTTCAAGCATGGCCATCAGGTTATGGTCAACTACTTGACTGATCTCTTCAACCACGTGGTGCGGGAAGGATTTCCACTAGTCTAGTCCCACCACATCATCCATCTAATCCACAAGTCAGGAGCCACCTCTGACCCAAACAACTACAGAACGATCATGGTAGGACACACGTTCTCAAAACTTTATGCCACCATTCTCCATATGAAGCTTTCTAATGATCTCGAACAGAGGACTCATAGAGCTCGTGGTCAGGCAGGACTCAGACCAACACATCAGACCATTGACCACATTTTTACTCTCCGAGCCGTGATTGAGGAGACACGACACTGCTCCTTGAAAGTCTACTGCTGTTTTGTAGATTTTCGGAAAGCCTTCAACTCGGTCCCGAGGGAGGATCTATTGCAACAACTCAGAGATATTGGCATCTCAACGATCCTATTGACGGCTATTATGCGTCTTTACGAGTCTGTTCGAGGCCGCCTTCGCACGAATCGAGGATTATTTGAGTTCATTCGCAGCACCATTGGGGTGAAACAAGGTTGTCTGCTCTCCCCCACCCTGTTTGGAATCTACATTGACGAGTTAGAGGCCTCCCTCCGTAAGCATACCCAAGAGACAGATGGGTGCCTCCTCCACCAGGTCCTAATCTCCATCCTACTTTTCGCTGATGACATTGTACTCCTATCTTCCTCTCCGGAAGGTCTACAAAGAAAGCTTGATGTCCTAGCCCTGTTCTGTGAACTCCAAAAGCTGACTGTGAATCTGAGCAAAACTAAGGTTATGATCTTCAACGGGGTGAAGAACACTTCAGAATTTCGCTTCTTATTCAAAGGGGAGGAGGTTGAGATCACCAGTACTTACACTTACTTAGGAATGCAGTTCTCTAGCCCCCACTTCAGTCTACGACCAGCTCTCCAGCCTCGAATCAACAAGGGGTACGGGTCCCTAGCCCTCCTTGAGAGACATTTGTTTTCGTCACCATTTCTAGGATATCTCATCCAAGATGGATCTGCTAAACACCTTGATTCGTCCTATCGTTCTTTATGGATCAACGATTTGGGGACCCTCCCTACTCAAATCAGATTGGGCATCGACCGAAAGAGTCCAAATCCTTCTTCTCCGACGTATCATCAAATGTAAACAGACAGTACAACAGCACATCATCCTCGTTGAGTTTGGAGCCCAGCACTTCCGCCTCGAGACAGTTTTCAGACTGGTTTCCTTCCTACATCAAATCCGAGGGTTAGCCGACTCAACCAAAGGCCGAGACAGGTATCCCTTTCTAGCTTATTGTTCTGCTCAGACTATAGCCAGCGCTACCCACCCAAGCAGAACCAAATGTTGGCTCACAGGGGTCTCGAGCCTTCTTGCTTCAATAGGGATCCAATTAGATCATCTTCCCCCATTCTAGTACTCTCTGGATGCTCCTGGACACCTTCTGCCAACCAGACAAGAGTTAAACAAGATCATCAGGGACGATATCTACAAGTTGTTCATACAGGTTACTTGGATTAATCCTCCAGGAGGATTGCGCCCAAAAATGGCCTTTTATGCTGAGCACTTCTTGGAGATCAGAGCTGGGCTCATTTCCCGACCCCAGTATACATTCCGCCATTGGATGCACGCTCTTTGGATCCCTCTCAGACAGTTCAGAGTAGGCTCTCATAAACTCCGGGATGAATCAGACCATCAGATTGATAGATCAGAGAGGATCTGCCAACTGTGTCACCTTCAGGAAGTGGAAACCGAGTCACATTTTATCTTCAGATGTCCTGTCTATTATGAGATCAGAGGACGCTTCTACTGTTTGTTCAGGGGCCTCCAAACTTTAGCCACTTTCTTTAGGTACACCGATCAGAGATGTCTAGCGCTCTATATCCAGGAGGCCCTCAAATTTCGTGCGCAACTCCTCTAGCCTCCCACCAAACCAGACACCACACAGCAGATCACGGCATTCTTCAGCAGGCTACCATCTTCCAGAGGCACCAAGAGATCTACTGACCTTGACATCGACCCAGCTCCCAAATCAGTAAGGGCTGGAGGTTCCCGACCCACAAGATCTCAGCGGCAGCTCCGTACCAGACCCCCCTCCATTAGGCGCTCGGGACCCTACAGACCCTACCAACATCGTTCCAGACGGCGCCCCGCACCTACCAGTTCTGAATCAGGGCAACAGACACTTCTGTAATTCCCGCAGTTCTACTCGTTCAGCCTCGGATGTTAGGAGCACCAGACCCTCCTTGGTTACTCTAGCTCCTGGATCTTGCCCACCCGGGCTCCTTCGCCCCCGGGCAGGGTTACAAGGTTGGAACTGGAGCAAGTGCTCTCCCATGCTACAGACTAGCTCGCCTTACACATATATACTTCTCTACTTCTCTCTTCTCTCCATTTCACTTGTATTGTTTATATTGTATTTTCTTTACAGGAGATCGGTTGATCCTCCCACATGCATAATATATCATTGTAACCGACAGTCCCGTTGACCTACTTTGTGGTCATTAGTGGACATTAATAAAATTATCTTATCTTATCTCTAAGTCTTTGTCATAATGCATATTTTTCCCTGTAAGAGGTAATATTTACAAGAGAGCATCTATGCAGGTTTAACAATTATATTATGGTTGTTCTGTTAAAACTTTATTTTAATATTCCTTTGCCAATTCTATTGATTTCTCTTTGGAAGTAAATGTTTAAAGAGGGCATGCTAGAAGGTTCAAATAATCCGGTTATTTTTACTCATTTATTTTATTCATGCTGGTCATAAAAATCCAATCCTTGACATGCATTATATTACTGAGTTAGTTTGTGAAGTTTAAATAGGGTTTATTATATTTTGGTATAGTATTACTTCATCTATGGCTGTAGTGGTTACCTTACATGCCATGCGTTTGCAAAAATCCGTGAATATAATTTTGTAGAATTAGTTTGGCTGAGTTTTAAAGAATTGGGTTCCTTGGCAAATCTGTTTCGTTTTTGGTCAACTATAGGGGGTATCCATACCATATGCACCTGGAACCCCCATTTTGATTCAAAAAAATATAGTTTTGGAGCCCATTTCCACTATCTGGGTAGTTTTTCAGAAAACACTTCACCTTGTGGGAACAATTCTGTGACCTGGGTTTGTGAAATTGTCATTCAATGTATGTTCCATTCTTGAACCTGTAGTAAAAGGAAGAATTTGAATCAGTTCTTACTTGTCAATTGATTAACTAAATTTTCCCATGGTGGAGGAATTTAAATTTTAAAAAATTGTTTGATTAAATACCTTAAGGAGTTGTAGTTACCCATGCATACAAACGGTTTGTCAAAACTCCTCAAAGAGTTGTAGCTAACATGTTTGTGAAATGTTTGAATAACTTCTCAAAGGCTGTAGCTTTTAAGTTTGTGAATTAAAATTGATTTTCTCGTAAGAAGATTGCAGCCCATGAATGTTATTAACTCTGGGTTTGTAACTTGAATGTCAATAGTCTTTAGGCAAAAAATATCATCCTACAAGATGACATTAATTTATGGTTAGATTGGCTGAAATTTGCAACCCAAATTATGGTGTTAATCCTTGGTTAATCAGTCTTATTGAAATCGATTTCTCAGAAGGGTAAATCAACAACACTTTTGGACATAATTTCTGAATCATGATTTATGGTAAAGGACTATATATGTGTGTGTGTGTGTTGTTGAATATTATTGAATATTATATTTCTTGAAAGCTCATAGATTGTAGTGAATATTTGTATTGTGACAATGTTTCCGTTTGAAAATGAATATATATATATATTCCTCTTTTGAGTTCAACACTTGCTTAAGCATAGATGGTTGGTAAGGTGGGACCTTACATATGATATCAGAGCCGGTTGAACTCTAGGACCTAGGGCTTGCATGCTAATGTTTATGGTATAATTTTATATTGAAAAATGGAGATTAATATATGAATCATCTTGTTCAAGCTAGGCAATCATGGTGAAAGGAGCAAGACAGAGAAGGAGGAAACCCTCACCTACACTTACTCAAGCTAATGATTCTGAGAAAATATCCATCAGAGATGTAGGGGATATGATGTTATCCTTTCAAAGAATGATAGAAGCTTTGATTAGTAGAACTGGAGGAAATCCCTCAATTCTTCGCTCTTCATTGCGAGCAGAAAGGAAGGAAGTGTCATTTGATGCATATGTGCATAGAGAATTGGAAAAAGTCAAGCTACCTATGTTTAAAGGTACCACCAAAGGAGAGGTAGCAGAATCTTGGTTGGAAAACATGAGTCTATTTTTTGAGTTGCAGAGCTATTCTATCTACCAAAAGGCTAAGTTGGCTGTATACCAAGCTTAAGGAGAGTGCATCACTAAGGTGGAGACAGTTAGAATCTCAATTGTGATATTCTATCTCTACCTTGACTTGGGGACAATTTGAAGCTGAATTTTGAAAAAAATACCTTTCAGCAGAATACTTGGGATGGAAGTTGAATGAGTTCCATGATCTTAAGCAAGGAACCAAGACTGTATTGAAAAATGAGGCCCTGGAAAGACGACTAAGTTACAACCAGAACAAGACCAAACTACAGTAAGAGATATGGCAGAACCCATAGGATTCATGTAGCTATGCGTAATCATCAGGATGAGCATCAGTCTTCAGTGCTTGAAACACTAGGTAAATTAAATGGTATTGCTATAACTATCTTAAATGATCCTGGTGCAACTGGGAGTTTTGTTTCTCCTAATGCTTTATTAAAATGTAAACTTGTGGCAACATAGCAAAATGATCTTGATCAGGTTGAGATGGCCTCGAGTCATTCTCAGAAAGTAGAATCCTTAGTGCATGAATGTCCTTTAGACTTAGGAGCTTGTAGCACGCATGTGAACCTTTATGTGACATCTCTTCGACATTATGATGTAATCATAGGGATGGACTCGCTTGAATTCCATTGGGTTATGCTAAACTGTCATAGTAAAACCCTTCATTTTATAAACGATGAGGGCCAATCTATGATTCTCCATGGAGAAAAGAGACTTGTTTCCTTGAGACTAATTCCAGTTATGCATTTGAAACGAAGTCTTAGGAAAGGATGTAAAATGTATGTTGTGATGACCTAAAATGAGGAATATCTTTCATCCCTAGAGCAATACCTAGTTCTTTCAAAATTTGCTGATGTGTTTCCAAATGAGTTGCATGGTCGACCTCCTAAGCATGAGATTAACTTTTCCATAGAAAAAAAGCCTGGTACCAAACCTGTATCTAAAGCTCCTTGCCAAATGTCTTTGCCCGAACTTAGAGAGTTGTAGGTGCAACTTCAAGAATTATTGGATCAGGGTATGACTAGATCTAGTGTTTCACCTTGGGAGCTCCAGTGATATTTCTAAAGAAGAAGGATGGATCTCTTCGGCTCTGTATTGATTTCAAGTAGTTGAACCGTGCAACTATTAGAAATCAATATCCTTTACCATGCATTGATGATCTATTTGATCAAATGAAGGGAGCTACCGTGTTTTCCAAGATCGATCTTCGATCTGGGTATCACCAGCTTAGAGTTAAAGAAGAAGATATTCCTAAGACTTCTTTTCGAACTTGTTTTGGTCACTACAAGTTTGTAGTGGTTCCTTTTGGGTTCTCTAATGCTCCAAGGGTGTTTATGAGCTTGATGAATGGTGTCTTCTATAATTACTTGGACAAGTTTGTTCAAGTATTCCTTGATGATATTCTAATCTATTCCAAGACTCCAGAAGAACATGAGGAGCACTTGAGAATGGTGTTGCAATGCTTAAGAGAAAACAAGCTTTATGCCAAAATTTCCAAATGTTCTTTCTTCCAATCAGAAATACATTATCTTGGACATATTATTTTTAGTGAAGGTATTGTTGTTGAACCGACAAAAATTGATGCGATTTCAAAATGACCAGCACCCTCTAATGTGCATGAAGTGCGTAGTTTCATGGGTATAACAGGATATTATAGAAATTTTGTGGAAGGATTTTCTAAAAAAGCTAACCCAGTCACATCATTGATTAGGAATGGAGCAAGGTTTAAATGGACAGATGAATGTGCTCAAGATTTTTCCAAGCTCAAGCTATGCTTAACTTCAGCTCTAATATAATAAGTACCAAATATGGATAGACCATTTGTAGTATCTATCGATGCATCCAAGGATGGATTGAGTGCAGTGCTATCACAAGATGGTAGGTTGATTGCTTATGCCTCCTGAAAATTAAGACCACATGAAGAAAACTATGCAACTCATGATTTGGAATTAACAGCCATAGTTCATGCTTTACAACTTTGGTGACATTATCTAGTGGGTAGAAAATTGGAGTTAAAAACAAATCATTGAGCATGGCAGCACATATTTTCTCAAAGTGATCTTAATGTTAAAGATTAAAGCTATGTTGCACAAGTTTCCGGAACGCGGGAACGTAGGGAACGTGGGAACGAGTATTGGATACGTCTAGAAGTTCCCCCCAAATTTACAGGAAACGGCAGGTTGGGAACGTCAATAATATATATTAAAAAAATAAAAATAAAAAATAATTAAAAAAACATGAGAAGAGAAGACGTTCACTGGATCATCAACAAACACAACTGGATCACCAATCTTTGTTGGGCTTACATGATCACTGGCTGCCTCATAAACAAAGTCTTCTTGACTGTCTTCCACTTCACTGTGGGATTCCTAGTGCTTTGCATGACTTGCAAAGTCACCTTCTTCTACAACCAGTTCCTCACTAAACACTTCTTTCAGTATATCCCATGCTCTTTTTGGAGTATGAGCTTCTGCAATGTTATGAAAAGTTGAATAGTCTATATTGTCTTGTATGAGACTCAAGGCAACAACTTGCCTTCTTTCTTTCTCGAACTCTGTCAAAGCATTAAATGTTTCTAGATCAATGGGATCGTCTTCAACTAAGAAATGCCACAAATCGTGTGACCTTAACAAATTTCGTACTTTGATTGCCCATACATCATACTCATCTCCATGAAACGTCCGCCATAAGCCTTCTAGTGTTAAGAGATTTCTTAGCTCTTTAATCTCTTCTGGTAGTGCTTCTAGTAGCTCCATCTTCATGAATCGATCTTCTTTGATTTTCTTCAATCTTCTGAGTAATGTTGGAACGTTGTCCAATCTTTTGGCTTAGCATCAACAATGCTCGCTCTTCAACTTCTGAAAATTTCTCTTGTTGTAGCCATCTTGATATGACTAACAAGAGATCTCCCTCTTTTTTTTTAACTGATTACAACAGGCGCCGCAACTTAGGCATTACCAATGAATTGGTGTAAGTGACCCCAGATCACTGCACTTTGGCTAAGCAAAGAGAGTGGTGGTACTGCACTTTGGCTGAAGAAAAGGTGCGGTGGTACCGCACTTTGTCTGTGCAAAACATGCGGTGCTACTGAGGGTACCGCAGTTCCTAATAGCGATAGGGTGCGATGGCGCTCCAAGAGAGGGAAAAAAAAGATACGCTCGATTTCTCCGCGCTGATGTGTTCCAGCTTCAATCATAACCTTCGTGTGTGTGTCTGTGCTTTCCACTATGTGAAAAGGCTTACCCCAGAAAAAATGGATCAGGCCATACGCTTTGATAACATGTTAAAGATTAAAGAAAAACAATAACAGACAGAAAACACAAGTGGGCATATTGATTGCATGGGCAATGAGATACCTTCTAGACAAAGACATTGGTCTGAGCTTTTGAGTGAGTATAATTTTGACATAACTTACATCAAATGAAATTTGAATAGAGTGATTGATGCACTCAATCGAAGAACACGCATCTTCCCAGTAATTCCATTGAAGGTTGATTTACAAGATTGCATCTTAAGGGCACAAGATGAAGAATGATTGTTGTAAAGAAGTTAGGGATGTCTTGTGTGGTAAACAGACTTGGAAAAACAAGATGGAGGGGTGTTCTTGTGATGTTGATAGAATGGTGATATTCATGAAGAAAATTGTAGTCCCTAATAGAGATGGACTATGTGAGCTCAACTTGAGAGAAGCTCATCGTTCTTTGTATATGGCTCAACCTAGCATCCAAAAGATGTATGCAAATCTAAAACAAATTTTCTTTTGGACTGCCATGAGGAAGAATATAGCTCTTTCTGTGACAAAGTGTTTGGAGTGCCATCTAGTTAAGGCAGAGCATGGTCATCCAACAGGATTACTGCAACCACACAACATCCCAGAGTCCAAATGGGAGGAAATATCTATGGATTTTATTGTTGAATATCCTGAAACGATCAGGAGGCATAATTCAATTTTGGTGGTGGTGGACAAACTTACTAAGAGTGCCCATTTTATACTTGTTATAAATACTAATAAAGCTCTGGAGATAGCACAAGTATTTATCAAGGAAATTGTTAAACTTCATGGTTTTCTTAAGAAAATCATTTTAGACAAGGCCTTGTTACCCGCTAAGTTATACTTAGTTGGACTTCAAGTGAGCCGGCAAGGTTTGAACAAGGTTACTTGTTCATGATCAGAGTTCAGAAGTTCATCAGGGCTTCTAGGCCTTTTTTATTTTGTACCGCATGTTCATACCCCCTTGGGGGAGTTGTAATAAAGTGTGCTAGCATGATGAATTTGTAAAGAGTTGGGTTTTCTAAGACTTAAACATCAATCTGATCATTTCAAGGTCTTTTTCCCTTGTCATTATGCAATGTTGAATAAGCGATGTATAATTTTTGAGTTTTTCACCACTCCTCCAAAAGTTGGAATGGCCGTCTTGGTGGTTAGGCCTTAGGAGATTATTACAACTCACGCGTCAATGTATATGAGTATGCTAGGCATTAATTTTGAGTCGTATGGACATGTGCTAGATCCCCCTAGGTTTTTGTTCATTTCCAAGAAAAAAAATCCCACAAAATTAGGCCATTTTTTAATGGTTTAATTGAGAGACTTCAAAATGTAATAAAAGATGGGTTTGAAGTCCATTTTGGGCATGGGGATGCTCGATTTCTCACTCATAGCATCTTCCTTATCCCAGAGGCCACTTTTCCTATGATTCAGGAAGCTAAAACACCCCTTAGGGCATTATTTCTCTGAAGGTGCATCAAAGTGGTCAATAAATGCCAACAATGCGACAAAATGACATTTTTTAAAAGTGAGTGGGGGCATGTTAAAACATGTGTTAAAAGTCAAAATTAAGGTGGATTCATATGAAATTGTGAAAAGCGACTTGGACCATGGATAAGTTTAATTTTATTATTGATTTGAGACCCACAAGATAAAGCTAACTCACCTTCACGTGAATAGTTCACCCCCTCTCATGAATTCGCATGGTAAGTGGGTCCTCATGAATTAGCGACCTCTTCCACATGAAAGGCATGAACTTTGGTTAAACTTTGGAAGTTTGCGAATCATGAGGTAGGTGAGTGAGGTCAACCTCACGGACTTGGCAATTTGGTGGTTGTATCGGAGGGGAGTGACATGGCGAGGAGTAGAGTGAGGTCGCCTACCTCGTGGGAGATGGCGCCTCCTCTATGGAGATCACTCCACTTAACTCATACCAATTCCTAAATCATCTCCACGAACTCAAGTGTTAGACGTGCCCCCCTTGGGCTCTCTTTGCTATTTAAGCGAGGTCCATTCACTCTCTTTAGGATGGAGTGTATGGAACCTTTCTCTTACTTGTAAATTGTTGAACATTTTCTTTGAATAAAGATTGGCTTTGGAGGTCATATTGTGGATTGTTGTTCCCAATGGATAACGTTATGCTTGTATGGTTGAGGTAACTATAAAGTGTTAAGTCTTGCATTTGTTTAATAGCCTTTTGAAGGGTTATCCTTGTTACCCCCTATCTGCATGGGTGGTCACTTGGAGATTGCCTAGGTTCCTTTGGGGTGTTTTATCAACCTTTTTGGTCGTATCAACATTCAGTTCTGGGCACGTTCAGTTACAGAATCAGTAATGAGAAGCCGAATGCATGTGTTGGCAGAGATAGGACATACTTTCAACAACAATGGGGGATAAAGTGTTTTGAATTTCCAATATAAGTGAGGTTTCAGTCAACAATGATCAAGTCTTATACATAGAGAAACGAGGACTGATGCAATATTCAGTGACTCTATGGAAACCCATGTATCGCACGACAACTCAATACAAGAAGGAATCTCATCCATTGACAGCCGCAGGGATTTTTGATAGTGAAGTCGTGAGTTGACTTTTCATTAATCGTGGCCTCTAGAAATACGGTTAATGGAAATCTTGTCCACCCTCAATCCGTCCAGCAGCTGATTTCCGGAAGATTTTTTTCACGCTAAATAAAGTTTGGCATCCACTCAAAGTTCCTGTAACAGCCAAGTCGCGAAGTCGTGGAGTTTGGCATTTGGTTTGGTATCCGAATTCAAAAAGGACGGTTAATTCAACCACCACCTATCGTGGCATTCAGCCCAATTTGTAAATTATTTGGGAGCTCAAGCATTGAATTACCAAAATTCCCTCCTCGTGTAGACTGCAGCAGAGCACGCCAACGTCCAAATTATCATAGCTCTGAGAAGGAATTCATCCTAGATCAACATTGAACGCCATCACTGTTAGCGTTTCCAAATCAATCTGAGTTTTACATCTGTTGAAGATGCCAGGTTCGAAGAATGGTGGTCGTTGTCACCATTTTAAATTCAAGACGCCAAAGATTCTAGTCAAAGACAAGATTAAAATAACAGCAGGGCAAACCACGCTTTGTGGTAATTGAAATTTTGGAGTTTTAGAATGATCTGTGACAGCTGTTTACACCCATGTGTCCTTTGGCAGTCGATTACGTGGAAAGCATTATCACCAGTCGAGCCATGGAATCGTGTAGTTGTTGTTTCCTTGCTTCGTTTGACAGTCGAATCTTTGTTGGCAGCCAAGTCATGGAACTTGGATCCACATTTTATCTGGTAGTCAATGACTGTCATGCTATGATTTATTTGGCAGCCAAGCATGCGTTTTGATGCACTTGGCAGCAATTAAACTGATTGATGCTTGGCAGCAATTAAACTGAACCCGATACGATTGGATTCCTTTAGAAAACTCGAGTTTAGAGTTTCCAGAACGCCTGCCAACGACATGCAATTTAATAGACGACCACTTCTAGTAAACTCAGATGTATGGTGATCATGCTCGAACAGTACGCTATCTCATACATTGGCGCATTTCTTCATAGGAGGCCTGGACCCGTGTGTCCATTGGCATTGACAGCCAATTACATGAACAGAGTCACGATTTACTGCTAGCATCACATTTACATGCTATTGGAGAGCGCTATGATCTGTCAATTGCATGATGTATCCATGTCATATCTTGTGCAGGCTGTTGCTCGAGGTGAGCTTCCCGATTTCGGAGAGCTTTTAAAGCGGTTCACAGGTCTGTGTATTATTGTTCTAGTTGCCACGCTGAATTGGCTGGCTTACCTGACCATTGACCCATGTCTTCATTAACGGTTGATTACATAGGGATCAGTCTCAAAGGATTCGATTCACAATAGTGGGTTGATGCCTTTGGTTAAGTGGGTGTTTTAACTTTTAGTCAAAGGGGGAGGTTCACATCATACTTAGTTACACTTTAGTTATGTAATGGTTTTCTTAGACATTATGTAATGGTTTTCTTAGACATTAGTGGAGGAAAAAGTGGATCTAAACTTCATCCATCTTTTCTCATTTTAATTATTATTTTATTATTGCTTTTTTGAAAAAGAGAATGGCTTTTGGGTCTATAAAAAGACTTTCCTTCTCTATTGTAAAATGGAAAAAACTGGGAGGATTTTTCCCCAGAACTTAATAGAAAAATATCAGTTTGGGTTTCATGGATGTTTAATTGAGCACTCTCTTTGATGTGTGGCATGAACTTGTGGAGCTTCAATGAATGGGTGATTGTTGCTAGAAGCCATATTTTTTTTCTCTGTTTGCATCGAAGGCCATAAACGGATGCTATCACCTTATTGGAAGGTGAAAATCCTTAGCAGTAGCTAGCCTTTTCCCTTTGTGAGCATGTTTGTATGGGTGTTAATGTTTACATTTAATCTACCTTGATTGTGTAGTATTGATCATTTGCGTGCACAACGCATTTCCTGCAATTAAGAGAAAGCAAATCTAGTAGCCGCACCATTGACTAATCGAGGTTTTCTCAATCATGCGAGCTCTCCTCCTTAGTAGTCACATATGACACAAGGCCCTCGTGAGTTTTCCTTTTAACTCCATTTCTCCCTTTGATGTACTAGCACTCATCCATTTGTGAGGATTGATCTTTCCCTCTTTCCCATCAGCATTCAATTCATACCTATACTATAAATGTTTCTCTAAGTTAGGAGGAAACAAATCTAGTAGCCACGCCATTGACTAATCGGGGTTTGCTCAATCATGCGAGCTCTCCCCCTTAGTCACATATGACACCAGGCCCTCGTGAGTTCTTTTTTTGACTCCATTTCTCTCTTTGATGTACTGGCACTGGTCCATTTGTGAGGATTGATCTTTCCCTCTTTCCCATCAACATTCAATTCATACCTATACTACCAATTGTTTCTCGAAGACAGACTCTTCATTTCACCTTGTCCGTCATTGCAACTGCCTTAGTGATCCTAACCTTAGGGAAGCTCCCCTTGAGTTGGAGAAGAGCCAACCTGAAGCGAGGAAGAGAGGAGTGTGGTGACAGTGGCTGCTCTTTTCGCAGTTTCCATCGAGCTGATGTGCCTACTTTTGGGCTTTGACACACGCACGCCAGTCAGGAGCCCAAAAGCACTTTCAAAGTGTTTTTTGGGCATTTCTAACACTTTATAGCTCGTTTTTTTTACAGTAGTTAGCAGGTTGGAAGGATTTTTGGGCGAAAGAGTCAAAGATCTAAGCAATCGAAGGCCTCTTGAAGCATCCCTTTACATTCTATCTCTTTCCCCAATAGTTTTTAAGCTTACTTTCTCCAAAATTGCAAGGAGAAAGAAGCATTTTTCCTCTTCTTTGATCAAGTTGCAATCTCGTAATAAAAGTATTTAAGTAGGCTGTTCAAAGCCCACTCCCCATTCCCCTCAAGGGGGATCTATGTCGGTCTCAATTTTCATGATTTTTTCCTTTTTAGTTTAGTTTCCTTTCTGTAGAGTAGTATACTTTGATCAATACCATAGTTACATATATCGGCGATATCGTGATATATCGCAAGTCATTCCCCTTGGCGATATATCGCCACTAAAAAATCGCGATATTTTCGATATTTTGAATATATCGCGATATATTCAATATGTCGCGATATATTGGGAATATATCGGGAGATTTTGGAAAATATCGCCCTGCTAAAAAAATTTGCAAGAAATTTGAAAAAAATATTTTGAATATATCGCGATATATTCAATATGTCGCGATATATTGGGAATATATCGAGAGATTTTGGAAAATATCGCCCTGCTAAAAAAAATTGCAAAAAAATTGAAAAAAAAATTCATGGGTTAAGTTTTTGGCACTGTTATTAAAACTAAATATATTAAATTCTTAAAGTAATAAATGGTAATATTAAATTCTTAAAGTAAAAGTGACATTCTCCTTTACTTTCATTTTCTATCCTTTTACTTAAATTTTTAACATTGCCATTAATAGTTTTGGGATGTTTGAGAGTGGTTCCAACCTCATCGGACTTCATATGCAAAAAGTAGAATTTTAAATCCCTTTTAGAATTCAAGAGACTTAATAGTTTTCAGGATTTCAAGATTTCAACAATTCCACTGGATTTTATCAAGTACGAGGGTATGGGATTGGCATTTAATCAAGCACATCAACCCATCCCTGTACCTTGATGTTGGTGGCATTGACTATTGAAATATTTTATCATGACCTTAATAAAAATGTACCCTTTACTCATTAAACATGGTAAGTTTCATCAAAATAGTAGAGTAGTTGGACCTTCACCATAGCTTAAGTAGTTGGAGCTTCCAATTTGATGCCTAACTCATCCAAAGCACCTACAGGACCCCCTACTGCTTCCAGAGGAAGAGTGGTGCCCCTTGCCTATAAAAGGGGTAGCGGCGATCGATGATTTCTACTATTTATCATTGTATCATGTAGTATCTAGATGCCTCATGAGTCATGATGATTAATTTCTTGAGAGACATTTATTTTGATCATTTGATGTGATTTTCTATCATTCCATCAAGAACATATTTCAATATTTTCAGTTTATAACTTTATAGTCGATATGTGATCATGATCCACCATTTGACATCTTATGCATCTTATATATTAGTTGTATTTTAATATTTATGTGGAAATGTGTTTATTTGATGTTGTTGTTGCTTTAGATGTTAAAAAAAATTGAAAAAAAATGTTTATTTTTGTATTTTTTAATGCAAAACGACATTTGCCGATATTTTCCGATATTTTCGCCGTTGTTGCTGATAAGTTTCATTCCGGACGCCCGGCGATATATTCGCTGACACAATATATGTAACTTTGATCAATACTTTAGTTATATCTTTATCTAAACAAAAATAATACAATTACTAACCCCACGACTTCCCGAGTTACCTGAAAGGGGAAAGAGATACGTGGTAGGACTAATTAGAGAACCTTTGATTATTTAGTGCTTTGTGTTGTTTATTTATCCTTTAAAATTAACCCCTCCTTGCTTTCCCAATTGAGGTTCACTTGAACCTAAAGAGACTCTTAAAGGTACTTTTTCCTTTTTAACAAACAAGCAAACACGGTCCTTTAAAATCCTTAAAAATTATCAAGACCTCATTGTATATGCTCTGCACCGCTGCAATTCGACCGACCAGTTGGATGCGTCAAAAGCAACGAGGGTGGCTAGTTTAAAGATAGATTCACATTCAAATTAACCTCCCAAAGCGAAAATTCAACGCCTCGAATTAATCCGTTGTGGGAAAAGTTCACAAAGGAAGCGAGAACAACTGGATAGTGACCTTGGGATATCGTCAGGATACACCCTTATTGGTGTAGTGTTGGACACATCCGAGAGATTCCGATCCAGCCCACATATTCTCCGCGTGGAACCACATCGGATAAAGGTTTTGGACATACTCCGCGTACCATCAAGTATATTTGGAGTTCCCTTCCCCCTAATCTAATTCACTCATTTATCCACATTTAATCTAAAACTAAACAAGAGCATTTGCAACACATTTCTCAACATTACAACAGCATCTCCTTATTCCGACTCCATTATTGGCACTAGTATTTTATATTATACAATCATTTGCTTTAAGATCATTTATTTATCATGTGTTGAGATAATTTATATGTTGTTGTGTTTACATATATTGTTGCAATATCTTGTTCCAGTATTTTCATCAAAACTCCTAAATAACTCACTCAATCATAAATCATCACACTAAGCCTTAACAACCTTAGAAACTAATAGGGTCTACCCCCCTTGGCTTCGATTAGGAGTTGGCCTAAACGGAGGAGTCAAGAACAAGGTGACAGACTTGACTCGAGACTTGCCCCCAAGGACACACCAAGTGGCTTGAAGATTTATGCCACGTTCCCCCCCCGGTGTGTGAAAGGGGGAAACAAGCCTTTGTTTTCACAAGAAGATTTTGACTAGTTTCCATGCAGCTCTTCAAACTCAACTAAATTTCAGTACAGCTTATCATCTAGAAACAGATGGTCAAACTAAATGAGTGAACAAAGTATTAGAAGATATGATTCGAATGTATGTAATGGATCAACAAACAAAGTGGAAAGAATATCTTTCGCTAGTAGAGTTTGCATACAATAATAGTTATCACCGCTCTCTTGGTATGGCACCTTATGAGTTGTTATAATGGAAAACCTTGTAGGACACCTCTAAGTTGGGACAGGTTGGAGGATAGAATCTTGGTAGAGCCTGAGATGCTTCAAGAAAAGGAAGAACAAGTAACTCGTATAAGGCAAAGATTGAAGGAGGCACGGGATAGATAAAAAAGATATGTTGATATGCATTGAAAGGACCGTAGTAATAAAGAAGGGGAATTTGTTTTCCTTCGAGTAAAACCTCAAAAAATATCCTTTAGATTCAGAAAAGGGTCCTAGCTATCTCCTCAATTTGTTGTCCCTTTTGAGATCTTAGAAAAGATTGGACCTGTGGCATATTGTCTTGCTCTTCCTCCAGTTCTTCATCGTATGCATGATGTGTTTCAATATTGTGTTAATGTGTTCATGATCCTTCTCATATTCTAGATTGCCATCATTTACAGGTAACAGACGAGGGAGCTCTGAACATAGAGCCAATTTGCATTTTGTACCATCGCACTCAACAACTGAAGCATCGCATGGTGGACTAGGTAAAGGTCCAATGGGACCTATATAGTCCTAGTTCTGCTACTTGAGAGGATGCATCTATCATATGTCTTGAGTTTCCTTTTTTTATTTAATTAAACTTTGGGCCAAGTTTAGTCCAAGAGGGAGAGCATGTAGTGTCCCATCTTCACGAGTATAGTTTTGTGAC
Source organism: Pseudotsuga menziesii (assembly GCA_001517045.1). Classification (NCBI taxonomy): domain Eukaryota; kingdom Viridiplantae; phylum Streptophyta; class Pinopsida; order Pinales; family Pinaceae; genus Pseudotsuga; species Pseudotsuga menziesii. The sequence continues at coordinate 821,352 of LPNX011137630.1, forward strand.
ACTTGATGAGGGCGCATTTTCATGGATTATGTATATCAAGCATATGTTATGGACCTGATTAGGTCACATGACTGGTGAACACTGATACATATATATATATAATCTCACATAAGAAAGAGTGCAACCATGTATATGACATAATCTCACATAATAAAGAGTGCAACCATGTATATGACATATATATATATATATATATATGATTATGTGTACCAAACTACTTTTTATTAAGTATATGTTACATGAATGTTTATTTTTCCACGTCCAGTAAATGACATGGATTAGGATATAAGATTGTGACATGGATAATCATTAGTATGTGGAACAGATTGTGATTATGATCTTGTTGATGATACATGTTTTATATGATTATGTATGCTTAACCTTGTAATGATCAGGATGGCAGGGAACTTGGTTACTTGCCAACAAGGATGCTCAAATCAAAAATGACCATGGAGGTGATCCAGATGGAGATCGAGGGCCACCCACCTATTCCACTGGCTCAAAACAATTGTCCATTGTGGCAGTTTCCTAGTTATTTTCTACAGTTTTTCGGGTCCCAAACTTCCGAGGCCGTTTTGAGGCCCTAAACGACGTTTTTTGGCGATTCGGGACCATATGGTTGCCATCGGCATGCATCTGGCTGACCAAAATTTGTAAAGCTTAGATAGACCTTTCCAACGAGCTTTCGAACGCCCAAATCGGAGATCGTATGCAAAAGTTATGACCCCGGGAAGTTGACTGTTCAACTTACCACCTTGGGGTCGCAAACTTTATGACGGTTCATCTTCTAGGGTTACGTTTTGGACTTTTGGGGTTCTCACCTCATTCTTATTATAAATAGGCCCCTTTGGCCTCATTTTGTATTCAGCTTAGCGCTGATGAGCGTAGCAGCCACATCTCTTCTCAGAGATAGCTACCACCATTCTAGCAATTGTATTATAGTCTGTTCTATTTCCGCAATTTAATAGAATATTTGTTTATTGTATCTCTATTATCTTTGCAAAATGTCTGTTATTATGACTGTATCTGCTATTTCATTTCGTTCACACATAAATCCGGATCAGGAGGTCATGTATACATTTGGGTAAAATGTGTTTTAAGTTAAATTCATTGTGAATTTTATTTGATGCTCTTAATCTATGAGGTTGTGATGTGTGCAGGTCTGGAGAACAAGACCTTGCCAACAAACTATCAGATGGGTATGAGCTCACAATTAGTACCTTGAGTGAAACATGATGTTTTGAGGTAGAATAGATGAAAAGCCTTGGAGATTACGACTTGGATTCTTGAATCCATGTAAGATCAAGGCATGGAGTCTTAGATCTATGGGATAGATCAAGGTCGAGGGTGTAGAGTCCTAGGTACATGCAAAGGGCATGGAGTCCTAATAAGTTTGGGGGTCGCGTAATAGGGGTGTGGAATTCCTACTCACCAACAAAAAACACCACTCTAGGGCATCAATCAATCGGGTAAGCCAACCTAGGGTAATCCTTGAATTAATTTAATTCCAAAGTTACCCACTTTTGAGGGAACTTTTAACTTTAATAATATTTTAATCCAAAAGGTGAAATATTTAATTATGGATAGTTAAAAATATGAAATTACCTAAAAAGGACACATGGGGGTGTTGAATATTAGGGTAATTAGTTAATTAAATAAAAACAAAAAAATGAGGGATTGCCACCTTAATAGAGGGTGGTGAATAATAGGGAATATTGAAATTAAAAGAAATTAATTTTGAATGAGAGGGGTGAGGTGTCACCCAAATTAGAGGCTATAAATAGTAAATACAAAGCAACCCCCATGGGTTGGGGGGGAACCTAGAGAGTATTGTCGCCTTTCACACACCTTGGGGGAACGTGGCAAAAATCTTCAAGCCACTCGGTGTGTCCTTAGGGGCAAGTCTCGAGTCAAGGTTGTCACCTTGTTCTTGACTCCTCCGTTTAAGCCAACTCCTAACGAAGCCAAGGGGGGTAGACCCTAAGAGTTACTAAGGCCGATTAGGCTTTAGTGGTGATGGTTTAGATGAGTAAGTTTTTTAAGAGATTTTAAACAATAATGGAACAAGAGATTTGTAAGATGAACCGATTACAACAGCATAAATAGCACAAGAGTTTTAAATGGATCCTTCAACTCATAAATTATACAAGTAGAAACAATCAAGACCGGTGTTGAATTAAAATGGAGTCACAAGATAGTATGTGCTGAGAATGTTGAAGTAGATGTTTTGCAATTGTCTCTTGGTAAGTTTTAAATTATCATAGAAGATGAGTGAATTAAATTAGGGGAAAGGGAACTCCAAATATACCCGAAGGTACGAGGCATATGTCCAAAACCCTTATCCGATGCAGCTCCACGCAAGGAATATGTGGACTGGGTCGGAGTCTCTGAGACGTTTCCAACACTACATCAACAAGAGTGTATCCTGATGGTGTCTTGAGGTCACTACCCAGTTGCTCCCGCTTTTTTTGTGAATTTTTCCACCGCAATGGATTAAATCGAGGCGTTGGATTTTCGCTTGGGGAGGTTAATTGAGATATCAAAACTACTTAGACTAGTCACCCACGTTGCTTTTGATGCAACCAACTGTTCAGTAGAAGCCCGGCGGTGCGGAGCATACACAACGGAGTCGTGTTGATTTTAAGGATTTTAAGATTGCAGTTTGTTTGTTAAAAAGAAAAAGTTAACCTCCAAGAGTCTCTTTCGGTTCAAATGAACCTCAATCAGGAAAGCAAGGACGAGTAAGTTTTAAAAAGCAAAGTAAGAAAAACACTAAAGCACAGAAAGAAAAAAACATGTTACCTAATTAAGCCTACCACGCATCTCTTTCCCCTTTCGGGTAACTCAGAAAGTTGTGGGGTAAGTATTAGTGTTACTTTGCTTCAAATAAGATATGGAATGATATGACAAATTGCAGCATCTATCAAAGTATACTAGCCTGCAAGAAGAAATTAAACTAAAGAAAAGCAAGAAAAGTAAAAAAATAAAAAGACAAACGCGAATTCCCCATGGGGGATGGGGAGTGGTCTCTGAAGAGCCTACTCAAGATATTTTTATTAATCTCGGTTACAATGCTTGATGAGAAATGCTCTTTAGTCCTTGTTATCTAGGATCCAAAGGCTTACAAAATATCAGAAAATGAACCACAGAAGTAGGGGGAACTTGTGGGAAGCTTCGGATGGCCCAAAAATGAAATTTTGGGCAGCGTTTCCTTCTCTTTTTGGCGGACCTGCTAAAAACCAACAAGCATATGTTAGTCAAATGTGCCCAAAAACACTTTGGAAGTGTCTTTGGACAACCCACAAAAATTAGTGAAGAAAATGCTAAGTTAAACTACAAAAAAAATGTAAAAATTGAACCAAGGAAAGAAAGGATCTTGGCTTGCTTTTGGGGGCAGCCAATAACAGTAAGCACTTTGATTGCAAGATTTAACTTTAGATTTTAAAGAAAGTCTATTCACTTAAACAAGCTTTAGATCTACTTTAAAATAACTTATAAAAAATGAAACTTTCTTGCAACTAGATTTAGTTTTAAGAAAAAGACTTGAATCCTTTTAAATGAATTTAGATCTATGCATGTAACTCTTATATGCTCAGATCTAGAAAAGATATTAGCTTATAAACCACAGATCTAAGATATAAGAAGCAAGTAACCAGGAAATGATTTTTAAAGGAGAAAGAGTGAAAGAGGTGGCTTGGTGCTCGAACAATCAACCGTGGAGCTTTCTGGTGGAATGTCGAGGGACTATGCCTTAAAAATGTTGGAGAAAATGAAGAAGCAAACTAGATCAATGCTTTTTCCAAACTAGGATACCTGCAACTAATCAAAGGCTTGCAAAAATGCTCGTGAGATCCAGTTAATACATATATAAAAAAATTTAAACAACATGCATATAATCTTATAAAACATGTCGGATCTAGATCTCTAAGCATGCATATAAGAAAAAGAATTAGCCAATAAACTTATTAACTAAGCTCTTTTCCTACCAATTGATAACAATCTTTCAATGCTAGATCAACAAGACCATAATATGCAGCTATGAAAATAAGTGAAACATGGCAATGCTCATCCACACAATACAACATGACACCATCCTGCCTCCAAAGCCTTCTTTATTCCAAGCAACAAAAATAACTATAACTATTACAACCAGCAAACCTATTCTCTATCCAACTCGAACTAGCTTGAATGAGAGAATGGCAGCTTTATTTATAGCCAGAGAGGCCCAGAGGGGGCGCATCCATGACTAAGAGAAAGAGTGAGAGCTAAGTTAGAGTTTAACTGATTTGCAGTGGAGTGGGTTTAATGAGGTAGGCGCCACCTCTCAAGAGGTGTGCCACATCTCCCCACCTGCTTCACCTATCCTCTCACAATTCACCAACAAACCCACACGTGAGAGAAAGGAAGAGGGGCGCAACCCTTGAAGTCTGTGTGAGCCTACCTAATCTCTCACCAACCTAAATCATTTACCCAAGTTAAGGAAAGAACTCACCTTCCTCATCTGGAGCCGATGAAACGGATTCCAATCAAATCCAACCATTTTCCACTGATTTAGGAATTTGGGGATTTTCTCCATTTATTAATTTTTTCTATTTTTTAATTAATAATTTTGATTTTTTGGAGATTTTTACTTAGTAATAAATTTATCACTTAAAACTTAGGAAAAGTGGGTTTTTGAGTTAAACGAGTGCTCCGAATTAGAAAATGAACACCCCCATGGCAAAATCCAATCCCTAACCACACTTCTATTACATTTATAATTTTTCCAATTAGACTATTAAAAAATAGCCTAAGTTTACGGAAAAAAAAAATATTTTCATCAAAACTTAAAAATAAACCTAGAGGGACCTAGCGCATGTCCATATCACTCAATATTAATGCCTAGCATGTTTATATACATTGACACATAGACTCTAATAACCTCCTTAGGCTTAAATACCAAGACGACTACCCCAACTTTGGAGGTATGAGTGAAAAACTCAGAAATTATTAGTCAACAACAAATAATCATCAAGGGAAAAAACACTATGGGCTAGTCGGATTGATACATAAGTCTAGGAGACCAAGTCTTTTACATACTCTACCATGCTAGAACACTTTATTACAGCTCCCCAAGGGGGTATGAACATGTGGTACAAAAAAATTTAAAAATTTTCCCAGAAGAAGCCTGGCTGACTTCTGAACTTTGAAAAATGAACAACGATGTTTGTTCGTCTCATCCAGCTCACTTGATACCACCAACTAAGTATGACTTAGTAGGTAACAGAGAGTACCCAGATATTGCCGAAATGGCTCTCGGATTTCTGTATCTAAGCTAACTTGTCCGGTTGAGTGAGAGCTGAGTGGTGTTAGAAAGAAGAAAGGATTCTTCCTTAGTTGCCTGTATCACTTCTATTGCTGCACCCAGGTACTGTTTGTGAGCTCATACAGCTAGGGGGTTCCAAGGGTAGAAGTTCTCCCTGGATAAGGTTGGGTGGAAAAATTGGTTGGTCAACTGAGTTGGCAAGAGGAGCTTCTGGAGTGATCAATTCAGCTTGGAAGATATCATCCTTGTTCAGGTAAAATCTCAGTTTTGTTATATTTAATTTTAGGTATATTGTGTTATTTGTTTAATTGGAATTATGTCTAATTTTTTTGAAGAAATTAATCATATTTTAATAGTTGAAATATTAAATTCATGTGAGCTGTTTTGAGCGCTTAGTATGTTCTATTTTAGCTAACCTTACAGGAGCCAAACACAGTGCAGGGCATCCTTGGTAATACATAATATGTGTAGTGTGGAAGAAATTCTGAAATTTCCATGCAGGGTTTTAAGGGAAACAAATTACTGCTGGAGCTAAAAATAAATCTTGCTTCTCTTCTCTAAGTCTTTATGTCATTATACATATTTTTCCCTGTAAGAGGTAAAATTTAGAAGAGGGCATTTATGCAGGTTTAACAATTATGTTGTGGTTGTTCCGTTAAAACTTTATTTTTATATTCCTTTGCCAATTCTATTGATTTCTCTTTGGAAGTAAATGTTTAAAGAGGGCATTCTAGAAGGTTCAAATAATCTGGCTATTTTTACTCATTTATTTTAATCATATTGGTCAAAGAAATCCAATCCTCTTAGCATGCATTATATTACTGAATTAGTTTGTAAAGTTTAGATAGGATTTATTATATTTTGGTATAGTGTTACTTCATCTATGGCTGTAGTGGTTACCTTACATGCCATGTGTTTGTAAAAATCTGTGAATATAATTTTTTAGAATTAGTTTAGCTGAGTTTTAAAAAATCGGGTTCGTGGGAAAATCTGTTATGTTCCTAGTCAACTATAGTGGCTATCAATGCTATATGGTCATGGAACCCCCATTTTTATTCAAAAAAAAAAGGTTTCAGAACCCAATTCCACAATCTGGGCAGTTTTGTAGAAAACACTTCGGCTCGTGGGAAAGATTCTGTGACTTGCGTTTGTGAAATTGTCAGTCAATGTATGTCCTATTCTTAAACCTCTAGTAAAAGGCAGAATTTGAACCAGTTCTTACTTGTCAATTGATTAGCTAAATTTTCCCATGGTGGAGAGAGTTTAAACTTTAAATGCTGCAAACTGTTTGATTTAATACATTAAGGAGTTCTAGTTACCCATGCATGCAAACTGTTTGTCAAAACTCCTCAAAGATCTGTAGCTAACATGTATGTAAAATGTTTGAATAAACTTCTCAAAGGCTGTAGCTTTTATGTTTGTGAATTAAAATTGATTTTCTTATAAGGAAATTGCAGCCCGTGAATGTTATAAACTCTGGGTTTGTAACATGAATGTAAATAGGCCATTTGGCCGAAAACCTTCATCCTAAATGATAACATTAATCTATGGTTAGTTTGGATGAAATTTGCAACCCAATTTATGGTGTTAATCCTTGGTTAATCAGCCTTATTGAAATCGATTTCTCAGAAGGGTAATCCACAGCACTTTTGGACATAATTATTGAACCATGATTTATAGTAAAGGAATATATATATATAATGTCTTGAAAGCTCATAGGTTGTAGTGAATATTTGTATTGTGAAAGACTATATATATATATATATATATATACTATGGGATAGTTTTGGGTTGTTGTTCTAGGTTGGAGTTTATATATTCTTTTGAGTTCAGCAAATGCTTATGTATAGATGGTTGGTAAGGTGGGACCTTACAACAAGCTTGCATTTTGGAAAAATCCTTGAACTAGGACAGATCTACAGCAATTCTATATAGATTGGTTTCATTAAGTCTTCAAGAGATGGAAATTAAGCATTCGGTGCTTGACCAAATATCAAAAAGTGAAAATAATGTTACCTAGGGCACATTAAAACTGTGGACAAACAAACTATAATAAGTTCAACCTAAGTTGAAACTCCCAAAGGCAATAAGAGACCAGGTTTCCCACTATTTTGAGATTTCCTATTCTACATTAGGATCTGCATTATGCACCCAAGTGGATTGCCTCTATGACTGTAAGATGGCTGCTGTGTTCACAAACCATAAAACCAATCCCGCCTTGTCAACCATGCAAAATATAATGTCATTCAACCAAACGCATTCTGGACAGTGGGATGCTGCCTCTGGAAGCCAAAGCAATTATTAAGAACCTAAACAAGGACATCAAGAGTGAGCACAGATAAAAGGTCTGAATCACTTGGCCAACTGGTTTGCACAAACCAACAATGGCTAAAGGAGGGAATCGGGATCAATGTTATCGGAACCGGACCGGTCATCGAACCGGCAAAGCCCAAAATGTGAACCGGACCGGAACCGGCAAAAAAACAGGTAAAAAACCGGCTGACTAAAAAATACATAAAATATTCTTATTTTGTAAAAAACCATATATATTCATGTGCCCAAAATGTGAACCGGACCGGAACCGGCAAAAAAACAGGTAAAAAACCGGCTGACTAAAAAATACATAAAATATTCTTATTTTGTAAAAAAACATATATATTCATGTGCATACATATGAATCCAAACCATTAATACAGAAATATGCAAAGTTTCTCATATATATAGCAAATATGGGTGAAAATATCCAAAATAGCACCTAGTGCAATATATCTCTAAGGTTCTGAACCAAAGTACATTAACAAAGAGGCTCCAAAGTACATCAGCAAAGTTTTATTTTCTGTTTTTTTTTTTAAATTGAGTTTCGTGAGTCCCCAGTCCAGACCGGCCGGTTCAGCCGGTTCCATACCCAGTTTGGAAAAAAATCCGGTTTGATGAATTCTTTTTGCTGACCGGACCGGCCAACCCTGTAAACCGGTCAGGCCGGCCAGTTTTGCCGGTTCTGGTCCGGTTCCGATAACACTGATCGGGATCACTATGGATGGATATCAACCACAGTGGAAGAGGTTGGCTGAGATGGTCTATCCTTATTTTCATGGCTTCTTTTACGCTTAGTAACTCGGTGAAACTGCTGTAAATAAGCCATCCATTTCATATGCCTAATGCCTATTGGTTTCTACCTTGCTCTCAGTACACAGAAATTGCAAAGGCTTGTGATCAGAATAGATAGGAGTTTCCTTACCAAACCCCAACCAAGCAGTCAGAACCCCAAGGTTATAAAGCTAAAGACGAATCCTTAAGAAGATTGTAATAAAATCAGCTAGACCAATATGCTGCCAACAGAGTATAATAGGAGAGATATATGAAACAAACATTGGTAATTTAAGATAAATCAAAGCCCAGAAGATTGACTGAGAAGAGCTAAAGAAAATGTAAATGACACTAAGCAACCCTCAACCCTGTGGCCCTATATTGTGATGTTTTGGAATTGTTTTTATGACTATAAAATCTTCTGTCCTTATGCGCTGCTCCACATTGGTTGTGAGGGCTGGTTTGCGATTGAATATAAGTCTCAAGGTACCATAATTCTTAAACCAAAAAGGACAGCTACAAAGAACTGATGTATCCAACTAACATAATGATTGATTGGTTGTGAGTAGTGGGATGGTGCGTATGGAAGCCAAAGCAATTATCAAGGACCTAAACAACAACATCAAGAGTGAGCACAGACAAAATGTCCAAGAGGGAATCACAACCACTATGGATAGTATAAAAACAGATTGTCAACGATATGATAGTGTTTTATAGTCTTTGGTGCAGATTGGTTCAAAGGTAGAATATGCGGAATACAGTTTTCCCCCTCAATTAAGCTAAGTTGTGCCTGTGGATATCAACCGCAGTGGCAGAAATTGATTAAGATGTTCAAGGCTTCTTTCACTTAGTAACTGATGAAACTGCTGTAGATAAGCCACCATTTTATATGCTTATTGTTCTCTAGCTTGCTTTTAGTATGCAGAAATTGCAAAGACTTATAATCGGAATAGAAGGGATTTCTTTGCCAAGCATGTGAGTAGTGGGATGGTGCGTATGGAAGCCAAAGCAATTATCAAGGACCTAAACAACAACAGCAAGAGTGAGCACAGACAAAATGTCCAAGAGGGAATCACAACCACTTTGGATAGTATAAAAACAGATTGTCAACGATATGATAGTGTTTTATAGTCTTTGGTGCAGATTGGTTCAAAGGTAGAATATGCGGAATACAGTTTTCCCCCTCAATTAAGCTAAGTTGTGCCTGTGGTTATCAACCGCAGTGGCAGAAATTGATTAAGATGTTCAGAAATTGCAAAGACTTATAATCGGAATAGAAGGGATTTCTTTGCCAAGCATGTAATGTCCCCAAGCCCCAACCAAGCAGTCAGAACCCAAAGGTTATAATGCTAAAATAAGAATCCTTAAGAAGATTCCAATATAATCAGAAACTTTCCAAAGGTCAGTAAACGGGAAATTTTGAATACAAGTACAAGATCCTTCTCAGGTGGGAGAGCGCTGGTATAATCATATACCAATATGCTGCCGACAGGGTATAAGAGGAGAAACATATGGAACAAACAGTGAGAACTTAAGATAAATCAGAACCCAGAAGATTGACTCCGAAGAGACAGAGAAAAATGTAAAGGACACTAAGCAACAATTTTGACCCTATCTTGTAGATTCTTGGAATTGTTTCTACTACTATAAAATCTCCTTTCGTCCTAGTGTTTTATAGTGTTTTATCTCACATATTTGTGATGGCTGATCCCTGATAGAATACATATCTGAACATAAGATGATCCTTATGCTAATGGGACAACCCCAAGGGAGTGGTATCTCCTGGTTATATAAAAGAACATTCAAACAACAACAGGCATGGGCACCATTCTTGTGGTATCTTGGTATTGTTTCAATGACTATGAAATCTCCTCTCTAACTTGGAAGCCACCAACAACAACATATAAGTCTCTCAGAGGTGATAACAGATCCAGTTTCTTTTATTTTTCGATTTGGATATGAGTCAAGGTCTTGTGGTTCAACTACTTGTTAGATAGTCTTCTCTAGGATCAGGTGTAAATTTAGAAAACAAAATTACGAAGCATATTTTGTACATTTGTAAATAGGAGCATTGTAGGCATATTGGGTACCTTGATCGGCTGCTTCAAGAAGGGCCACAGCCTTTGCTAGTTCGTCGGAGTTGGGAGAACCATATCGTCTGTAAACGTAGCGGGCAGCGGCCAACTCTTCCAGAGAATCGAACTCGTAAACTGAAGATTGCCACAAAGCCTTCCCAGAGAATGCATTGCTAGAATCCCCTGCGAACAATGACCTTGCGTGAGCACAAATTGAGGAATCCTGGAGCTCCTCACCGGCCATGGCCTTGGCAGCTACAAGCTTACACTGTAAGAGGCCTGGAATTGTATGGCTGTAATTTCTTTTTTTTTTCCAAAGCGGAAAATGTTATGGCTGTAATTTAAGCAAACCCGTGAAGTCACAACTGTGTACGTAGTGGAATCGGAGTCGCAACATTAGTTTATCAAAAAAAAATTAAAGAAAAAATCTACACAAAAAACAAAAAACAAGCCTACCACGGTACCACCCTCATTTTATTTTAATATATTCTCCAAGCTACAAATTCTAGTGCTTCTTTGTCCATTAAATATTATACTATTTATCAAATATATTTAGTTAAATTTATTTAACAAGCAACAATTACATTAATAATAATATTAATTTGTTAGCTGTATATTTAATATATTATATAATTAATTATATTGATAGATGTTTTTATTTTAGAATTTGGGGTGGACTTAAGCTCTATGTTTTTAGAATTCATGTTGGACTGGTAGTAGTTGACTTATGGATAACCTAAAACTTAGTGTTACTTAACTTAGTAGTTGACGTATGGATAACCTAAAATTTAGTGTTACTTAACTTTCCATCTACCGGCATTCGCCAACCACAAATTAAGTGGTTGTGTTAATAATAATATTAGCTGGTCTTATATATGTTGATAGGTGTATATTTAGCACATTAATAATGTTTTTTTGTATAGAATGTATTAAATTTGTATTTTTTATAAACTCTACTATTCTATTAACGTGCAAAGAAAATTACAATTTGACCAAAAGTGGTTTTCCCCATTGGAAGCCACACTAGAGATAGAAGTATTATTTGTCAGGAGTTCTAAGATACTTTCCATGCTTGGCTACAAAATTTAAAATGTCTATAGGTATTGACTTATAACAACTACTATGACTGTAAATAACTATATCGGCTTACCTAAATAGGACATAACTAGTGATTAAAAGCTGAAAATTGAAACAACGACTATTCATCAAGCTCCTGATTAGAAACATATATCAAAGGCGTCTTCTTGCTATGGGAAGGGACTAGTGTAGGATTAACAACAGCTGCGGAGGGGGATCTAGGAGGTGGCAAGTCCTTTCTAGTGATAGCCTTGTAGATTAAGCTCTTCCTTTCCATGCACAACTTGGTTTTTATTATGCAACCAAATAGACGGAGGAGAGCTCAACCATACTAAGACTAACACTTCATACACACACTTCTCTTCCTTACTAGGTCAAACAGACAGGAGAGCGCTAAAGATTAAACACCCACCACATATGGAAATGCTCTAAACCACTAATAGACAACCTTTGCAAATCGAGCTTACGGTGACTCAAAACAACGAGCTTAACTCTCACCTTCTCATGCAAAGGAGCAGACGTTCTGAGTAGGACAAAGTTGAAGTTTATTTCCTTAGTTTTAAAAATTACCTCAATGTGTTTCTTCCCATCCTTCATGATTGTGTCCTTCACCATCATACAAAGCTCAGACACGAACCACTACATTATCAGGCATACAAACCTCTCCTTAATCATCCCATCTTCCCTCTTCCCTCGTTGAGTATATGTTGTCACATATAAAGTAGTTGGGATACCATTGTTCTTGAGCAGTCCTAAGCATATTTTTTAGCCAGTCCTTTACCTTGAGAGCAGAAGACGATGAGATTCTAGTTGATGATCACTCTTACTCAATGGATCCAAAGCATTCAGATGATTAGTTTCCACTTAGTTTCATGCCATGAGTGAGCCTCATGACCCCACATTTGATGAGTGAGTTAGCCATTTTCATATCCCAGAGCAAAGATTATGACAGTGCCCATGATATGCAATAGTAGTGTTCAGTGTCTTCGTATAGTTCAGATCGAATGTAGGTATATGACCCAGGCGATATATGGAATTGTACATTTGGATTTTGGCTATGCTCGGTTGTCTATTTTAGTAGTGAAGTGGTTGTATTCCGACGATATTTTATTGGTTTTCATTGAAATCTAAAAGATAAGTGATCGCGTTGCTTTGTTCAAGAGATTCTTTTGTATACTCATTGGTCATGCCCTACTTTTAATATGGATTTGGTCATTTCCCTTTAGGGACACATCTTGCTAGCCTTGGCACCATCTTTACTACCTCCATCCATCCATTGTCTTCCCTCCTTTTTGTTTAACCCTGAATTGTATCTTGACTAGTGACATCTAGGATTTCCCCCACCCTCACCTCTATGTTGGAATAGGTATCCATGTCAAAATTGTGTCTCGGTTTTGGTTTGTGTGATTCTTATCACAGGGATTGTCTTCCTCTAGGTCTTGAACACAAGCAGTCTTAATCAAAAGTGTCTTTAGACACTAAGGCATTAGAACTTAAATGATTTATCTAAATGGATGCCTAGCCAGCAAAACAAAAGTGTTTTTAAACACTGTTGCAAATAAAATGTAAAAGTCAGTCAGTTTCCAAGAGACGAGTACTCATCATTTGTATGATGTGAGGTCGTTTGCCCCCAAAGGGAAACATGATGGTCACTCCATTGCACCTTTGGACAGTGGCGGGAAATGGAGGTCATACTAAGTCATTATCTGAGGCCCTCCAGGCTATTCAGGGCACCTGCTCTTGGATGATGGCTAGTTAATTAAATGGTTAATAAAGTAAATGTTTAAAAGGATTTAATGGCCAAAGGATGAGCACTCATTCATTGTATAACACATGACTCATTTTCCCTACAAGGAAACAGGGTGAGGCTGACCTGTCAAGGTTATGCCTTTGTCATTTTCTGAAAGCCTAGAAGGTTTTCCAAGGCACCTGCCTTTGGATGTTAACTAGTGTCTTTTGTTGTGCAAGTAAAGTATTTTAAAAGGTTGATTGTTTAGAGTCTATTGAAACATTCTCATTATTCCACTCATCTGTGAGACACCGCCATTCTCTATTGTTCACCTAGTCCAACTTATGTGTCATGTGGATCCCCTTTCCCTTCATCCTTGATGCTTACAGTGTCGAGTATCAAGTCATTCTCGTGACCTTACCTTGTTCTATTCACCTTCACGCTTGACTAGAAAAATGGTCAAATCTATGAATGAGTATGCACTTAAGGTTCTTGTTTACAACTAATTACTTTGATTTGGATATATTTTTTATATGTATTGTGCTTATAATCGCTAGTAGAATCCACTTGTACTTAAGTATTAATGCTAACATAGATAATTAAGCATGCTATGTCCATTTTGTACTTGCAACATCATATATTTTCATTCGGGTCATCAGTTTGACCAAGTCAGCAATACGGTTTGGGATGAGTTTTCACATATGATGGTGGATGATGATTATTTGTGGTCTATCAGTGTCCATTAGATATATCCATGCTTCAGATGATGGTTTATCATGATGGCTTATGTTATTTTTATGATTATAAATATTTACAGGCTTTATTATTATTATTATTATTCTAACATGGATGGGGCCTCTGACATATATTTTTTATGAACATATGTTGCATGAGTACTCATTCCTAGTGGATTTGGACATTCTAAGTCCATTGATACACTCAATTTTCAATTTCATACACTTTCATTTTATGTATGGGTCATTTTATCAATTTGCAACAGTTTGGCCTCAGTAAATTAGAATAAATGCTTGTCAGTTGATGGCTGGCTATTTTAGGGTGCCATAGGGGAATATAATGTGTAACCAGTCGATATTACCATATTTATATGGTGTCGGTTCTATTTTTGCAGTCATTTGACACTCATGTTTAGTCAGTAGAGAGATATGAGCATTTTTATCTACCTAGAGCAGTATTTTGATGCATAAAAAATAATGAAAATGGCTAATGAGGAAATTGATTTGGGAAAATGAGGAAAGGAAATGGAATGAAACTTGTTCGAGGCATTGCATTGATATAGTTTACACCTTCCAACATCATCATCACCCTTTGTGGGGTCCACACGTCCAAGCAGTCATCATTTTGGACATTTTTGATGTATTTTGAGGGGCCACAATTTGGTCATTTGACCCTATTATGATATTATCTTGACACATTACTTGATGTTGTGCCATGGGGACATGCTAGTGATAATTATTATACACCTCCTATCCCCGCCATGTGCTTTTATCATGCTTCTTAGTCATTTTCTATGTAGTGCGCCCCCCTTGGGTGATTCAGCTAGTGCGCCCCCTTTGTTTTTAAGTTGNTATACCCCTCCTATCCCCGCCATGTGCTTTTATCATGCTTCTTAGTCATTTTCTATGTAGTGCGCCCCCCTTGGGTGATTCAGCTAGTGCGCCCCCTTTGTTTTTAAGTTGATCCATGTGATGTATATTCGACTAATATTAGTTGTTGATTAGAGTGATTGTATCTTATGATCTTGGGCCTTGATTGTTATGGATCTAGGTTTTGTGTACTAGAGAGATCTATTTATTGAGATGATCTCTCATTCGTAAAGGGACTTTTGGCTCTGAAAATATTGGAATACAAGAAAACTTTTAGAAAAATATCTTGAAATCTTTGTGAATGTTCTTGCTCATGGTTGTTATGCCTTTTTCTTAGACATTCCAATGGATATTTTATGCATTTGATATTTATTTTATGGAGTTCATACTGATCTTTCACAGGGTAGGGACTTGCTTGGAGGAGATTGTGAAGACATCTTGCATCATCTTTCAGGAAAATCATTTCATCTTTGAGGGAGTGACCAATTGTATTTGTGCATTGAGCTCTTTTCTTCTAGATGACTCACATAGTTCTTCTTTATTTTTTAATCGAATCTCACTTTGGTAGTTCAAATTGGCAAGTGGAGAGGGCACATTATCTCTTTGGAGCAACACGTTTTTATACCGGAGCTATTGGATCTTGCTTGGAATTGTAACAAAATGGAAGGATCATCAACAACTGATGTAGTCACAAGTATTTCCAGGTACGATCTACAAGGTGAGTATCAATTTCCATATTTTTATCCAATTGTCACACAAAACGCTCATTGTTAAAACTAGTTTCCTACATATGATAGATAGGGTGCTTATTTGATGACGACCATAAAAAACCACTTAGGGATAAATATCAAAACCCTAAATATAAAGTTTCAACTTAATCCAACTCCATTTACCCTTGGATATGGCAATAGTCACTCTTAGGTGGGACACCCTCTTGGGCTTTTGGCCATTATTTCAGGTCTATTAGTTGGGTATGCTTTAACCCATCTCAAATAAACCGATCTACTCTTCAAGAACCTAGATCTAGTCTTTTGACATCTCGATCTACTCTTTTGAGTCCACTTTGTCCTAAATTGCATAAAACCTAGGTGGATCTAACTTGGGTATTTCTCATTTAGACTAGATCTATCTAGATATACTTTCTTAATTTCCTTGTGGTACATTTCTCTTCAAGTTGGGAAATTTTCCATTATCTTAAGCCGACCCAACTTGAACTTAACCTCATTTACCACATCCATCTTCCTAGATGTAGATAAACCTACTCATTAGTCATCACTTACAACCATTGTTTATCCCCTAGAATGTCTTGAGTAGGTTCTCTAGCGCTCATAGGCTATTAGGGTCTCCCCCTTGATCATTCTACGGTTTGATCTAAAGTGATAAGTGTTGGGGCGCAGACCTTAAAGGTCCTTAATTTTGGCAACTCCGCGGTTTTGGTGCGAAGCTTGTAAGCGGAGTTGCAGTCCAAAATAGTCTTAGGGGTGTCGGGGTTGGGTCGAACCCCCTCTTGATGTAAATAACCCATGGTTTAAACTCATGGTTTTTAAGCCCATGGTTTAAACACATGGTATTGTAATAGTGCACTTGTATAAATAGGCACTTATGTAAAGGAGAAAAGGGCTTTTTTGAAGGTTTTTGTATAATGATAATTTGATGCGAAGAAGCTAAGGCCTATTTTTAGGTTTAAGGTTAAGTCCCAGCTGAGTGGGTGGATGACCTCTGCAGCTGAGTGTGCAGAGGGTTTTGGAAGGTTAAGTCCCAGCTGAGTGCGTGGACGACCTCTACAGCTGAGTGCGCAAAGGGTTTTAGAAGAAAGGATCTGTAGCTTAGTGTGCAGTTTTGGGTTGTTGAGAAGATCTGTAGCTGAGTGCGCAGAGATCTCCAGCTGAGTGCGTAGATCAGAACTGTGTTGTTTGTAAAAATTTGAATATAAACGCAGTTCTGTGGACGTAGCCCCTACACTAGGGGTGAACCACGTATATCTTATGTTGTGGTGGTTCGTTTTTGTTTTGTCCTGTTATGTTTTTATGCATTTGATAAGTAGGTGAATGATAAGTAAGATATATTGTTAAGTATTAACTTCGCTGTGAATTCCCAGTTAAGGGTTAAGCAAGTAACTATTTTTTTATCTAAGCTGTGAAGCTATTTAAGTGCATGTCGAAGCTTGGTATTGTATAATTATTCTTTGTTAAGACTAAAGGTACAGTAATATCCCTCTTTTGCCTGCAGAAACCTGATTCTGCAGCACCCCATAGCTGTTTCGAGTGAGACTGCAACCTGTTCGCAGGTTGTTGCCGAAAGGGCCAACACTGTGGGTCTCTTTGTTGGTTGGTAAATAAAAGTATAAGAACCCGGGTCTGCCCTAAGCAGCCAACAAATTGGTTCCATTGCCGGTTGAACCAGTATCTGCTTCTAGAGGGATCTACATTGTACCTCGAGGGATATGTTTTGGAGGCCCTCAGTAAAAGAAATCGGTGATTGGGTTGAGGATACCTATCTGAAATTTGTTGAACAAGAGAATAAGGATCCTCGTCGTAGCTCAGACGACTTCTTGCAAAGGTACGTTTTTACTGATATTTATGAAATTTTCTTTGGTAGTATCCACATAGAATTGCACTAGTGGTTATCCAAGTTGACAGAAAGAAAGACAAACTTCCAAGAAGATCAGTCTCCTGCCTGGGCCCCAGAAATAATTAAGCTGTTGAAAAGAGTGAACAACACGGTATCTAGAGCTGTTGACTTCTGGACAACGCGAACCCTTGAAGCATTTGTGACGGAGTTTGCCATCGACACACATACTTCTTTCAGCGAAGCAAAAAGACAGTTCTTCAAAGGACCAAGCGGTAAGTACCTGAATTCATTAAGTTTGAAAATTAAAATGCTCTTGGCTGAGAAACGCATATTGCTTATCGAATTAAATTGCTAGATTTATTGCTACTAACCTATGTTTGAAAGCGAAAGTGACTTCGACAAGCAAAGTGGTTTGCTTCGCAACGGTAAAAGATACAAGAGAACTTTTGGATCCTATACCCTAGGCCAGAATACAGATTATACCCCATTAAGCCCAGAAGAGTCTGAATCTGAAGAAACCCCTTTTGTTAGAAACCCTCCTATAACTCCGTAGCGCAGATCTGTTATCCCTAAGAACCCTTCGCAGTCTGAAAGTAACCCTAACTCGAGTAGTCCTGTCGCAGGTCAGTCTACCTCAGAAAGTTCCTGTCCTCCTGTTACTAGTTTTCCCCCTCCTCCTCCCCCTCCTCCCCCCCCTCGATCCACTATCGCCCATATGAATGATGATATCAAGCTCCCAGTCTTTAGAGGAACTGGATCAAAGGATTCAGAGCAGTTTTGGTTCTTATGCGAAGCTGTTTGGACTGCTAAGAATATTATGGATCAAAATATAAGAACAGTGCAGCTGGTCACCTCTTTCAGAGACTGAGCTTTGACCTAGTTTATGGAGTTTTCCAGTACTCAAAACTATGTTTTGGCTGATATTAAAAAAGCAACGATCAAAGAATTCAAAAAGCCTAAATTAGAACCACAGTCTATAACTGAACTAAAAGAAATTCAGCAGAAGTGAGGTGAATTAGTTTGGGACTTTGATCAGAGGTTCAAGGTTCTGTTGGATCAAGTTAGTTTCACTATTGGACCAGAACAGCATAAAGAATGGTTCATCGCAGCATTATTGCCTCATATCAGGACTCCACTTATGCAACAGAAGGTTGTTGATCAACAAAAGGCATTGGAAATTGCTATGAAACTTGAAACAGCTCCTGTTGGAGATAATTCTGAAATAGCTCAAATACAAGCACAGTTAGCAAAAATGGCTTTGGAGCTTCACGACATGAAGAAAGGGAAAGCTATTCGCGAAGAGGTTTGGTGTACATGATGTAAGATAGAAGGTCATGACAAAGAACAGTGTCCTAGATTAAGAAATTATCTGAATACTGGTGCATCGAACCCGTTTAACCCTAATGTCCTGTATTGTGAGATCTGTAGAACAACTGGTCAACATCGACCTGAAGATTGCTATATGCTGCAGAGATATGTTCAAGTACCTAAGAATCCCTACTGCAAGTTCTGTAAGTCAGTTGGACACAACGAAGACGAATGTCGCAGCTTTGACCTCATGAGAGAGCGAACCTATGATGCTTATAGGGTACAACCCAATGCACAAGGCAATGATGGATATGGTTATCGTGGTAGTACATCAGGTCTAGATAATTTCAGAGGTCGTGGTCGTGGTGGTATTCCTGGAAGAGGTCGAGGCCAGGTTATTTGCTATAACTGTAATCAGGCAGGACATGTGTCTAGAGACTGTCAGAACCCAACTACGACATGTCGATATTGCAAAGCAATCGATCATGTGATTGAGCAATGCCCACAGTTAATAGCCAAGATACAAGAAAGAAATGGCGCTCCTACTCAGAATGTTTAGATGATTGCTGTAGAGAAAAGACCTGTCCCAACCATTAACATTGTTACAAGGAGTGGAGCTACGACGTAGATGCAGAATAAGGAGAAACAACCTAACGAGGATTGGGTCCGTAAGACCCCAGAGAAAATTCCAGCCTTTGATGTTAGAAGAGAAAAAGGAACATTTATGGAAGCTAAAAAATACTTTGCTGATCCGAGAACATCAGTAGCAGCTACGTAATAGCATCAACAGCAGTTACAGTTTCAAGAAGCTTCGCTAGATCAAGTAAGTACACTAACATCATTTTTACAGAGTTGTATGAAGCTATTAAGAAATCAGAATGCTTTGAATGAGTTACAGAAAGTTATTCAATCTTACGAACCTCAGCGAAGCTCTGATAGAGGAAAAACTGTTAATAGAGTTAGAAGGACTGGAAGAGAAATGAGATTGCATGCTCAGATAGGAGATTATGACGTGACTGATATCATTTTAGACCTGGGATCAGAAGTGAATGTCCTAACTAAGCAGACATGGGAACAAATGGGAAGACCTACGCTTGAATGGTCCCCTATACAGTTGAGATTAGCCAATCAACAGAAGATTGTGCCCTTGGGAAGATTCCCTAGTGTACCAGTGGACATTGATGGAGTCAGTACCTTAGCAGATTTTGAAGTCATTGAAATAATTGATGATAGAAACCCCTATCCAGCATTGCTAGGAATTGAATGGGCACTAAACAATGATGCAGCAATCAACCTTAAGAACAGACAGATGACTTTTGAAGGAAAAGGCTTGAGAGTCATAGTACTGTTGGACCCTTCGCAAGGAGAAAGGTATACAGAGCCAGTCAGAGATGGAGATTAGGATGTTTTAGATCATATTTACAACATCACAGCTAAAGAAGAAGACTATGTTAACCCTATTGCTGAAGGTATAATGGATTGGCAGTGTGACAGTTCTTGCATGACTGATTTAGACGAAGGCCTAGAGAATTGGCAGAATAGACTTTATGAGCTGCATGGACATCGATGTGCAAGAATTAATAAGTCTATCAGATGGGTTGGCTCACAGCCAAAGATCTTGCCTACTTTTGATGGCTTGACAGACCCAGAAGATTTTATTGTACAATTCTCAGAGCAAGTACCAGATTCACAGAAAATGGAGACTCTGGATTCAGTATTCAGAGCAGCAGTTTCCAGATGGTGGAATGGTCATAAAAAGTATATTCATAGTTGGAGAGCTTGTTAAAAGTTTCTTCGCCTGAGATTCATGGATCAACCTTAGGAGGTGCGAAGCAGATTTAATGGTAAGACTAGCCCTTAGGAAAATTTGGAGTAGTGTTATGAAGCATGGAAGCATGTACCTTGTGAAGAATGGGTACATAGGTTTGTACACACTCTGGAACCTGTAGCAAAGAATTGGTATGCGGAGGTGGAGCTTCGCCATGGTACTGTAAGTTGGGATAGCCTTACCGATAGTTTTGTGCTCACATTTTCTATTAATGAGGATTGCCCTGCTTTGGATGCAGCTATTAGGTTGATCCATACTAAGGTGTTTGATGATAAAGAAATAGCCGAGTACCAACTTGAATGGAAGGAACAAGAAGCTAATGCAGTAGAATGTTATAACCTCGCCATTGATGAAGACGATGACCCTCGCAACATTAATATTCCTGAGTCAGAAGGACACTACGAAGTACATGGACCAGCAGTCGAAGCACCTGAAGTAACTCAGCCCTTGAAAACAAGGAAAGTAAACATTGGATCAGAAGAAATGCCTAAGTATGCTACCATTGGAGATTATTGGGATGAAGAAATGGTAAGCAAAGTGACTGAACTCCTCCATGAGTATCAGGACTTATTTCCGACGAAGTTCTCATAAATGAAAGGTATCCTTGGTGATATAGGAGTGATAAAAATACCTTTGAGACCTGATGCGAAGCCTGTGAAGCAGCGCCCTTATAGGCTGAATCCTAAGTATAAATAAAAAGTCAGGATGGAGCTAGATAAGATGCTCGCTGCAGGAATCATTGAGCCTGTCGAAGAGTCCGAATGGGTCAGCCCTATGGTGGTACA
>LPNX011137633.1:0-17806 GCA_001517045.1 Pseudotsuga menziesii
CATTTTTTAATTCATTTTTGTTTTAATTTCTTTCAAATTGTAATTATATTTGTTTTATCATATATTTTTATAGCAAAATTATCCTATTGCTATAAATTTTCAATCCCTTCTTAGGAGGCAGGTACTAAGCAACTTTGTTGCTTATTCCACTTGTTTTAATATTAAAACAATACAAATATTGATTATCTTGTAGGTCACGTCCATAACATGATGACCTCCTCCTTTCTAGCGAAGAAATGACCCACCCACAATTTACTATCAATGCTATTAGCCACCTCATACAAATACCGTCACCTTTTATTGAAAGCAACATTTTATAACTCATAAAGTACGTGGGGGCATGTATGTCTCCTAAACAAAATGCATTTTTTTTAATACTATGAACAGTATAAAAAACTCAATCAACTAATGCCAAATCCTCCAATTTTGTCTTCTTATGAATACCACAGGTTTGCATTTCATGGAAAGGAATTTGACTTATACCCAAAAATAAACATTGCTTTTAAAAGCTCTAAGACAACATGGTTCCTTCCTATCGTGAGGAATTATATTTTGTGGTGGGCACTTTTTTAATCTCCATGTCTTTTGCTCAAGTCTACAAGAGAGGATACGGGATTTAAGACAACATGGTTCCTTCATATCGTGAGAAATTATATTTTGTGGTGGGTACTTTTTTTCTTATCTCCATGTCCTTTTGCTCAAGTCTAAGTCTATAAGAGAGGATAGGGTTTCTCAATCGACATCATTGGATAAGTAATATTAACTTTGTTATAGTGATGGGTGTGAATAACACTTATTAATGATATTCTGTATTTTTGGGATGGAGGTTGATTTTCGAAATCCCAACAAACTAGGAAGATTTATGCTAGTTATCATTGGTTAAAGATTTTAACAAAAACGGATTAATTGTTTTGGTGAATGATTTGTGACGATTACAACCATCCATCGTATCCTAATATCCTTAGAAAAGGCTAATTTGAAATCCACACTCAATGCCCAAAGGGAAACAACATTCCATTTCTTGATAGAAGCATACATGAAGTGTAGGTTGTGTAGGACATCTACCGTATCTAGGACAACAAAGTGGTGGTAGATAACAAAGTGGTGGTAGACGAAGGAGAATCCCATGAGTGGATTGTTGAGGTTAAGATGAGGGTTTTCATCACATTTGTTTCCTTACCAGAAGTAAAAAATGGCCTTAAACGGATCCAATTCAAGCCCTACATCCATCGTAATCAATACTTAGTTGTTTTTGTTATTGCTACGTTTTTTATAGGATTTATGTGGATAATAACTTGGTTTCCCTCCATCCCAATGCATATCAGGTTTTCTTTGAGAAGAATCCTTAGTATGGACTAGAGCTATAATGCAAGAATATGTATTGCTTTGCTTGACACATGAATTAATCCCCAATTATTTTTCTTTGTGGATGCATTACTCGTGCATTTCCTTGATTTCCATCTTGTTTACATACCTCAAAACTATAGTCAAAGTTACATAAGGTTGTAGATATGAAGAATGGAATAAAAAAAGTTGCATCTTAATCTTTTTAGTCCTTTCTTTAACCTGAAAAATAATCTTCAAATTCTAAAACACTTCTAAAAGTGATTGATCTCCACCGGGGGGCACTCATCCCATATGCTCTCCCTCTCCCCAATATTAATATTCATAGGTCAGTCCAAAATTTTTATTTCTTTTGCATTTAACTTATTTTAGGCATTTCTTATCATTCTCAAAAAAAAATTGTGTCGAAGTAAGGAGATATTCGATAAATGGCAAGCACAATTTTGGTGGATTGAAAACCACGATGATGGCATCAACTTTTCGATGCCTATCGACATTTAGCGCCAAACTTTTGGATGCGGTGTGCTAGTCTAAATCTATTGTTTGTTGATTTTTTCATCCTTTTCCTCATCTTCATCTGACAGAAAAATCCAACAATTTTATTTAGGTTTAGCTGATTTCTTCCATCAAAGGTAAGCTTTTGCATGAGCACACTAAATCTTGTATATGTTTAGGGATACGACTCACCCTACATTAGATTGAACATCTATTCTCATAATCTAAGAATTGAGTTCATCTAAATTTTTCCATTTGTGAATTGTTTTGTTTGGAATATCCTTAGATTGATTTCAACAAAAAGGCGAGCATATGTGCATAATATTGCTACATCTATCTCAAAATATGTTTTCATGTAACTACCCAAAGTATTCCCAATATCCTCCATAACTTAGAGATGCCATAAATGCAAGGGAAAACTTGGGAGACAAACCCAAACTACCATCCAGTGACTCACATGGCACTTGGATCAAATTGTGGGAACTAAGGAGTTATTATAAAAAGTCTCGCTCTTCCCCAAAACCAAAGACCCTCCTCAAAAATTTCTGCATAATTGACTTGATAAAAAATGAAGTGTTAAAAAACCTTTAGAATAAAGAGACATCTCACAATTCTTTGTTTGATTCAAGTAGATCCAATGGTATAAATCCAATGAAGGAGACCAATAACCATTAAATTTGCAAATAACAACAGTTATACATAGCTTTGATGTACTAGAGTGACCTCCAACACTGTAATCTCTAGCAATGGTTCATATTCCACTTTATCTATTATATAGGCACAACAAATGAGGAGTTGAAGTATCTTTATTTTTTATCACAACCTTAAACAAAACCAACTTAACCAACTTTGACATTGAAGAGACCCCTGGTCCCATTGCTCCTCCCCTTAATCACTATATGAAATTGAT
This sequence comes from Pseudotsuga menziesii, assembly GCA_001517045.1. Classification (NCBI taxonomy): domain Eukaryota; kingdom Viridiplantae; phylum Streptophyta; class Pinopsida; order Pinales; family Pinaceae; genus Pseudotsuga; species Pseudotsuga menziesii. The sequence goes on from LPNX011137633.1 coordinate 2,750, forward strand.
AGTTGAATCTTTGCATAATTTGATGTCAGATCACAAACATTGGTCATCCAATTGTTTAACTTAAAAAATGAAAAGTTGTTGATACATAAGACCCCCCTCTAAAATGTCCAATTATTGCTTTAACTATATCACAAAATCATTTGAATTCATCCACAAAAGTTTGGTAATCCAAATGAGAGAATTGACCATCATCTCAAATATATCCTTTATGATTACTAATTCACCAAATAATTGTGTAGAAGGTATTTCATCTATCACTTAACATTCAAATGTTTTAACAAAAACTTGTTGGGTAGGTGTTTTATCAAACAGTGACCATTCATGTGTTTTTCAAATACTTCGCATGCATATATTTCATCAAACACTTACCCAAAAATTTATTTGTTAAATATTCAACATTTATCATGCACTAAAAGTACACTTTGCCAACAATCTCAATTGCACCTAAGAAATACATCCTCATCCCTATATTAAGCAAAACCTAAAGAAAAAGTGAAAATCATTCTTAAAATCTATAAATACAAAATTGCATTGCTCCTACTATATGCAACACACCCATTTGGTCTTTAGAATGCATGGCACTTTCTTCACCATTGAATCAACTACTACTTGAAATTTCAAGATCTTAAGTGTATTCCAACACTTAATGTTTATGTTTATGGGAGGACTCATGGGTGGGACTGATCCATTTTTTTTCCTTTGGTAGAAGGAAAGGAACCCTCAAGAGAAGCACTTGCTAGGATTTGAGTAAAATGCTCAGTAACATTGTAAGCATTTTCATGTATTTGAATACATAAATAGATTAAATGCCTTCAAATATCTCAACATACCTAAATTAAACAAGTTTAAACATTATTCTTTGAGATTTAAATTTTTTTATCAAATTCTTTTGAAATCGTACCAAAATATACCACACAAAACCATAGTAGCATAGTTCGAGTATGAATACAGATACGAATACGATTCAATACGGAAACAATAAGTAACAAAAAAATCCAATACGAATAAAATACTAGAATAGACTTCTTATATATAATATTTTTAATTAAATATACAACAATATATAACATTTATATACAGTTAAACATATACAATATTTTTAATGAAATATTAAATATCAACTATTAAATTTTAAACTTAAAATTATCATTACTTTTTTTTTTAATATATTTCTTACAACCAAAATTACTCTTAAAAAAATATAATACCCTTAATATAAGGAAGAAAACTCTTAGTTATTAATAGTTATAAATTATTTTAAGAAGAAAATAAATAATATTTACCACTACTTACATTTGGAATTAATTAATGAATGTTTAAATTGTGTTAGGGTTAACTTTGACTCCGAATGAGCAAGGATGTAAGTGGTTTTGGACACATGGTTTTGTAACCAATAAATCTAGTGTTGCTATTATATTTGCATATTTATTTTTTGGGCATATTTTTATTCCTATTAAATTGAATTACAAAGTATGAAATTGCAAGGTATTTATTTTATAGTGTTTGAATAATTAAAAGTTGCCTTTTTAAAATTAATTTTCAAAATTAACTCTTATATAATATTACACATACATTGAATATACTAATTCGAATTTGTTCAAAATTTCAGTACATAAAAAACAAATACTACCTAATTATGCTACTATCCACAAAACAAACATAATCATCACATGCAAAATAATTTATAACGATAAGAATATAGGAAGCGCCATTGCTAGTGTATGTTTCCCTAATGAATGCGCCATTTCTACTGTATAAACCCTAATGAATAGAAAATCCCCATATATAAATTTAAAAATATTGTATAAACCCTAATGAATAGAAAATCCCCACATAAATTTAAAGAAATTCGAACAGAGAAATTAATAATTTATTTGAACCAGCCATTGGTACGTCAAAACGGTCATCATTTTCCATACGATTTAATCACGCATTCCACCACGACGCAATCAATGATTTCACAGTAATCTAAAGAACAAGAACAGTATTCACGATTTTTCACTTGGTCTGCGTTCAAGAATTTCACATGCTCTGCATGGCCTCCTTTCTTTACTCAAGAGACATCACATGACTGACAGGCAAGCAGATCTGGTCACAGTACTCCACTCCAGGCCGTGCAGTCACAATTCATTGAATTACTGTTGCATGAAAACTATTATAAACTTGGGGTTGAGGGTATGGGCAAATCAATTCATGTGGTGCTCTACTTTCCTCACTATCAAAAAAAGCCATGGCCCAGAAGATAGAGCCCTCAGCCCAGCACATGTTCATTTGATTCCTGAATCTGTTAGGCCCCCATGGCTATCAAATACCGCCTACCCACTTTATATCCCATCAGTGGTATCAACTTCCTCATTACCATCTTAATCCCCAGTCTGTTATACCCTAAATGCTATCAAAATTTTCACAGCCAGAATCCTTTATTCCCCTATAACTATCAAGTTTCTCACACCCATTTTAAAGCCCCAAATTTAAATTACTCATACCAATCATAAAACTTTGAATCTATTATGCTTCAATAGATATCAAATTCATCAACCCATCTGCCCCAAATTTAAATTACTCATACCAATCATAAAACTTTGAATCTATTATGCTTCAATAGATATCAAATTCTTATGTATCGAGTTTGTTATAAACTCAAAACTAGTTATGTATGGAGAAAATCTTGTCATGTAAGATATCCAAAGATTCAAATAGTAAAAAATGTACATCTTTTTCGGTGTTTAATAGATTTAGATTTAAAATAGATTTATGCTATAATCTTACAATTCAAACCTGTTATAATCAACCCATCTAAATCTTAATCTCAAAATTGTTGTTATAAAACCAAAAGAGAAATCAAATACGAAGAGTTTCTAGCAATCGTTCAGCGGGTGATACCAATTCTTCTGATAACCGCTTATCACAGGCAATGAGAGAGAATTCGAAGAACGGTAGAGCAAGTCCAACCCGGTGTAGATATCGCCCGGGATTATATCACTTTCATTGCAAATGGATTGCATGTTGCCTAATCATTCTCTCATACATTTCATGGAATGTAATGAATTAAATTCGATTTCGGATATGATATGCAAATAATTCAAAATTTGGCACGCTAATGAAAATAATTCTACCGTAGCTTTGACGTTTAAATCCTTTAATCACTCGTCAAAATTAGTTGTACTCTGTACGAATGACAAATTTGACAAATCTTTTTTGGTTTCTACTTCATCTTATGAATCTTTTCTTTGTTTTTCTGCTTGATTGTACTAATGATCTAGGTAACAGCACTATGTTGGAATTTAAAATTGAACAGTGCACAAAAAGCAACAGGTTGGAATTTAAAATGGAACAGTGGACCAAAAAACATTAGGTTGGAATTTAAAATTGAACGGTGGACAGAAAGCATTAGGCTGGAATTTAAAATAGAACAATGGATGGTCCTGTAGTGTTCCTGAGTGCAATTTGGGGTATCTCTGGTTTGTGCCGAGCTTCTCTCGCCCATCATCTTCTGGAATATATTATATTACCTTTCCCTCAAGCCCATCACATTTCCATTTACAATTCTGTGAATTGGGTAGGTATATACTTTGGTAAGCTGTAGATGGTATCCATACCATGTTATGTCTTTTGTGTTTTGTTTGTTTCTTCAATTACAGGTACCTAGGTTTTTACTTCGCCAATCTGGGCTCACGAGAAGAACCCATACAGGGTTTGGCACTGTAGAGAGATTTTCTAGTTTAACTGGCATAGGATTCAAGGGAGCAGCTCTGTGGGAAAGAACATATGGAAGGATGGCCTCTCCTCATAGACATTCCAACATATACAGCCATTGTGAACATTCAGGAATGAGAAAGGAAATTTGTAGATGAGAATGGCATTCTGATGACTACCAAGAGAATAGCAGCAATAGCCATGAGAAGATGGTAGAAAAATTGGGATCTAAATAATGCAAGGGACATGAAAAGATGGTAGAAATCTTGGGAGTTAAATAATGCAAGGGACCTGGGACAAGAAGACTATTATGATGAAAGCACAACTGGAAAAACACAAGGGAAAACTGCATATTGAAGGTAGGAGAAGAATGTCAAAAAGAAAAGCTTGAAGAGGAAGTTGCAAAAGTTAAAGATGCGTAAAGACAAACTCCTTCTAGTTTGAACAAAGGCCAGGGTCTAAGGAGCTCAAAATATGTCTATCATGAAGATTCAATGAACTCTAGGTCAAGTGGATGCTACAAAGAACATAGTGAAACATAAGAGAAGAATAAAATATTTTGTGGATTATCCTAAGTGGTTTATGTCAAATTTTGTATTAAAATATTAGTACATAATCATGAATATATATATATATATAAAAGCTAATACCAATAATATATATATATATATATATATATATATATATATATAAAAGCTCAAATTAAATGATATAATTTGATACATAATGACAATCTAAATCAAATCTTAAATCTCAACCCACAAAATTTGCTCAATGGTACATTCAATTTTTTATAAAAAAATGTATAAACAAAAGAATGTGTGATATCTTTGTGACTTAAGTTAAGTAGAAAAATCTCTACAGAAATACATTGACAACTCCAAAACCTTCTCACTTTGTGTATATAGAACGATATATATTTGATGATGATGATAGTAGTTAATATCCACTTAAACTAATTTTGGTTTATCAAATTTTAAGATATATCAAATTTAGTAATATCTCTAATATAAGTTGGTTAAGAGCGGCTCATTCTACTCCCTCTCTTCTCACCATATTGAAATTCGAAGCTTAAAAAAGTGCATGTTGTGTCTTTTGACCTAAATGATGATCGTTAATTCCATTGGAAAATAAGGAGTAGTTGTTAAAAGTTAATTTATTTTTTCTTAAACACAAATATAATAAAAGTTTACAATGCTATCTCCAATGAAGAGTGGAAATCGCTTACATGACCCTAGGTGGTATTCAACTAAGAAATAGTGTAGGGCATGGTGTGAATCTCAGCTAAGATGGGAAATGTCAAATCATAACACATATATATGAAATTCCAATATACATTGCAAGATTGAGGAAATGTCGAATAATAACACAAATATGAAATGTCAATATGCATTGCAAGATTGACAAGAAAATGAAATTTATAAATGAATAACTACATACATTAAAATAATGAAATGCATTATCAACATTCACTGGTCCATAATGTGGTTCAGTATTACCAGGAGAGTCTTAGTATTACAGGGAGAGCCACAAAAATGTGGTGCAATTTTATAGGGTGAGTCCCAAGATGTGGTTCAATATCACAGTGAAATAGTTCATGTGGTTCACAAAATGTGGCTCAATATTATATTATAGTGAGATATTTAAAGTTGTTTAGTATTATTATATATTTGAGAGAAAACACTAAGCAGTGAGAATATAGGTTAAGATGGTTTTATTGATTATTTTTGATGTCTTTGACATGGCAACATGGTGATTTTAGCATGCATTTTTCTTTTTTATTAGTAGTTAGTGCTCATTTAACCATGCCTTTGACTGGTATTTTCATTCATAACTTCATTCCTTTGTAATTAGCAATAACCATATTAATAAGATTAATATGTTTGGAATACGTTGACATGCATATATTTGACACACTCATAATGTTTCTTTTCCTAAAGAATGTGTAAATTACTTGTATCTAATAGTTAATCTAATATAACAACCACTTAATTTGTGGATGTTAAGCTCATAGTTGAACTTAAGCTCAGTTGGATCATCATTAGAGTTAAGCTAATAGTTGTATCTAATAGTTAATTTAAAAGTTAATATAAAGCTATTGCAGACAATATAATAGCTTCTAGTTATCTCGAATCCTAGTTTCAAAATGGAGTTCGACTAAGCCTTATGCACATTAACTCGACTCCCAACTTCCAGATGGAGTTCGACTATCACATGAGTTGCACATTACCATACCACTAAGTGTAGGTTATCACATGATTTTAGAGGAATTTATTAGGAGTTTAGAGGATTTTATTAGGAGTTCGAATGTCACACAAACTGCACATTACTTCAACTCCCCACTGTAAAATGCAGTTTGACTAAACCTTGTGCACATTAGCTCGACTTCTATCTGCTAGACGGACTTCCATTGTCACATGGACTACACATTACCATGCCATTAAGTTCAATTATCACATGAGTTAATTTATTTGTTTTCAACTACGATAAAGTGCAGTTATCACGTGAGCTATTTTTTATTTTTTTTATAATTGTTAATTATGGATTTTGGACATTGCCCATAGAATCAATGTGGACAATGCACTTGTCTCATTCTCATCCATAGATGAAAAACCATAGATGGTAGTCCGCCCCAAAATTCTAAGATATTTGCCTTTCGACGTAATTAATATGTTCGGAATACATTGTTAGACATATATTTGACACATTGATAATGTTTTTTCCTAAAGAATGTGTCACTTGTATCTAATAGTTAATCTAATATAACAAGCACTTCATTTGTGGTTGTTAATATGATAGTTGAAGTTAAGCTCATAGTTGTATCATCACTAGAGTTAAGCTAATATTTGTATCTAATAGTTGATTTAAAAATTTATATAAAACTATTACACTTAATATAAGAGATCTGACTTATCTCAACTACTACCTTCCAAATGGACTTCGACTAAGTCGTATGCACATTAACTCAACTCCTCACTTCCAGATGGAGTTTGATTGTCACATGAGTTGCACATTACCATGTCGCTAAGTGTAGTTATCACATGATTTCAAAGGAATTTATTAGTATTTTAGGGGAGTTTATTAGGAGTTTGATTGTCACATGAACTGCACATTACTTCAACTCCGAGCTGTAAAATGAAGTTTGACTAAACCTTTCTCACATTAGCTCGACCTCTAGCTTCTAGATGGAGTTCCAGTGTCACATGGACTACACACTACCATGCCATTAAGTTCAACTATCACATGAGCTATTTTTTATTTTCTCTTTTTTCCTACTACCAAAGTACAATTATCACATGAGCTATTTTCGATTTTTTTATAATTGTTAATTATTAATTTTGAACAAAGCTCAAAGAATCAATTTGGACAATGCACTTGTCTTATTCTTATCCATAGATGAAAAATATAGATGGTAGTCCAACCCAAAATTCTAAGATATATTCCTTTTGACGTATTAATTCCAATCAAGTTTTCTAGTGGATTCCTATGACTATTGAGGTCATCTACTTTCATTATAAAGTTTTTTTTGGTATCTCTTTGTTCATATTTTCCTTTATTGCACTAATTTTTTCGAGCTTCAAGTTTTATCTAATGGATTTTCAAGGAACATTCCTCCCCTCAACTTTCATATCACCATTTGTGTATCCAATCGACCTTTTCTTTCATACCCATCAAGGTTTTGGTCATGTGTTGAACAGATCTAGCCCAGAACCAAACCTTCGTCCCCTTCTATTGACCATGTGACACTGCCCAAGTCTCCTTTCCCAACTCACCTTCACTGAATTGGCATGCTTTGAGTTGGTTCATGTGGAAAACCAATTGAAACAAGTTCATGTGTTATGGTAGATTCAGTTTATAGGCCACCTTTCCTATCTCCTCAACCACTTCAAAGGGACCATCAAACCTTTTGTAGCAACACACCTGCCATTCCTGTAGGTGGAGTGAATTGTTCCTTGCTAAGCTTGAGAATCACTTTATCACCAACTTGAAACTCCACTTCATGCCCTCCATGATCTTCCCTTTTCTTCATCCTATCGGCCGACCCCATCATCTGAACACGAGCCATTTCCAACTTATCCTTCCAACACTTCATGAAACTCAGATTTGTTTTTTTTTTCACAAAAGAACTGGTTGTAACAGTGTGAAAAGTTAATGACTGTTGCTCAATTTCCATCTCGAATGTATTGTAGCTTGTTGTCGAACTCGTCTACATTTTTTAACTGAATTGTGTTGTGTCCAATAGATCCATCCAGTCCTGCTAATATTACCACACAAAGTGTCTAAGGTAATTCCCCAAGCTATTGTTGGTTCGCTTCGTCTACCCATCTGTCTATGGATGGTAGCTTGAACTCATCAACAACTTAATCCCCACAAGCTTGAACAAATTTGTCCAAAAATAACCAATGAATCGAGTGTCCTGATCCAACACTGTGTTCAACAAAAGCCACAATACTTCATAACATGTTTATAAAACAACTTCGCTACTTCCTTGACTCGACATGTATTTTTGTCAGCACGAAAGTGGCATACTTTGAGAAGGCCATCCTTAACAAACATGTACATTCGGTCCATCCAACGGACCAACATTGAAGTCAATGGTTGACTTTGCTGTTGGTCCATTGGATGGAGTGAATGTACATGTTTTTTAATCTTAGGCCTTTGAGAACATGTCAACCACGATAGATATTGTTGTAACCTTGAGATACCAGTAGCTGTGTGATTAAGTCCATCAAAATGCTTTCCCAAGGTTTCTCTAGATTCAATAGCGATTGGAGTATACCTTCTTTCATCTTGGATTTTGGCTTGGCTTGTTGGAAAATAAGACAAGTCTTGATGTACTCCTATGCGCCCTGCTTAAAGAAGCCTCTCTTCATGAGTGGAAAGGCTCTGTGATGCCCAGATGATGCACTAAAATTGAGGCACAACACTCCCATAGAAAGTCCCTCTTGAGGTTATCCATTTGTGGTAAGTGACCTCCAAAGAATAGAAACTCATCCTCCATCAAAAACCATCTTGTTCCATTGTCCTTCACCTGCTACACATTGTTCTTGCAAGTGGGGTCCCCCTCCAAACCCTCTTGAATAGGTTTCTGAAAATATGAAGTGACTAATGTCGTTGGCCCCTCTCAATTCGCCTTCTCTAAGGAGGCAAGTTGCAACGAGCCTGCTCAACGAATCCGCAACAACATTGAGTTTTTCATGGTGGAACTCCAATGTCATGTCAAACTCTGCTAGGAAATCCTACCATATGGTATAAATATCCTTTCCTTTACTACCCTAGACCTCACCATACCTGGTGGGACATCAATCACATAAATGCATTCAATATCACATACATAAAAATGTATGATTATTAAAATATGGCCAAAGGGATTCTTACTCAATCCCCTTTCAACACTTATGCAATAGGTATAAATAAACCGTTACCTACATGGATGCCATCAATGTCTCTAATGTTACCTGATCACATTGGTATTTTCAAAGGATTGCACAATCCTTCCCCAACCTCTTGATCATAGATTTATTTCCCCGATATTCCCTCGCAAGGATGCAGGTCATGTGCAATAGTATCACCAACATCTCCATCCATGTCTCTAGTATCTTTGGGCATACAATCATCATCAACCACAATGATTATCATTAGTGGATCATTGCATACGGAAAATTATAGTACTTTTACCACTATGTGATATTGTATGCATGCACACGCATATTCACATGCACTATGCATTATCTCTTAATATGCCCACTGGTGCATATACATTCTAGTTATATAACGCTTGCATTTTCAACATAATTCCTATGCCATAATCTCTTGTGTAAAAATTATAAAATATAAATATAACATCAAGAGAAGAGTCAAGGAACTACCCCTTTCCAACTCCCCATCATAGCATGTAATTCCTCTTCCTCATCATAGCTAACCCATTCATGGCTTCTCTTATGGAGATTATTCTCCAATTTCTACTACAACCATCTTCTCAACCTTATGTAGCTTACCTTATCATTACAACAACTTTCATTGCACTCTATTCACATTGTCTTTCTGCTACAATCACTATGAGCAACTCTAGCCAAGCCTTTACCTTTCCCTCACTTGGACTTCCTAGCACATAACAATGTTATAGTTGATTCCATTCCAACACCATATGGAGTATTTTCAAGGTCCATTATATGTCCTTATGCCTTATTTGACTATGAGACTTGATTTCCTTTCCCATCGAAATATTTTCCACGATTATGAACCTCACAACATTTTCACACACGGGAATGCCTCATTCCTTGATTGGAAGACTTTGTATAGAAACATTATCACTATATGAACCATGTGATAGGTCCACACACTAGAATGTCTTATTCCATTAGTGACAACTTACACATAAGTTGTTTTTTTATATCTTGCAATATCCTGAAACTTCTCTTGGCATGCAGGCACTTACCCATGCATGCACTTTTAGGTGAATGGTATTTTCTTACCCATTCTCAAAGCTTACACATAAGTTGTTGTTTTATATCTTGCAATATCATGCAACTTCTCTTAGCATGCGTGCACTTACCCACATAGATGATTCACCCATAACCTTTACAAGTTACATATCCTTTACTTGTCGGTCTATTCCATACCTTGCTCATCATTCTCTTATGGAATACAATATCTATATACAATAATCAAGAGCTCCCATGGCTCCTCCTTACAAATCAAATTGCACATATTAAAATCACAATCACACATTGGATGCATTCGTATCTAAGGCACCAATTTCCATTATTGGTCTCTTTATCCTTTCATAATTAGAGATGGTTGTCACTCCCCAATTATGCATATGACAACTAATTACTCTCATTAACGGAATTCCACAATCCCTCTGTGCAATTCATATTGCACATTCTAAACATAGAGAATTGATTGCATACATTATGGTTAAGGAAACATCATTTCCTCTTAGTTCCCTTTTTCCATCAAGGGTGTTTATCTAATACAATATGCAAGACTGTATTCTTATCCATTCAAAGTGTTTTCTCGTCTGTTAACAATAATTAACGTGATACTATCACTTGAATATCCCTTCTAATTAACAAAATTATCATGTTACCAAGCATCCAACTTTACTTATTTCCAGCTAACAATAAATTTTACCATGTCGCTTTCAAAATTATGCCTCCACTTTATTGTGAGAGCACCCTTACCATGGTGTGGCTATCATAATTTTTACTCAATTTGATCTAATCTCACTTCTGGTACATTCTTGCACCATCATACAAAAATTTTCTAATTCTAATTTCTGATTGCATTTGCATGAGACAGTGGAAATTTCTAATTTTGCCAGATTATGCAGTATCATGTAGAAGCAATTAGCTTTAGAGACCAACTTTAACCACCTATAGAATAACATCTAGGGAAAACTAGAAACTTTTTATACCGGACATGATAATACTCATGACAAGAATTACTCAACAACTTTCATCTCTATTATTTGATGCTCCAATGAACCCCTATTATTTTCTGGAATTGGTTATTTTTAACTCTTTTTCATTTTCTCCAAACCTAGAAATTTTTAACAATTTCTATAACATAGTCTCGAGCCGATAACACAACGAAAAATTTCCATTGTTATTACTCCTATCATTTCCACAAGGAATCTATTGAGGGCTTCGATCTCTCATGGGGGGTGGCAGGGGTCAAGGGGGTTTGTGCCCCTTGCATCTCATGACACTATAGTACGAGTCAAGGGAACTGCCTTTTTGTTGTAAATATTTTAATTTATGCATTCTGATGCATACTATCCATGATAATTTTCAATTTTCGGTACCTAAAACTGACATTGAAAGCGCTACCTTTATTTTTCAATTACTCTTTTATGGTAATGAGATTTGAGTAGTCGATTAGATTTGCACGATCCAATATGGATCATTCACGACAATTCCCCATGTGGGAAACTCTATTCAAGTTAACTTATGCGAATAGTTGAGATCATACGATGAAACTTATGCGATCTAATCCTAGCCATGCATGACACTTTTTTTGTTACTATAAATGGTTTCTAATCAATAATAAGCATTTTCCTATTAACAATAAATGGAGTTTTATTAACAATGAATGGTTTTCAGTTAGAGGTAAATGGTTTCATGTCACCAAATTTCTCATTTTTTGGGGCCTTCACACGTGTGAAACATCCCCTATGTGAATGATTTGGATTTGTTCTCTAGTGGGCCCAGATTAAATCTCAACAATTCACACACATGTACCTTATGGTAAGGTAAGATCATATTTCCTATCATCGATGATCACGATCACATGATAGAACATGCTCAATTTAATCTCAACCATTCATCTAACCACTCCCTTGGATAAGGTGCGATCAAATCGTTTAGCCCAAATGATCATGATTAAACATTGTAACATGCACGATGATTCTAAGCCATTCACATGTACCGTAGGATAAGGTATGATTACCTCTTCACATGCAAACAATCAGGATTATGCGATGGAGAATTTCATGTTCAATCCCAGCCATTTGCAGTAGGCCATAATCTTCCTGCTCCATCCTACTTGGCTAACACCCATGAAATTTCCCCATTCTGGCGATAATACCACCTATACACAGATTCCACGCGGTTTGTCCACATTACACTCCCTTTTCCATGTGACATGGGTGGGTTCCACTTCAAAATTTTCCCAAATTTTGAATTTTCATAAATTTGTGAAATTTTAATTCAACAATAGGGGCTTATTACCAAATTAATCTTGTCATTTTTCTTCCAAAATGGAATTCATCTATTATATAATAGAATTAAAAAAAACTTTCCACTAAAAGCTCTACAATTTTGAAAATTTTCCCTAGATCCTCTTAAACTAATTTTCCATTCTTGCTATTAGACCACATGATTTAACTCATGGCTCAATTAGAAATACAATCCAATAACTAAAAAACATGGATTTTCATAGAAAAATTTCATCAAGCACCTCATTTGCAAACTCTGAGTTACGGTTGTTAGTGTGGATTATGGCCCATACATATTAGGTGTTACAACCAAGAGCTTTCATATCACTATGTCATGTCCCCATCCATCATTCCGACCAATAGAGGGGCACATGAATGGATTATAGGATTCTAAATTTTGTACCATGACCAAATTACAAATTCATAAATAATAAATATGCATGTGTAGATGTATAGTTATAAAGCACAACGAAAATAAATATATCCACACACACTCATAACATGCATATACAAGCATAATTGTCACATGCATAAAATAAAACATTTCACAACCAAATACAAAGAGAAAAATTTTCTATAAACTAAGAAGATCCAATCAACTAGCTATGTAAGAGCAATTTTCCACCCAACCATAGGCACTATGTCCAACATATACTATTTCTGCTAAAAGTCTTCCCCAAAGTTAGGCTATGAGGCCACCAGGGGGAAGGAAACACGTACATTCTTATATTTCTCAGGCCACAACCCATTCTATTCTTAATGCTAAGACAAATGCTCATCTAGAGCTCTACATGAATCTCACTCGACCATCATAGCCATGACACTCCTTCCAACTACCCCACATAAGATAAGGAAGGAATTACCCTTCACTTGATCCATAGTTCCCTCGGTAAATCCAACCCTTATAGTGCTTTCTGTTACGGAGAGAAATTCCTATAGCTTGGGGTACCACAACAGACAGCTTTGACTCTAGAAATCAATCTTTCCCAATATGCAATAGAAATAAAATTTCTAACACTAAAGGATCAGACCTCGTACCTTATTCTAGACGGTTGAAGTAGATCCCCGTTGAGCTTTCCAATCTTCAGCTTGGATTGCTATAATACTTCCTCAACAACAAGTAAACAATACAAGCATACTATATATCATGGTGTCAGATCTATTCTAGCATATATAATCAATAATGTAAAAGCATTTGACATATTCCAATGGATACAACATTCAATCAAATACACATCATTGGACAGGAAAAGATATTTCTATTAATATGAATCAGAGATTACAAGATAGATACAACCTCTGACGGCACGTCTGCGAACTGGAGAAACTGAATCCCCCACTTGGGCCTCCACCACCTCAATCCTCCATCTCTCGATAGCAAGCTTACTAGCAAAAGGCAAGCTTGGGAAGAACACCACAGTGCTCCAAGGGACAAAGGGATGCAGACTCAAGTATAAATTCCGGCAACAATGGACTATAATTTCTTTGCTCTCAATCTCTCTATATGCCTTCAATGTACCAAGGGGTTCCTTATATAGCTTCACAAGGGATAATGAAGGGTCGAATCCGAGTGATCTCAAGGCATATGGAAGGCCAGGAGTCGAATGAGTCAGATCCATGTCAAGGAAAACTCCAAAATGATTTGGATTATACACACATCCCGATGTACACGGTTATCGGGGTCAAACCCACGTATGTACGCGGTTATCGGGTAAAAAGCCGCATATATCATTTTTCATATAGTTTTAGGGATGATCAAGGAAATGTCAAAGGATAAAAGATGGTCCATGGGGTATAAAGAGTCTACAGCGGGACAGGGGAAGGCCATACAAAGTGTGATTCACTTAGAGTGGTGAAATCTGCTATAACAGATGCCCCCTAATGTGTGAGGTTAGAGGGGTCATACGATGGCCGAAATACATTATAAGTCCATCCCAGAAGTGGAGTGATGAAGGATCCCAAATGGAAGACCATCCACCCAATCAACATAGTACAATAATACAACTCTGCATATAACTTCAAGTACATATAGCAGTCCCAGATACATAAGAGTATAATGGCCATGAATAGGCATAATACATGATATCACATATGTGGTCATTTCCACGTACAATATACATAGATCAGAATCTCCATGATGAAGATATACGAAGGGTAATGATCTCCAAAATGGCTGAAGATATACAATAGATCAATATCTCCATAGTGGCTGGAAATATCTGACATATACTGGTATCAAGTCACGAGAGCTGAAATCTCATGAACACTGGCATGATCAAGGAGGTAGCATGTAAGAGATGCCACCAGTCTGGAAAGTCTTCTACACAAACCGCTACGAGTACGTGTCCTACTATGCGAATAGAGGTGTCGAGGTCGAACATAGTAGTCCATCGTCTGATTACCGGTCATTGATGTATACCGTTAACAAACGTGAGACTACCCATCGATAATGAAAATGGGAATCAAGGTACTAGAGTGCAAAATAACAAGTGTGAATATATGTGTTGAGATCGAACACTTGAGAGAATCCATCAATCAGTGGACATTGATGTATTCCCAAGAAACTGTCGATGGCGAGAGAACCTGCCACTGATGACTGCAAGTCTCAAGGCACTCAAAAGGACTCTAGATTCCAATCC
>LPNX011137633.1:19816-38338 GCA_001517045.1 Pseudotsuga menziesii
GATTGAAGTAGATCCCTGTTGAGCTTTCCAATCTTCAGCTTGAATTGCTATAATACTTCCTCAACAACAAGTAAACAATACAAGCATACTATATATCATGGTGTTAGATCTATTCTAGCATATATAATCAATAATGTAAAAGCATTTGACATATTCCAATGGATACAACATTCAATCAAATACACAACATTGGACTGGAAAAGATATTTCTATTAATATGAATCAAAGATTACAAGATAGATACAACCTCTGACGGCATGTCTGCGAACCGGAGAAATTGAATCCCCCACTTGGGCCTCCACCAACTCAATCCTCCATCTCTCGATAGCAAGCTTACTAGAAAAAGGAAAGCTTGGGAAGAACACCACAGTGCTCAAAGGGACAAATGGATGCAGACTCAAGTATAAATTCCGGCAACAATGGACTATAATTTCTTTGCTCTCAATCTCTCTATATGCCTTCAATGTACCAAGGGGTTCCTTATATAGCTTCACAAGGGATAATGAAGGGTCGAATCCGAGCGATCTCAAGGCATATGGAAGGCCAGGAGTCGAATGAGTTGGATCCATGTCAAGGAAAACTCCAAAATGATTTGGATTATACACACATCCCGATGTACGTGGTTATTGGGGTCAAACCCGCGTATGTACGCGGTTATCGGGTAAAAAGCCACGTATATCATTTTTCATATAGTTTTAGGGATGATCAAGGAAACATCAAAGGATAAAAGATGGTCCATGGGGTCTAAAGAGTCTGCAGCGGGACAGGGGAAATCCATACAAAGTGTGATTCACCTAGAGTGGTGAAATCCGCTATAACACTTACTAGTGTGAGACTCTGCATAATTTTTCTGAATTAGAAATTTTCACTTAGCTTCAGAGACCAGACTTTAGCCACCTATAGAAGAACATCTAGGGAGAGCCAATTTTTTTTTCTATCAGAAATGATAATAATCATGACAAGGATTACTTAACAACTTTCATCTCTATGATTTGATGCTCCAGTAAGCACCTATAATTTTATGGAATTGGCTATTTTTAACTCTTTTTCATTTTCTCTAAACATAGAATTTTTTAAAGCAATTTCTATAACACAGTCTTGAGGTGATATCACAGTGCAACATTTCCATTCTTATTACTCCTTTCTTTGCCACAAGGAATCTAAGGGTTTCCCCCCCTTGCGGCTTACGACACTGCAAGGCGGGTCAAGGGAAATGGCCTCTTTTTTTGTAAATATTTTGGTTTTATGCATTCTGATGCATAAGATCCATGATGTTTTTCAATTTTTGGTACCTCGAAACTGGCATTCAAAGATCTTCCTTTATTTTTCGATTACCCTTTTTCGGTGGTGAGCTATGAATCATCAAATATATTTGCATGATCCAATCTGGTTGGTTTGCGACAATTTCACATGGGGGAAACCCTGTTCACATTAACTTATGTGAATGGTTCAGATCGCACAATGAAACTTACGTGATGTAATCATAGCCATGCATGACTCTTTTTCCTTTACTATAAATGGTTTCTAATCAACAATAAACAATTTCCTATTAATGGTAAATGGTTTTTTTTATTAACAATATATGGATTTCAATTAATGATAAATGGCTTCATGTCACCAAATTTCTCATTTTCAAGGGCCTTCACACATGTGAAACATCCTCTGTGCGAATGGTATGGATTTGTTCTCTTGTGGGCCCAGATTAAATCTCAATAGTTCACGCACATGTACCTTAGGATAAGGTACGATCATATTTCATATCATGAATGGTCACAATCACATGATGGAACATGCTCAATTTAATCTCAACCATTCACTCGACCACCCCCTTGAATAAGTTACGATAAAATCCTTTGGCACAAATTATGATGATTAAACATTGTAACACGCACAATGAATCTGATCCATTCACATGTACCTTAGGATAATGATTACCTCTTCATGTGCAAGCATTTAGGATTGTGCGATGGATAATTACATGTTCAATCCCATCCATTCATAGTAGGCCATAATCTTCTTGGTCCATCCTTTGGTTGCCACCCATGCAATTCCCCCCTTCTAGTGATGGCACCTATACATAGATTCCATGTGGTTAGTCCACATTACACTCCCTTGTCCATGTGGCACTAGTGGAGCTCACTTCATTTTTTCCCAAATTTAGAATTTTCATAAATTTGTGAAATTTTATTTCAACAATTGGGGCCTATTACCATAAATTTGTGAAATTTTAATTCAACAATAGGGGCCTATTACCAGATTAATCTTGTCATTTTTCTTCCAATATGGAATTCATCTGTCATATAATACAATTAAAAAAACTTTCCACTAATATCTCTGCAATTTTGAAAACTTTCTCCAATCCTCTCAAACTAATTTGCCATTCTTGCTAGTAGACCACATGATTTAACTCATGGCTCAATTAGAATACAATCCAACAACTTAAACCATGGATTTCCATAGAAACATTCCATCAAACACTTCATCTTCAAACTCCTATTTATGGTTGTAAGTGTGGATTCTGGCCCATACATCGCAGGTGTTACAACCAAAATATTTGATACCACTCTGTCATGTCCCCATGCATCATTCCGACCAACAGAGGGGGACATAAATTGATTATGGGATTCTAGATTTCGTCCCATGGCCATATTACAAATTCATTAATAATAAATATGCATTTGCAGATGTATAGTTTTAAAACACAACGAAAATAAATCTATCCACACACACGTAACATGCATATACAAGCATAATTGTCACATGCATAAAATAAAACATTTCACAACCAAATAGAAATATAATACTTATCTTTAAATAAAGAAGATCTAAGCAACTAGCTATGTAAGAGAAATTTTGCACCCAATCATAGGCACTATGTCCAACATATACTCTTTATTATGATAGTTTTTCCCCAAGTTGGGCTATGGGGCCACTAGGGTGAAAGAATCACCTACGAGATTCTATTTCTCATCCCACAATCCATTCTATTCTTAATTGTTAGCCAAATGCTCATCTAGAACTCTGCATGATTCTCACTCATCTATCACAACCGTGACACTTCTTCCAACTGCACCAGACAAAAGAAGGAAGGAATTACCGTTCAATAATCCACAACTCCCTTAGGAAACCCAACCCTTATAGTGCTTACCAATATTTGTAGTAAGAGTCCAACTTGTTATATGTTGTTGGAGAGCCTCCTATAGTGTTAATTAATGGCTTCTCAAGAATATTTGAGTATCAAAACTCAATGGATAAGGGTTCCTAACTTTCGGGTGTTCCCAAAAAGATAGGTAACACTTTTTGGCAAGCAAAGGGTGCAAAGGGCATAAAAAGGAGCTCAATCGAGCTTTTGTTAAGCTGTTGATTGAGCTTTTAAATGCTTAATCAATGGTGAAATGAAGCACTCGATCAAGCTAATTAAAGCCTCTCGATCGAGCGTTTTCTTAACCCTTGATCAAGATCCATTGCTCGATCAATGGTTTTATCAAACTCTTGATTGAGCAACAGAGCTCGATCAAGACAATAGCTTGATCGAGATAATATCTAAATCGAGTTATTGTCTCGATCGAGGTTCTGAAAAAGTTTTATGAAAGTGCATAGAGATTTATTTTCACTGCGTTTACTATTTCAAGTATCAACTAAGAAATGTAAAGGAACTCAATCAAGGGTCAACTTGTCACCACCAACGACCATTAAGGATCCCATCCTAATGCTATGGTGGGCCAGACAATGAGGTAGGATCAAAACCTCTTAAACCTTTAAAATTTTTTATTTTTATTTTTAAATTTAGCTTTTGAAAAATAATTAGTGTATTTTAAAAAAATTGTAAAACTAATTATCTTAATTAGTTATAGATTTACATACTTTTGTTTATTTAATAATTTAATTTAGATTTAGTTTTTTTTAATTGTGTTTTATAATTTAGTTTTATTAATTGTGGTTTATAATTTAAATTTATTTATTTTAATTGTGGTTTATAGTTTAAATTTAGATAAATAGTATATATATTTTTTCAACAATTAAATATATAAATTTAGAATTAGATTTAGTGTGTGTGTGTGTGTTGGAATATTAATCCCATCTAGACCATAGGGTAAAAACATTTATTCAATTTCCTAGGGGTTTAGTACCATGTTGCAAGTGTTAGTTGGCATCCTGGTACTTATTTTGTCCACTTGACACACACATTCCATAGTTTATCCACTAGTGCGCCCCACATCCTGCTTTATTCTTTGTTTTTCTAAGTTAGGGTGCTTTGACTGCTTTTCTTCCTGATTTTATGAGATAAGACTTCTTTGACAACTTTTATCATGGATTAGAAAGCCATGATGACTTGGGGAAGTTATCTCGTTGTTGCCTAAACAACACTGCCTTACTTTTCTCCTAAAATCAAGTCATAGATGGAGATTTAGTAACTTCCAAGATTGCCCTATGTGATCAATTAGAATTTCCTATGTGAGGATTTATTATTTATGTAACGTCATTATTCTTTAATGAATAACACAAATATTATTGAGACTCATTCTTCATGTGCTCATCATTCTTCTTCACTCTTTATGTTAATGGTCTGCAATTGTTTGTGAGCTTAATTGTGTGCCTAGATGCTTAACCTGTTTATATAATTCTTTCTACCATCAAGGCTTTAGAACTATGACATGGTATCAAAGCCTTGGCATTTAAAATTTCTACATGGTATCAGAGCTTAGGGAGCTTACTTGATAATTCTCCATTTCATATCTTCAAAGTGTTTGTTTCGCAGGAATGCTAGCAACAAAATTTGAAAATCACATCCAACTTTGAAGAGGTACCTATACCTCTAAAGATTGTTTTAGAGGGCCTACTTTTTTTAAAGGTCTTTTCATTATCTAAAATGAGTTTTTTTTTTCGCGGAATTCAATTTAAGTCTCTAGTTTGAGAGATATGTTCAGTTGAATTTCAGAGGTTCGCAACAACTCGCATCCGTCTATACCCTTTATTTCAGCTTGATATTTCCCACTCAACAGGATGAGATAGGTCAAGTTACTTATATTATTTGAAATAAGTATTAGATATCTCAAATGGGTCTTTGACGAAATTTGATTCCATTAACTATACCAAAAGTTGTGATTGAATAGAGGCTCCTTCTCCCTCTCTTGCTTCCCATGAAGCACTTCTACATGAAGAAGATATTCAAGCTACCATTGTTGAAGAATAAAGAAGAAGGAATCTCCTTCCCTCTCTCATTGTTATTCCCACATTATTCTGATTTGAATCTTGAAGATAATATGTCAGTTATTGATGATCATGTGCATACTTCATTGGATGATGGAGCAATACTTGATCAATTGAATTTTTTGGAGGTTAGATCATAGTTTGTAGTTGTTGGTTGCACCCTCACTCTCATTGTTTCTTTACTTGTTATATTTTCCTCTATGTTGACTGGGTCAATTCATTCAAGCTCTATTGAAGATGGAGAACACATTGTCATTGATTTGGAAAACTTGGGACACTTGTTCCATCTCATTCTTGGAGTCAATCTCACCTCCTTTGATTCGAATTTCGAGTTTAAAGAGCATTCATATTTTCTTGCAATTGATCTCACCTATCATGGTTTGAATTTCATGGCTCAAGCATCTGAAGACTCATTTGGATTTGATCTCACCTATTTTGGTTCAAATTTTAAGTTTAATTAGCACCTCCATTCACTCTACTGTTAGTGTATCTCAGTTTCTCTACATGGTTCCAATTTCCATCATGCAACTATTTATGTTCCTAATCTAGTTGAGCACCACCATTAACTTGCAGACTATGCATAGATTAAGCACATGATCCAGACATGGGAGCAATAACCACTTCTTCCCAAAAAGAATATTCCTTTAGACATCTGATCAAGTTCAACTACTTGAGTTTGGAGAGGGGCAGCATTAATTTTTGGTTTACCTTTCATGTTCATGTTTAAGGGAGGGTCTTGTTCCCATGAGGTTTTCCTTGTTTCCTCAGTTTACATGGATGCATAATGTAAAGGGTTACCATAAGGCATAATTTTTAGGGGCCCTAATTTTGGATTCATTTTTACTCTCACATAAGTCAAACTTAAGGGGGGGTTTAGTACCATGCTCCAAGTGTTAGTTGGCATCCTAGTACTTGATTTGTCCACTTGACATACACATTCCATAGTTTATCCACTAGTGCGCCCCACATCCTGCTTTATTCTCTGTTTTTTCTCAGTTAAGGTGCCTTGACTTCTTGTCTTCATGATTTTATGAGATAATACTTCTTTTATAACTTTCTCATGATTAGAGAGCCATAATGACTCAGGAAATTTATTTAGTTGTTGCCTAAACCACATTTCCTTACCTTTTCACTAAAATTTAGTCATAGATGGAGATTCAGTAACTTCTAAGCTTGCTCTATGTGACCAATTCGAATTTCCTCTATGAGGATGTATTATTTAGGTAACCTCATTATTATTTAATGAATAACACAATGATTATTGAGATTCATTCTTCATGGGTTCATCATTATTATTCACTCTTTATGTTAATTCTCTGCAAATCTTTGCAATTCCAAATTCGAAATAAACAATTATGAAAAAATATAAAAAAAATATCAGTTTACATGTGATAACTGGTAGTTGAGGCATGGATAACATGCAATTCATGCCACTTAACTTGTGGCATATCGATGTTTGTTAATTAGAAGTTAAGCACTTGTACTAATAAATATTAAGGCGGGCATTTCTTTGTTATTAAGCACTTGTACTAATAATTATTATTATTTAAAATATTATATAATATTATTTTTTAAATTTATTGTATAACTTACATTACTTAAAAATTATTATTTTAAATAATTTTTTGATTGATTAATTTTTAATTGAATTTTTTAAGTTGTTTAGTGGTGTATATGTAAGCTCACATTAACATATAGGTTTTAGTTGAGAAGGGATATATTTGTAAGGAAGTGTTATTTTGTTTAGTTGTATTTAAAAATTCTACTTTAAACATTTTACAAATTTGAATAAACAAAGGACTCACTTGAAACATATTGGCACAAAAAAAATCACATATTAAAATCAAAATTTGTTAACATGTTTAACTTTGAAAGCCTCAATATTAATAGTGTTCACATTGTTCAACTAAATGAATTTTCCTTCAATGATGTACTGGATCTAGATAGTGCATTGGGTACATTCAATATGTACAATAACACAAATTTGTTTAAACCTATGTTGGATATGCTCCTTGAGGTTGTAAAGAGAGCATATCTTGAGTTTTTATATGTAATTTACAGATTAAATATTGAAACTTGAGGTGAGCAACCTTGAACATTGCAACATCAATGTACATATCAGACCCAAATTTAGAGAGATATTGATGACCGCCAAATGTTAAAATTATCAGAGATTCCAGTAACATAATAAAAAAACATTTACATATCAAAGAACACAAGGGATTTCCCTTGAAACCCAAAATTGGGAAAACTATCACTAATAGATATATTATCATCCTTGGAAAATTAAACCAAGATACATGACTTTAGACTCTTTACAATGCCTACCATTGAATACCCATTGATTGAAACAATGCACCATGTTAAACCACCTAGGCTTGTATGATGTCTTGGGTCAGGATCTTTTAAGCATGGTTGAGGAGTCTAGATGCAATAGGAATATGTTAGTAGTATTTAACTCTACATTTATAGTATTGATTCCAAAATATTATTCTCCACTCTTTTGATCATTTATTTCCTATTCCCTTATGTAATATAGTCTACAAAATTATTGCGAAGATTATAGCTAGGAGATTAAATCCCTTGCTTTGTTCAGGCATCTCACAGGAGCAATTTGGCTTTTTGTCGAGTAGATAGATTCATGATGCTATTCTCCTTGCATAGGAGGACTTCATTATATTAGAGCCAGACACTTAAAATCAATGGTTATTAAAATTGATCTCTCAAAGAATTATGAAAAAAGAGTTAACTGGGCTTACCTAAGGATGGTTTTGACTCAGCGGGGAATATGTAACCCATTCATCAAATGGATTATGTGTTGTATCACTTCAATTTGTTTTTCAGTTTTGGTTAACATAATTGTGTCAAAGTTTTAAAAACGTGAGCATGGAATCAAGTAAGGTTGTCCGTTAGCACCTCTTCTTTTTCTCCTTGTCGAATATGGACTTAGGAGGGCAATATTAATTGCTAAAAGGTAGGGCAACTTTAAAGGGATTAACATTGGTGTCCTGTTTTGGCTCTCACATTCTATTTGTTGATGATATTTTTTTTTGTTGTGATGGATCTATCCATGACAGAGATAAGTTTTATTATATTCTCACTTTATACTATTTTGCTTCGAGTATGAAGGTAAGTGAAATGAAACATTTTATAGCTATAGAATGCTTAAAAGCAGAGGAGGTGGAAAGATACAAGAAGGTCTTCTAGTATAATTCTTTTGATTTAGTTAATGGTCTGAATTAATTTGGATTTCACTTTAGCCAGGTTCATATGAGAAAAGTATTGGGAGTGGTTATTAGCAAAATCTGAAAAACATATTTCTTGTTGTTGCTTTAGATGGATTTCAAAGGTTGGGAGATTGGTTCTAGACAAATCCATTTTAGAGACAATGCTTGTTTATTGGATTACCTTATCTTAGATCCCTCGAGGCACCCCGGATTCCATTAGGGAATTACTATTTCACTTTTTCTGGTTTGCTAGATTGGATCTAGTGGAACTATTTGGATCAAATGGCATTAGTTGTCAATTCCTAAATCTTAGGGTGGTTAGGGAATTGAAAATCTTGTTCATTTTTCTAATGCCTTATCTCCAAAGAGTATATGGAGACTGGTCAATGATTCCAGGTTTTAGAAAGAAGCTATTATTCATAAATATATAGAGCCAGCTTCTCTTCTCGAATGGGTATGTAAGCCTTCTAAATCAATTTAGAACATCTTGCTTATGTGGAAAGGAGTTGTATTATCCTTTTCTGTGATAGGTAGGGGACCAGCATGGAAGGAGGGCACAAGTAGGGTGATCGATGCAGTGTTTGGGTGCAAAAGAACACTTAGATAAGGAGTGACTCTAAGAATACTTTGCCATTTCATATGGTAATGCAACTCAGATTTAAATGTTTGTTTACTCTAAACCAATCTAGAGATTCTAGGACAATTTCTTTGTTTGGTCATGGTTGGATGAGTGTAGATTTCCTTGTATTTAGGGATGAAGATGGTATTAAATGGAATACTAATATGAATCAATTAAGGAGATTCCATGTGCATTTGAAAAATATGAAGGATACTTTGGTATGGATTAATGATCTTCATGGTGAGTATACTCCTAAAATGGGCTATGATATGTTGATGAAGAATTGTAAGGGAGAATCAAAATGGTGGTGGCGAGTTGTTTGGAAATTCAATTTCCCTCCTAAGGAAAATATTTAATCTATTTTTTTCATAATAAATTATTAATGCGGGATCATATGCAAAGTCAGAATAGAGCACGACCCGACAAGTGCTATTTGTGCAAGAATGTGGAGCAGATTAATTTTCATTTGAATGTGGAATGCAAGTTTTCTTTATCGATATTGAAGGAGATGTAATTTATATTAAAGGTTAAGTTCCCCTAGGGGATTGGTGGTTCAACCAAGGCTTTCCTCAGAAACTAGTGTCAAAGAGCTGATGTACATGAGATTAGAGGATTGCCTCTCCTCTTGGCTCGACAAGTTTGGTTGGTTTGAATTCATAGTCTCTTTGAAGATATTTATACCTCTCCTTTGACTTGTGCAAGACGAAGTGCAACTATTCTCAACAATTATCCTCAAATTAGTAAAATTATCAAAACATGCCAGGTAAAAGAAGAAGAGATTAATTGGAATTGGGCATGGCTATATTTTGATGGGGCAATACAGGAAGGAATATGCACAGTAGGAGTATCATATATGTCAATAAAAAAGATTTTTGTTTTAGGAAATCCTAAGACATGGCACATAAAACTTTGTCTAGTGTCTTTCTCTTAAACTCCTTTAATACTAGACGTGAAGAAAAAATTAAAGAGATTACAAGTTTTTGGGGATGTTAAGCTTGTAATTGAATGTATTTAAGAAGAGAAGGCATGTCATGATATATTCCTTTAACCCTTACTAGAGGAGACCAAACGTTTAAAGAATCATTTGGAGGTAGTCTCGTTCTGTCATGTTTTTAGAGAAATGAATTATGAAGTTGATATCTTATCTAAGGAGGGAGTAAACATGAAAATGGGGCAATGTAAAGGAGGGAGTGATAATGAGGGAGTAGTAATTAAATATTATCATTCACCCTTTTTATGATTACACTAAAATACTGCCATATCCCTTCCTTGAAGGACATCAAGTATTGACCTTGTTAGGACCTAGGGCGTCTAAAAGTCAATTAATTAAATCTTTCCTAGGTAATTATAGTAAAATAAGACTATAAGGCATGTATTAATTAAAATTATATTTCTGGATTTTCTCATCTAATTAATTTTTATAAATAATAAATAATGTGAAAATGAGTTGTGATGCTTCTAGAAGTCAAAGAGGTCAAATTTGGAAAGCCAAATTTCTTATCATACAAGAATAGAAACATCTTTGAGGACTCAAACTTGCTAAAATTCTCAAGGAGGGTGCATTCATGGTTAGGGTTAGGGCTTCTAAGTGGATGAATTGCTCTCATAGGTCACCTATACCTACCAAACAAGTCACTCATTCTATGAAATAATGATTCCAAATCCATTATTCATTTTGGATATTGATTGATTTGTGTTCATGTGAAGCATAGCTTCTATTGAGTGATGTACCTCAAATTTTTGGGAGATGTACCCCAATTCCTTCCATCCCCTCTCTTCTTCCTCCCTTTCTGTTTCATTGCAGGTGTTGGAGATATAATGTACAACAACATAGCTCCATATCATACATCCTTGGCATCCATTCTCTTCAGTGAAGTCAAGCTCCGATGAAGTGAAAGCTTCACCTGCGCTCCCATCTATTTTGATGTCAGATTTGGGGCCTCTTGCCCATTGTTTTGAGTCCAATATTGGGGTGATCAATACTCAAAATCCTTCTTGATGTGAAAAATCTCATAAAATATGTTTAATATCTATGTATTACTGTAATCATTGTTTCCATTAAGCTTACATTTCAAGTTCTGCATGAAGAAGCTTTAATGTGTCCTTAAATGAGGGTTTTGTATCAGTTTAAAGCAATGGTAGATAAATAATGGCCATGAGAATGAATTTGAATGGTGTAATATGTTAAGTGAATATATATTAGGCTCTGTTAAATTCCATTCTCAAACTTGATATCTTTCTAATACGAAATTAATTCATTTTTGTAAACCTATGCTAGATGGCTAGTTAAAAATTACTAGTTTCACAGTTTTATCAATTCCGGGAGTTTTGTTTATCCGAATGAAATTCGATAAGATGAAATGTGCTATTGATTGACCTCTCTCTCCATAAAAAATTTCATACTGAAATTTAGTTGAGTCTGTACACTATTTGGGAAGCCTCCACTGTGCAGAACTTCCCTAGGACAAATTTGCCAAATTTACCCAAGTTCTCCCAAAAAACCCCAAGTATTTCTTGAACTATTATGATATTTCTGAAACACCATTGGATGAATTTTAAATTTATGATAACATCTATATTTATATGCCCAAGCATTTGGTTTTAAGGATCAGAAAGAATCTTCCTAGTTTTACGGTTGGGTGACCCAGAGGTGTGGGTGTAAGTTTTAGCATATCTGACTTTGAAACCTAAATGGTTCCTGATCTAAATGTGTTAGAGAAGACAATATATCGGTCCTAAAATTTGTATTTGGTTTCTTCCTTCATCTGCTGCTGTATGTTTCATTTCTCAACAAAAATACCCCTATTTGCCTAGTAAAAATTTGACTGATTGAATGCACAAGTTTATATCGGAAATTTACATTAAATTTGCAGCAAGTTTAGTGCTCTGATATGTATATCAGATCTCATAAAATTACAAAGACCGATATACAAAAGGCTGATTACATTGAAGATTTTTATGTTTTTAAGTCTTTTTACTTTTTTTTATTTTAATTTTCTATAATTCCTTTTGAAGGATTATTCCATTCTAAGACCTCTTGGTTCAAGAGGTTTTTCTCTTTGGATGTTTATAAGCTTCTGAAATTCCTTGGTTAGGCTAATGATGCTCCTTGGTTAAGGTAATGATCAATTCAACGTTTTAGTTTGGAACTGATATTGGAGTAGTTTTGCATAAGAAATTTGTAATAGATTTGATATATCACTATTTTGGTGACTGGTATGAGTGATACTGGAGTAGAATCGCTCAAAAGAATCTATAATCAGAACTATTATAACACTCTTTTTTTTCACGAGGAAAAGGACAAACTTATATTATATAAAGATGTGTCAGAAAATATAACAGTTACATCCTCAAAAAGATTTTGCACTGAAAAGAAAAATTACACCCATATCTAGTATCCTCAAGTCAATCAGAAATCAATCAGATTTAAGAAAAAAGAGAGCATTCACTATCATAACCTGTCAAACATAGCAAATTCACACCCTATCAAAACATAACAAGTTCATAGATTCCATCGCAAAACATATTAAGACAAAATATAAAGTCATCATATGAGCAATAAAGTCTTATAAACAACACAGGACCCCTTCAGCTATGAGCCCACCATTGGAAATATTCTTGCGAAAAATCGATCCCGAAACCATACCAATCGCCTGCTTAGATAAAGTATCCACCTGTGAGTTGAATTCACGATAGACATGTCGGATGGGAAAGGATGGGAAGTAATCCAACAGTATTCTAACCCTCCCAAGCCAATGAAAAAGACTAAGAGACTGTAAATTGTGTAAATGTTGAGCCCAATCGACAATAACTTTGGAGTCCCCAGTAACAAGTTGCAAACAGATACCACGATCCTTGCCAACAAAAAGAAGACCCCAAAGGGCCAATAACTCAACATGATTATTATTCCCTTTTCCAGCATTCATACAAATCCAAAAAGAATGGTTCACTTCCAACAAAATGACCATACAAGCATCACACAAGCCATTCTATTTGATCCCATAAAAACCACCCTATAGCTGTCAAATTGTTCAGGATAATGAATATTGTGAATTCTGGTACGAGGGCATGTTCTTGAAACTTGATCAAAGTAATCTAATACTTTTTGCACAATATGACCAAGGTTGATAGGAATAATATGAAAGATAAAACAATTTCTCGCACACCATAACTCCTAGATACTCATCAAAGCCAGCTCAAGAGAGATAGTGGAATGATCTGCAATATTTAATAGAAAATGAGAAAAACTGCCATCACTCCAAGTCCAATGGCATCTCGGAACTCGACACAGATACACCCATAGACCTCAAAAGCAAAAGAAGAAGGAAAATAAGTGCTCAGTCAACTCAAAAGAATTCAAAGAAAAAATACATCTACTCGACCCCTGAAAACCGTGCTGCTGTAACACATCCCGGGTAAGTATCTTATGATTGAGGACAGTCCAAGAAAAACACTTAATTTTGGATGAAAATTTCATCTTCCAAAGAGTGGCATGCCACCAAACCGACTAAAGGGCCCTATACTCTTTGAATAATGAAGAATAATCCAAACTAGCCGTAACTGTACCCACTTGTTTATTACCAGTCCAAACCAAAGTATCTAGAGCCTCGGAGAAGATAATGCTTGCTTCTCGCATATTACAAATGAAATATTCTCATTCCAAGGTGTCCACACCAGACATGCCCAAGGATTCCGTCGACAACCAACCTGAATATGGATCATCACAATCAACAAAAGTCTGCTTAAGAACATTCATATTTCTATCATATAAACAAGTCAAAAGGCTTCTAGAAAGATTCCAATGGTTGATCCCGACAATCGAATCTAGGCCAATAAAAATATTATTGCCTCTACCCACCTGCCAACAAAGCTCCCATAAAATACAAGGAAGAGTTGAACACAAACTGCACTAGACAGTTGATGCTTGAGAGCTAGAAATCTTAGTAGCACGTAACCACGAAGAAGGTGGAAGTATTTTCATATATTTTGAATTGAATATTTTACTCCATAGACTTGTCATCACGATCACTCTCCAAATACTCTTAGAACAAAACGAAATGTTGAATAAACCCAAATGCTTGATGCCT
Source organism: Pseudotsuga menziesii (assembly GCA_001517045.1). NCBI lineage: Eukaryota > Viridiplantae > Streptophyta > Pinopsida > Pinales > Pinaceae > Pseudotsuga > Pseudotsuga menziesii. Next base: position 33,961 of record LPNX011137633.1, read on the forward strand.
CAACCTCCCCAAGGCTTAGGCATAGACAGAGACTCCCAATCCGCCAAATGGTACTTTGTTGATTCTTGAGTGCCCCTCCACAAAAAGTGGAAGAATAGTCTACGCAGAGATACCAAAATACATGTAGGAACACAGAAAAGTGAAAACCAATAAACATGTAACAATTGCAAGACTGATATGATTAAAGTCTTCGGTCACCCAAATAAAACCATTTCGACGACCATCTGCCCATATGATGATGAAATTTCTTAACGAGACATTCCCAATCTATGCACTTGTAAGAGTTAGGTTTTAGATAAAAACCCAAATAAGAAATACCAGATTCTATATGCTCTCCTTGGACTGCAAAGAGATTTAGAATATCTTGTAAAGTATTTTCATCAACCACACTGTGCCTAAAGCAAGATTTAAGAGGACTGAAACACATCCCTGATGCACAACAGAAAAGGTCACCGAAGCCCTTAATATACAACCATTCTACATAATCCCTTTTCCCAAACATTATCACATCGTCAACAAAAGGTGTTTGGGTTATAAAAATAGACCCAGAGAATTTCAAGCCTTTAATCAATCTATCCTCCTTTTCTCGATGAAGAATCAAACTCAAACCCTCAATGATCAGTAGGAAAGATAAGGCGAAAGAGGACATCCTTGTCTTAAACCATGATTCCCCTTGAAGAAGTTAGAAGGAGAACCATTAACAAGCATAACAAAGGATGCATAATTCACACAAGACATAATCCACTGAGTGATGATCAAGGGAATACGACTCTAAAGTAAGATCAAATGCAAAAAAGAACGATCCACTTTATCATAATCTTTTTCCAAGTCAAGTTTAAGAACCAACACTGAAGGCTTCTTTTGCTTGATCCAATGTAATGTTTCTTGAATGAACCCAGCAGCGTTAAGAATTTGGTGCTTCAGAAGAAAGCCAAATTGTTATGCAAATATCGCCCTACCCAAGGCCAATTTCATCCTTCCCACAATAATATTAGTAATAAGTTTGTACAAATGATTGCACAAGGCAATCGGTCTATACTCAACAAAAGAGGAAGGCCTGTCTACCTTCAGGATCAATGCGAGATAGGTAGTATTTAAGCTATTAGGTACAAGTCCAGAGACTCTAGTTTCTTCATTGGCTGCCACCAAATTGGATCCCAACATCTCAAAAAAAATGAAGATAAAACTCCATAGTCCACCCATCGGGCTCCGACCTCTTATCTCTAGCAAAATCCTTCAAAGTAAGCTCCACTTGATCCCTTAAGCCAATAGGACCCCCAAGATGGCCACAATACTCCTCATTGAAGATAGTAGGAAATATTTTTAGTACCGCCAATTGATCTGTGACGTTATCGGACTTAGGATCTTTGTATAAATTAGAGAAATAAAAATTAGCCCCCTCTTTAATAGAATCTTGACCATAAACCAGATTACCATGTCCATCCGACGCTTCCCAAATCAAATTCAAAATCCTTCTGCGATTTGCATACTTATGAAAATATTTCGAATTTTCATCCCCTTTTTGTAACCAGATAGCCCAACTCTTCTATCAAAGAGTCTTTTCCTTGTGAGCAAGGATTTTCTATTTTTGAGAAAAAAAGCTCCTTGATATGTACAGAACAATCGATACTAAAAAAATCGGCTCCCAAATATTCCTCAGATAAACCAATTGCCTCTTCAATATCACAGAGAGTACAACCAACCTTCTTGTTTTCCTCTCTTTCACAATCCATGACCAAAGGACACAATTTGGATCACTTGAATAACAGATCCTGAATCAGAGAGTAATGATTGGGAACCTCCCCATTCAATACCTGCCAATTAGATTTGATCATAGAATTAAAGTCTTCCTCAGTAAGCCAAGTGGGATTAAACGTAAAAGGATAATGAACCTTACCCTTAACAAAATCGAGCTTTAAGATTATGGCTTTATGATCAGAAGAACCGGTCAAGAGATTCTAGATTCTGAATTTCCCCAAAGACTCACATAAATAATTAGACATAAAAAATATGTCTAGACGTTTAGCAATGCCAGCTAAACCACACCTTCCGTTAGCCCAAGTCGTGTTAGGGTACACAGGGTACTCCCAAAGGACCGAACACCAAGAACAACCGCTTCACACAAACAGATCACGGATCAATACACCAATGTTTGTCATGTGGTTAAAACCCTCGAGAGGGAAACGATCTAGGGCCCCAGCCAAATAGCTACTCGGAGCAATTTATTATGCAAAAGAAAGAAAGTTACATGAGCTTCTCATAATCGATCAACTAGCCAAGGACCCTCTATGCTCTTTAAATAGAGATCATAGACCAATCGGGTGTTAAGCCACGGATCAATGGTAGGAATGATCTAAGAGAAATTGAACCATCAAATCACTCTATGTCTAGAACATATCGTGACCGTCGGATTAGAATATTTACAAATGCATACTAATGCATACTAAAGAAACACACTTTTACCTAACGGATATATTACACAAGTTGATCTTAACTAACTCCTAGGTGTCTAAATATCCTAACATCCCCCCTTAAGAACAACTTGGGATAGGATTGAAGGATTTACAAAAGTGACACTATTAGGAGAAGGAAGGAGGCATTAGAGCCTATCTCCCTTTAAGGACACATTCCTGAACTCCTAACATAGACTGAAGTTTAGAAAACTTCGCTTCTGTAAGAGACTTGGTGAAGATGTCTGCAACTTGATCATCTGTAGGGCAATAGAGCACTTCAATAACACGATCATGAACAAGATTTCTGATGAAGTGCATGTGTAGCTCAATGTGTTTTCTATGCTGATGTAGAACTGGATCTTTGGTAAGCTTGATGGCACTTTGATTGTCGCACCAAAGTGGAGTAGGCTGCTACTGCTCGAATCCAAACTCTGAAAGGATCTGTCGAAGCCATAAAGCTTCTTGACTGGCATTAACTATGGCTCGATATTCTACTTCTGCTGAAGAAAGAGCAAGATCTTATTGTTTCTTACAAGCCCAAGTGACAAGTCCAGATCCCAGACTGAAAACATAACCTGCAGTAGACTTTCGATCATCAGGATCACCGACCCAATCTGAATCAGTGAAACCAACCAACAAAGGTTTCCCCCCTGTACTGTAATGAATCCCAAACTGAATTGTACCTCGAATATATCGAAGTATTCTTTTTGCTGCTTTCCAGTGACTTTCATGAGGAGTTTGCAAGTAACGGGAAACACGACCAACGGCAAAGGAAAGGTCAGGATGGGAATGAGTCAAGTATAAAAGACTACCAACAATATGACGATACAAGGTGGCATCTACTTCAGGGGAAGTACAAGTGGTAGAAAGTTTGACTCCAGATTGGAAGGGAGAAGGGGCTGGTTTACAATCTTCCATGTGGAAGCGACGAAGAAGGTCACAAGCATACTTAGACTGGGAAAGAAAGATTCCTTCTTTGGTTTGCAAGACTTGGAGACCAAGAAAATAATGCAAATGTCCTAAGTCTGACATTTCAAAATTTTGCTTAAGACTAGATTTCACATGGGTTCTAAGGTTAGGGTCACTACCAGTAAGGATAAGATCATCAACATAAAGAACAAGTATGATGAGATGGTTTCCTACTTTCTTGGTATAGACATTGGGGTCAGAATGGCATCTAGAAAAACCAGTGTCAAGGAGAAAGCTATCCATTTTGGCATACCAAGCTCTAGGAGCTTGCTTAAGGCCATATAAGGATTTCTTAACGAGACAGACAAGGCTAGAGTTATTCTGAACATATCCAGGAGGTTGTTCCATGTAAATTTCCTCATGTAAATCACCATGTAAGAAGGCGGACTTGACATCCATTTGATGGACTTCCTAGTTATGTAAGGATGCAAGGGAAAGAACAAGACGAATGGAGTTCATTTTTGCTACAGGGGCAAAGGTTTCATTGTAGTCAATCCCTTCAACTTGGGAAAAACCTTTTGCAACTAACCTTGCCTTAAGTCTTTCAACACATCCATCTGATGCATACTTAGTTCTGTAGACCCATTTACATCTGACAAGTTTTCTTCCTTTTGGAAGAGGAACAAGATCCCAAGTATCGTTCGCCATTAAGGAACGATATTCTTCATCCATAGCTGCATCCCAATCTGGATTTCCTGAAGCTTCTGCAAAAGTTTCTGGATCATGATTCTCGGAAACGTGAGCCAAAAGAGAAGAGGCTCACTGAAACTGAGAATGTGTTCGACGTTGATCTCTAGGATCACCAGCAAGATCACCAGCTGCTTCACATGTTGAACGGACCCACAGAGGAAGTATAGGTGCTGGTGCAATTAGAGGAACATGAGCAGGCGGAGGTGGATTTTCATCCTCACTGTCATCATCAGAAACTGGAGTTGGAAACCTGTCAAGGAAGCTGG
>LPNX011137633.1:38413-129588 GCA_001517045.1 Pseudotsuga menziesii
TACATTGTCAGATCTTAACTTAATAATTTGATGACCAGATTGTTTTTCAACAAGGGCTTTATAGGCCAAAAACATGTTAAATACTTCGCTCTTAAGTTTTAAGAAGTAAACCCAAGTGCGTCTGGAGTAGTCATCAATGAAAGTTAAGAAATATTTGAAACCAGAAAAGGAAGCAGATGGAAGAGGGCCACACAAGTCACTATGCACAAGCTCTAAGGGAACCGAGGCATGCCAAGAGGCACGTTTGTCAAAACTGTCCTGATGATATTTTTCGAGTACACAACCGGAACAAACACCATCCTTGCAAGATACCAGCGGAAGACCAGTCACCATATTGTCTTTACATAGTTGTTGCAATGAGCGATAATTTAAGTGACCAAATCGCTCATGCCAAAGTTTGCTCAAGTTATCACTATGAGCAACAAAAACTGAAGAAAAGGTGATGACCCAAAGCTATTAAATTTGTACAACCTGGTAATATCATCAACAGTTCCAGTAGCAAGGATATTTTAAGGCTTTTTAAAATCCTTGATTACAACTTGGTGAGGTGTAAACGTCACAGTTTTACCTTCATCTGAATGAGTAATTTGATAGACTGATAACAAATTGCAGGAAATTTTTGGAACACATAGTACATCACTGAAATGACCATTCTCTACTGGAACTGTTCCAGATCCTACAACACTTAGAGATCTATCATCACCAACAAATATTTGTTTGGTGTTACATTCATGCATAGTAGAAAAGATGGCTTTATCCTTAGCCATATGATAAGATGCTCCAAAATCAATGAGCCATTCATTTGAAGTAGAAGAAGAAGATGCAGTATAAGAGTAACCAGAAGCACAAAGTGCATGTCCATGAGAGGTAGATTCTGAAGACGAATCTAGGCTGATGTGGTGCTTCTTCATTGCTGCTTCTAAGGCTGCGATCTTTTTAAAACATTTAGATTCATCATGATTATCTTTCCCACAAAAATTGCAATGACGCTCAGTCTTCTTTCCTTTTTGCTTGGATCCTTTTTCATTTTTTGAAGAAGGAGCTGACTGAGAGGGTTTGGAACCCTTGTTGTTTTGCTTATTATTGCAAGAATTTTGTTTCTTGGGAGGCTTGGACTTTTCTTTCTGTTGGGACAATAAGGCTTTCCCAGATGTATCTGCATTGTTGATTATTCCAAGATGAATGAGCTTATCTTGCTCTCTAATTAAGGAATCACAAAAGGATTCAAGACTAGGCTCTACATAGCTGGCTGCAGTCAAGGATTCTTTCATGGAGTAGAATGTAGATACAAAAACAGAATATGCAGGTCCAAGTTTGGAAAGAATATGATAAATACATTGTTTGTCTTCTTTCTTAATCTTGCATTCTGCACATAATAGTCTAAGAGTTTTATACTTTGATAAATAGTCTTGAATGCAAGAAAAATCATTTGGATTCAAGGTAAGCAACTCATTCTCAAGTTGATGACCCCGAATTTCATTGTGTTTACCAAACACAGATTCCAACTTTTCCCAAGCTTGATCAGGTTCATCAATGTCAGATATATGGAATTGCAAATCAGTGCAGATTGACATCCCGATCAATCCACGAGCTTCATCACATCTATTTGCCCATTTAATTTTCTTATCATCATCAGTGGGTTCTGTTTCTTTCCCTGAGGTTATCCTGAAATGTCCCCTACTTCACAGAACATCCTCCATACGATATTTCCATGAGAAATAGTTAAAACTTGTAAGTATAATATCACAAGGGGCGGCCATACTATAAAATAATGGCTGAAAGAACAAAAACTAACTTTCTGGATGCAAAGAGCTCAAAAAAATATGCGGTTTTAAAAAAACGGCACTTAAAACGGATTCTGGATCATGAAGTTATGCTTGATCAAAGGAAATGTTGAAGATGTCCCAATAGTGACGTGGCAGATATTAACTTGACCAAAAAAAAGAACCCCCCTCTTCCAAAGATCAACCTTTGACAATCACTTTACAATAAAGTTGCTTTGAAGTGAATCACTTTTGTAGAATAAGTGAGGTTCACTTTTACAATAATGTACTTTTAAATAGTGCAGCAATAAATTAAAAAACTTAAGTGACTCACTTTTACTTTATTTTATTAATGTGAGATGCACTTTTACAATAAAGTAACTTGAAAATAGAAATTGCATGCACTAAAAAGTAGCTTGATAAGACTTGAACTAAAGACTTATCAAGGTGTAAAGCAACTTTGGATCAAGTGAGCTAAGTTTAAAAGGTACGTAAAAGTATGGAAAGAGGAAGGGTTTTTTTTTTTATTTTTTTATTTTTACTCTTCTCTCTCATTTTCCATGCTTGCTTTCTTTTCCTGCAAATCACAAAAAAAAACGAAAAACAAAAACAAAAAAACTTTTTTTTCACACAATGGGGTTAGATCTTTGTTAGCTTACCCGGAAAGTCTACGTTTTAAAGTTTTCTCACTATTTCTGATTTGCCGTGATCACACAAGGTGCACGGCAAAGAGCATACGTAGCCGAGAAGACAAAAAAAACTTTCCCACACTGTTTCTGATTCGCCGCGATCACGCAAGGTGCACGACAAAGAGCATACGCAGCTAGGGAAAACAACAGCCCGAGACAAAAAAATAAAAAATCTAATAATAAACTGATAAATATGAGAGATTTAAAAAAACAAATCCGTCACTGTAACATTATACCTTCAAATTTGCCGAAATGGGTGTTTTTGGAGCAAATAGAAACGATTTTCGGTGAAATGAAAACTATTTCCAAATGGAAACGACGCTCCAGACGCAATGGAATAGCTCCCATAGGCCACAAATGCACAGAAAATCCAAAAACCAGAAAACCTTTCAAAGTTTCGGCAACACCGGTTCCAGATCTTGATCAAAACCGAAAGCAGCTCTTCATAAAAGCTCTGATACCATGTTAGGGTACACAGGGTACTCCCAAAGGACCGAACACCAAAAACAACCGCTTCACACAAACAGATCACAGATCAATACACCAATGTTTATCACGTGGTTAAATCCTTCGAGAGGGAAACAGTCCACGGCCCCGGCCAAATAGCTGCTCGGAGCAATTTATTATGCAAAAGAAAGAAAGTTACATGAGCTTCTCATAATCGATCAACTAGCCAAGGACCCTCTATGCTTTTTAAATAGAGATCATAGACTAATCGGGTGTTAAGCCACAGATCAATGGTAGGTATGATCTAAGAGAAGTTGAACCGTCGGATCACTCTATGTCTAGAACATATCGTGACCGTCGGATTGGAATATTTACAAATGCATACTAATGCATACTAAAGAAACACACTTTTACCTAACGGATATATTACACAAGTCGATCTTAACTAACTCCTAAGTGTCTAAATATCCTAACAAGTCGGAGATAAGAAAACCAGAGAGATATCCATAAGAATAACATCATAAAAAATGGACTAAATGTAATCTGACAGAGGGTCAATAGCTCGACCAAATCCCCAAAATTCATATGTCGATCATGTAAAGTTCAGATCACCATCCAAAATAAGGAAAGGAAGAGAAAGCACCCTTGAGGATTTGACCCTATCCCGAAAAGAAAATCTTTGAGATTAGAGACCATAAATATTCAACAAGTGAACCTATGCATCAAAACCTTTCAGCCTCCCTTTAAGAAGAAGACTTGCACAAGTTTTAAACGCCCTAAGATCAACCATAACAGGGTTCCACGCCACCAAAGTGCCCCCAGAATTACCACATGAATCTAGTGCACTAACATACCACCCAGACGTAATTTAAGAAAGTAGTCACACACAACATCCCCAGAGGACATAGTCTCTTGGAGAAAAACAACCACCGGACAAAAAAAGTCTAAAATCATTTTAAACACAGCTCGTTTTGCCCCCCCCGCCGAGCCCTCAGATGTTAAAGAATAACCAGTTCATCTAATAACCGCAAGAGGGGCCACGTAATCTCTAAGAACTAGGGAAGAAGGAGAAGACACAGAACAATCAACCAACCCAGCAAAGAAAGTGGAGCAACCCTAGGGTTGACAAAATCCTGCTTCTGAATAGCATCCGTAAGTCCCCTTATACCCTTGGAAGACTTCTTATGCTTACGAATTGTAACAAAACCTCGATTAACAGAGGGAAAAGGTAGAACCTCTATGCAAGATGTTTCGACCAAGGCATAGGTATGGTTTGGGCCGAGGGGATGACATGGAGAGGGAGTCACCGACGCATCGACTATTATTGGAGAGGCTACAGACCCACAAGGTGGAGAAGAAGCAAAACAGACCAATGGCTCATCCAATAAAGATGAAGGTGAAAGAGTGATGTTTAGGTCATCCTGAGAAGGAAGAGGAAGTGGTGGGAAGTACTCAGGACATAATATAGATGTCCCCTTCCCCTGAGAAGCCAAAATCATAGAATCATTCAGAGAAACCACCCTCTCACCCACGACCATGTCCTCACCCAACAAAGGAGAAAAAATCTCGAGCGAACCCTTCTCACCAGACTAAAAAGCAGATGACAGGTCAACACCTTCCAGCAAAGACAAAGAACCTAGAATCTCAACATAATTAAGAAACTTCAAGAGAAGAGGAACATTCGAAGCAAACTTACCAATGAAAGCCAGAGCTGAAGACTTGTCGAGTGGCAATGAGAAGTTAATATCTTTATCCAACCGTTCCTGAACACCTTCAGAAAGACTTGCAGCACCAGGAACAGATGACAAACCCTTTAATGGGAAAAAATCCTTGGAGTTCCTCGTCTCTCGACAACAGCGACATCGAAAAGCAACCTTCCAATAATCTAGCCTTTGCATAGAAGTTCCTTCGCCCCAAATGATTTCCAACTCGGTAGGTAACCCCCCCAAAAAATCGATATCAACAAGCATCTGAGGAGTTGCACGATCAAACCCTAACAGATGTTCCTACTCGATAAGGATAAAAGTCCCAATTGAATTAGTCGCCGCCGTAAATCCTTGAATGTTCCATCACTGCATAGGAAAATATGGCCTTAATACCCACAAGTGCCTACGAACCAAACGCTCTGTTCTCAGGTCGAAACCCACATGCCAGTGCCCAAGAACCAGAGAGCCAAGGCCCAGAACCTAGTACCGTGCCTCAGTGATACCTCTATTTTCAACAGATAGAAACTAGAACAAAACCCACCCATTGGCCAATGAAACAACTTTTGGAACCGACTTCAAAAGAGGCTTCCAGTACTCCATGACCCAAGCAAAACTTGCCATCCGGGATGACTTTACATATTCAAAGCGACCGATAAGAGCCTGCTGCGACAACATCGACAACATATTGATGGTAACATCGTGACCCAAAAAACATACAAGCTGCCTTGGTTTAACTTTTTCAAAAACCAACTTAACAAGGTTAGAATGGCCGATTTTTGACACACGTTTTCCATGCAGGATAGGACCACTATCCACCGTCATAGATGGTTGATGACATGCCAACAACATGGACAATCCCCCACCATGTGAGTTTGAATCAGAAGCTTCCCCAATCGCAGGGTTGACGGAGGCAACCAACAGAGTCCACTTGGAGCAGTGTACCCACACCCGAGGGTTTGCTTGGAAACCAAAAGTTTGCACTAGAGAAGGCGCCATCCCTGGAAAACCATGAAAAAGAAGCCATCTAGAAAAACCACAATCACCACTAGAAAAAAACCATTGGGGAAGACCTGACACCCACACTAACCGTTGACTATCCAAAAACCTAAAAAAGACACAGCTCAAGACAAAGACAAACAATACCAAATTCCCACTTTTTGGACAGGTTGGTACTAGGTCTGTAGAGGATACATACTTGACTCTTGTTAAAAAACCAAATAAACAAAAAATAAAAAGACCGTAGCCCCCCCACACAAAACCCGAGCCAGGAGACGACATAATATAGACACTCCAGCGAGAAAAATAAAAGAAAACCCCAGAATAGTTGCAAAAAATATCATCTAAGATGCCAATCAGCACAACATGGAACATGCCCTTACAACCATGTCATAAAACACTCCTACCCTCGAGACAGGCAGCCAAGAAATCGAGAACTCACTGTTATGAACCATTGAGACCGAGCACAATCATCCCCAATAAGCTTTCCCATTTCCAACCGCCTACAACTAGGGTTTCGGCTCCGCTACACTGGGCTTTCCCATATATAGTTGCAACTAGGGTTTCGACTCCCCTACACGAGCTAGAATAATGAATCCCAATCTTGAAGTATTGTTTAGCGAAAATAGAGAGAGTTTAACGATTTTGAGAAATGCAACTTTTTTCAATGATTTTTTATTTAAAAAATAAAAATAAAATCAGAACTTTATAATTATATATTAGTGTGCCATGGTCAAGGTGAAAGGCCTACGAGTCCATGCATTCATCCATCGTGGCATAGACTTGGTTATGGGCTTCCCTATGTCAATCGTCATTACCCATTAATGCTTGCCTACTTTAATCTCACTAAGAGATATATTCATCATATATTGTTTTTAATATATTATTATTTGTTAGTCTCAACCTTATAGGTCAATTCAAAAGAGAAATTTATTCCACTATTTTTATATTTGATTTTAGCACATTCCGACCTCAATTTTAGGGGAGAATTTACAAAGATATAGACCCGACAGTTTCGCCGCGATCGACTTTCACTAAAAAGATACAAATTTTATATTTTAAAAAAGTATTTTAAAAATTATAATTTTTAAACCTAATTTATTTATATTTTAATATAATTATTAAACATTTAAAACAATTATATAAATAATAATAATATTTTACAAACATAAAATACTACAAATTTTTTTTGTCATCAATTTCCACAGTACTCTTAACTCACTTCTTTAAATATCATCACATTGTCATTTATTTCCCTTGAAAGCAACATTTGACCATGCAGATGTGGACAATTAATACAAAATGCATGGGATTGTCTTGAGTTGTATGGACATGATCAAAGACCCAATCATCTTATGCCCATAACCTTAATCATTGAATGCCCACAAACTCAATATTTTTTTCCTTTACAAATAACAAATGTTATGTTAGTGTAGTAAGGTAAGCAACTTCTCTAGAAAAACAACTTGGTTTTATAAAAGCTCTAAGATGACATGGGTCCCCATAGTGGGGGTAATTATTCAGTTATAATATTATGGCGGGCATTTATTTGTCAGTTAATTGCTTTTAGTTTTTTAAAATATTATGTAATATTGAGAATTATTATAATATGATTTTTAAAATTTGTTATATAATTTATATTTTGTAAAAAATGATTAAGTTAGTAAATTTTAAATATATATTTATTTTTTTATTAAATATTAAAATATTAAAAAAAATAATATTTTGATTCATGATTTATGAAATTGTATTTGGATTTTTGTATTGAATTTGTTTTACATTTTTATATTGAATTTTTGACTATTTGTTAGGTTATTTAATGTTAAAGATGCAAGCATATAAACATAAAGGTTTTTTAAAGGAGAAATATTTTTGAAGAATTATTTTTTTATTTAGTTGTATTTTTTCGCCTTCCCTACTTTCTTTAGCCCCACTAACGGACAATATCATTGACTTATTTAATTGTATTTTAAAAAGTTGCAGCCTTAACATTTTAAAAATTTGAATAAACAAAAGGACTCACTTACAATACATTGGCACAATTTTTTTTCACATATTAAAAATAAAATTAGTTAACATGTTCAAGTGTAAAAACCTCAATTTTAATAGTGTTCACATCATTCAACTAAATGCATTTCCCTTCAATAATGCACAAAGTCTAGATAGTGCATTGGGTGCATTGAATTTATGTACTAGTGCATAATTGTTCTCTTATTTAGTTGTATTTTAAAAAGTTTAGTCTAAATGAATTTCCCTTCAATAATACACTAAATCTAGAGAATGTATTGGATATATTCAGTATGTACACTAATACAATTTTTTCTAAACCTAGGTTTGATATGCACCTTGAGGTTGTAAATAGTAGGGAGCATATCTTGACTTTGCACAAATAATTTATAGATTAAATATTGAAACTTGAGATAAACAATTTTGAGCATTGCTACATCAATGCATATATCAATCTCGAAATTAAAATAATTTTGGTGACTACCATATGTTAAAAGTTATTAGAGAGTCCAAACAACATAATACATAGCAATAGTTTAAATGTTAGAGGTTTTTGACCTTTTTTGAGGCTTTGTTTTTTTTAATTTCCTAGAAAATTTAGACGATTCTTAAAAAAGTATATGCTGGTTGTTAGAGTTGCAGAGTTTAGATGCCCTTAGGATATTTGAGGATGTTAAATCCATTTATGCATTCAAAAACTTGATTTAAATAATTCAAAATTCAAATTTTGGGAAAAAATTCTTTAGATTCCTATAAAAAAAATTGCTTTTATATAAGGAAGAATACAATGGATTTACCGTGAAAACCCAAAATTGAGAAAACTAAAATTAATAATTATATTTCTTCTCTTTGACCAATTAAATCAAGATAAATCACTATGTATATCATAAATAACTTAAACCATTGAATACCATTGATTGAAACCATGTACCACCTTAAACCACCTAGGATAAAACCACTTTTGAACAAGTCAAGATTAACTAAACAAGAAAATCAAAGTATTTTTGAAACCATATAAAATAAATATATTATCTCTTATCCATAAGAAAAATGCCCTAAAACCAAGTGTACAATAATGTTAGGTTTTGTGCTGCTCTTTTTCCATATAATTATAATATGACAATATTTTCTTTTTGTGTGAAAAAAAATTTACTTAGTGCTATATAAAGTGTTAGGTTTTATCACTACCTAGTATTTATTTTTGAAAGTTACTTTTTAATTTTAAAGTTGGAAGAAACGAATATTAGTTTATCTACATTATTAAGTTAAATAAATTCTTAAAATATTTGTTTTAATTTAATATTCTTTAATTTGATTGACAAAGAGTCTACAACCAATACTATCAATTATACCTATCTTATTAACATGGACATGATGAACTTACTTGATAAAAAAACTAACAATTTTGATTTGAAAAAAGTCAACATCACTACGTACTATAATTTTTTTTTGATGTATTACCATATCTATATTGTGAATGAACTTGTCAATCTTTCTTCTTCTTAAAATGATAAACATGTCATTATATATAAAAAAAAGAATCTTAATAAACAAATAGTCGACAACCAATACTATGAATTATACCTATCTTATTAAGGTGGACCATCATGAGCTTCCTTGATAAAAAAAACTAACTATTTTGATTTAAAAAAAGTCAACATCACTAAGTACTATAATTTTTATGTATTACCATATCTATCTTGTTAACATGAACATGTCCATTTTTTTTTTCTTAAAATAATAAATATATCATTATATTAAAAAAAAATTGAATCTAAATAGAATCATATCACTATCACCACTTTGTTTCACTAACCAATTAAATTTCAATAACAAATATCTAAATTAAAAAAACTAAACATAAGATTAAACCCTAATTTCTTTTACCAACCAATCAAACTTTAATAATAAACATCCATGTCCAAAACCCTAAAACATCCCTGTCCAAAACCCTAAAAGGGAGAAAGAAATTTAAATTTATAAAGAGAGGATTCAACTCCTAATTCTAACAAACCTCAAATAGGATCACACTCAAAGGAGGATTATTACAGATTACAGCACGAGGTCAAATCAAGATCTCCAACTAGCAAGCACTCAACCAAAACCAAAAGAAAAATAGGTAATTTTGAATGTGACATTTCATCATGTTCTGAGTTCAAACCTCATGAATATAACCTCGATTGCTAAATTTGACTGGAAATCGAAGAAAAATGAAAGGGACAACTTCTTCTTCACTTTTTCTTGATCCAACAAAACGGCCAGACGCCGGATGTTTCCTCAGGGAATTTCTGTGAAAGGTAGTTTATACTTCATAATTTATTTGGGCCACCCGATTGCAACCTGTTTACAGGAAGCAGAGGAGGAGGGAAAGGAGGGCATAATTATTATATTTATATAGTTCGTCAAAACGGTCATGATTTTCCATACTATGTAATCACGCATTCCACCACAATGCAATCAACACTTCGACAGTAATCTCAAGAACAAGAGCGCCACTCACGGGGCAGCACCCCGCCGGTATTCATAAACTTCATATATTCTGCATGCCCTCATCCTTTCTTTACTCACAAGACATGACATGACTGACAGGCAGGTAGAGCTGATCACAGTCCACTCCACGCCGTGCAATCACAATTCATTGATTTACGGTTGCATGAAGACTGTTATATAACGGATTCCCCATACCCGCGATGGCCTAGAGGCTAGAGCCACTGCCCAGCACATATTCATTTGAATCCTGAATCTATTATGCCTACATAGCTATCAAATCCCCCTTACCCACCTTTACCTCCAATCTGTGGTATCAGATTCCATATATCCAGCTTATTCATCAAACTTTTATACCCCTAATGCTGTCAAATCCTTCCTTTACATCTAGAATCTGCTATGGGCATCAAATTCCTCATACCCATTTTAATCCCCCAAATTCCTCATACCCATCTTAACTTTGAATCTGTTATGCTCACAGAGGTATCAAATTCGTTCTACCCATCATCCCTTATCCAGTAAGGGCTATCAAATTCCTCATACCCAATCTACCCCTGAGCTGTTATATTCCCAGAACTGTTAAATTCCTAAACCCAAAAGTTGTTATGAGCAGAGAACTATCAAACCCTTTGTTGTTATAAGGAAAGGAATATCGAATTCCTCGTAGAAGCAATGTCGATGTGAACCCACAAGAGAAAAATGCAACAAGACTTGTGCCCTGAAGAGTTTCTGGCAATTGTTCAGAGGCTGATACCAATTCTTCTGATAAACGCTTCGACAATTAAGGTTTTCATCGGGCGATGGCAGATAATTCGATCGAGATTAGAACAACTCAAGGCCTGTGTGACCTCAGTAGCCGAATCCCCTCACTGGACAGAAAACGATCTCATCAAGGAGCTCCTGCCCGACGTGCGCTCGAGTCTCGAGCAGGCCAGAGATTTGGCCAAACAATGCAGCGAGATGTCATACAGCGGCAAGCTTCTGATGCAGAGCGATCTGGACGTGGTGGCTGCTAAGCTGAACTTGCATTTGCATGACCTGGATCTTCTGATAAAAAGCGGGGTATTGAGATACTCGAATGCGATTGTGCTTTCAATGCCCGGACCAGGCGCTGGGCGAGACGATGTGGTGTTTTTTATCAAGGATCTCTTTGCCAGGCTCCAGATTGGGAACGCAGATTTTAAACGAAAGGCCTTGGAATCTCTGGTTCAGCTTTTGGCTGAGGATGATAAAAATGCTGTTCTTGTGGCCGGGGAAGGCGATATTGGCTACTTGGTACATTTATTGGATTCGAATATAAGTGTTATTCGAGAGCTTGCGGCCGTGGCTGTGTCTGTTCTTTCATCGACCGATGGGTGTAAGCATAATCTTGTTGTGGAGGGCGCTTTAGGTCCGTTGGTTCGGCTTCTGGAATCTGGGAGCTCGTTCTGTAAAGAAAAGGCGGCGGCGGCCATAGAAGGGCTTACGAGCAATGCAGAAAATGCTTGGGGGGTTGCGGCTTATGGTGGGGTTTCGGTTCTGATTGATATTTGCAAATCAGGGACCCCGGCTGCACAGGCCATGGCTGCTGGGGCGCTGAGGAATGTGGCCGCTGTTGAAGAAATGAGGAGAACAATGGCGGAAGAAGGGGCGATTTCTGTGCTGCTCAATATGGTTTCTTGTGGTATGTCTTCTGCACAAGAAAATGCAATAGAATGCCTGCATGCCATGGCTTCCCAAGATGAGAAAATGCGTCAGCTGATTGCCAAAGAAGGCGGAATTCAATCTTTGCTGCATCTTTTAGAAGAACCCACAACGCCTAAATCGCAGGAGCTTATCATCAGGGCAATACATAGTCTTTCTGCTTCTCTTAGTACTGCAAAGGCCTTGATTTCTTCTTCAGGGTTTCTGAAGCAGCTGGCTTCGATTCTGAAAAATGGGCATTCGACTGTCCAGCAACTGGCTGCT
Organism: Pseudotsuga menziesii; assembly: GCA_001517045.1. Taxonomy (NCBI): domain Eukaryota; kingdom Viridiplantae; phylum Streptophyta; class Pinopsida; order Pinales; family Pinaceae; genus Pseudotsuga; species Pseudotsuga menziesii. Next base: position 50,456 of record LPNX011137633.1, read on the forward strand.
TCGGCTATATGCAATCTTTCATTCAGCAATGAAACCAAGAAGGCGTTGGGTGAAGCAGGGTGTATTCCTCCTCTGGTGAAAATGTTGGAATCCAAGCCAAGCACATCTCAGGAGATGGCCGCTCAGGCACTTTCTTCATTGCTCGTTGTACAGACCAACAGGAGGGAATTCATCAAGGATGACAAGAGTGTGGCCCGTCTGGTGCAATTGCTGGATCCCAGAAACCAGACTGTGGCTAAAAAATTCCCTCTTTCTGCATTGCTGGCTCTCTCAACCAGCAAGACCTGCAGAAAGAAGATTGCCACTGCTGGAGCATGCCAACATCTCCAGAAGCTTGCAGAGATGGAGGTTGCAGGTGCCAAGAAGATCCTTCAAAGACTCGCAGGAAGCCGGCTCCGCAACATCTTCAGCAGGAAATGGAGAGAATAACTGATCCAAAAGGTACAGAAAATCCAACATCCACACCCAAACAACAAACCCTATTGCTGTCCATTGCAACCCCTAATGCCTGCTCTGGCTCTCCTTTCCCCTAAATTAAATCCCTTTCCTTATCACCATAATTGGTGCTAACATCATCAGCTGCCATTGCATAAAAACTTCTAGTATCCGGCATGCGGGTTTTTGGTCCTTGCCCTCTACAGTCATCATGTTTTATAATTTCTAAATTCTAATTGTTCAACTTCAAGTCTTGTTTCATAATCACCACCGGGTCATGAAATTACCCTAAAAACAGATGCAGAAGAGTGTTAATTATTAATTTGGTTTGTTTAGGTCAGTGCCATTTTATTCAGAAGGCAATGGTTCTCCCAGTGTTTTCAGGCTTATATAATTTATTTACTGAGCATGTGTCTCGTGATCAAGAGCTTTTTGATCAAAGTGCCAGCCATTCTATTGTTTGTGCATATTCTGGTATGGGTTGAGACGGTTGGGAGAGGAATGCAATCCTCTGAACTCATATCATTTATGTTGCCAAAGTATTGTACCTGATATGATTGGATGGGTAGCTAATTCAGTAGTTAACACATTTTTTCCCAACGTGATAAGCATTATGCTTCAGTGTGTTTAGTAGTTCTAGCATATCTGTGCAATCACTTCAAAAGATCAAATAATTTGTACAAGGTTTTCGGACCAATTTTGTTCATAGTATCAGCTGTGGCTACCAGGGGGTTTTGTTGTTTCTCGGATTCCTCTCTACCTATAGTGAATAAACGATACTTTGTACTAATTTAAATTGATTTGTCAAGGTGCCAGTGCCATGGCTGTGTTTTTTTCATGGATATATTTCCTGAAACACTGCAAAAAACAGGCTTTGGATTGTTCCTGTCCATGGTTGTGAAGCAAATTTGTTCATAGTATCAGCGGTGACTACATAAGTTATATTGTGTCCTAGATTCCTCTTTACCTATAGTGAAATAAACTGTACAATGTATTTGGTTTTAATCTGATTCCTCAAGGCTCAAAGTGCCAATGCAGCGATTATGTTGTTTCTTTCATGGTTCTATTTCAAAATATACAGCAAATATAGACTATTTATTGTTCTTCATCCACTGTGCATACACCAGCAATCAGGTTTCCCTAACAGGTATAAGTCAAGACTATTTGGGCATTGAATTGCACATTTATTATAAATGTATTCAGACCTACATTCTACAGTGACAGGCCACAATAACAGCGCATTATGTTTTTCTTTTCAATTGAATAGACATCTAAATAAGAGCATATGGTACCTAAATAACAAAATGTAAAGAGTAGGTTTGAACCTATGCATGCATATATTTATTCCTAAATGCAAGTGCAATGACATAAATATATATCTTTACATCTATCTATTTACATTGGAACAGTCTTTTCTCATAATCAAAATGTATATAACTCTGAATTCCAATATCATAGAATAAACTTCTGTTTATACGATCAAGTTGATGTTATAACTTGCAATTTATATCATATTCTCACCCTTCTGTTTCTATGATCAAGTTGATATGATAACTGCTGTTTATTTTAATCCCATTTTGAGGATATTTAGCAAATCAATCGAAGTTGGTGGACGATATTTTTTATTTTGAACCTGGGAAATACAGAGCTATAACTCTCTGTTTATTAGTCACATATGTTCTTGGGAAGCCTGCCTTAAGTGTGACAAAGGCTTGAGATTTCTCTAACATTGGCTTTGTTTAGAGCTTTTTTATTGTGGCATTGTTAAAACCTAATATAAGGTGTAATAGCTGTTTTTCAGAGTACAGAATTTCTTTTGGTTGTCGAAGCTAGTGAAGCTCAGAGCGCTAATGAAACTTGATGCTTATAATTCTGTCCACATTCTGGTTATGGTGTATGATGTTCCACACAGATCCATGAATATGGGTTTTTAAGAGAAGGCACTAGAATGAGAAGAAGAGTATAAACGTGCAATGACATCTTAACATGGAGATATGTCAAGATAATCTGTAACATTATATGGATAAGAACAAGAAAGAGATTGTAACATCACATGAGTTACCACAGTTAAACATGACTGACAATGCATTACATTTATGGTTCTAAACCATAAATAATGCAATTTTATAATGAAAAGAAAAAGAATATAAATGTAAAACAAAATCCCAGATATGTTAAAATAGCTTGTAACATTGTATAGATGACGAGAAGATGACCTAAGATGTCAAAAAAATAATAACCACAATATCACTTCAACAACTACAAGCCAAACATACCTTACAAGGCATTACACCAAAACAGAAAAAAACAACCCGAGTGAAAAATGTGACATCAAAGGAATAATAACCATAATATTACTTGGACAACAACTACAGGCTAAACATAACCAAAACAGAAGTGAAAAAGATTTGATTATGTAATAAGACCATTTTTCTTCTTTTTCTAAGTATGTTGATGTTAGTACTGAATTGAAAAAGGGTTAACAGGCCAAACATAACCAAAACAGAAGTGAAAAAGATTTGATTATGTAATAAGACCATTTTTCTTCTTTTTCGAAGTATGTTGATGTTAGTACTGAATTGAAAAAGGGTTAACAGTGCTAATATACAATTTTTTTCTTTATTTTTATATTAGGTTGTGAGCAGAGATTGGATCTTTTCCTTGAAAAACCAATTTCCAAATTACGTTAAATGTATATATGTGGGATTCTGTAGCAGGAAAGGAGATGGGCCAGGATTGGTATGGACAAAATATTTGTGAACTGGACAAAGGATGAGACAAATTATTTAATCATAGATTAAGCATGCACTTCTTTCTGGTTGGATAGGGACAATCTTACCTTTCACCATCTCAGATATAGAAAGTCGTGCATTTTTCAAAAGCTAGAGACACCGTATAGAAAATGTATTAATACCCATTACCCACCACCACCAGAAAACCTGAATGGTGCATTCGCTTTATCCATGAAAATGACCGATTACTGACTGAACTAAAGCCTACAAAACGCACAAGATTCGACTGGCCCAGGTTCGAAACGCCGAAATCACCATTTAAAGAATACTGTCGTTTTCGCTTGGCTTTCCAGGTGGCATGAGACTGCAAAGGCAGGAAAGGAGGGAGTAGATTTATGCACTAATTGCGGATAAAGATGAAATAAATTGGGTGTTAGAAATAAGGTGGAGACAAGCACATGCCACCAAATTATGTTTAGTCAACTGCTCTGTCCACAACCGCCTTTTTGCACATGGCCTCCTGCAACTTTTTCTCTTTCTCTTCTTAATTTCCCTTTCTTTTTTAGATATGGTGGGGGAGGTTTGAACCGAACACTGCATCCCTGTTATCACCATAAAGTTGACTTCAACGTGGGCCACTGGGCCTTTGCCAGTTTATCTATTCATCAGAGTTTTATTTGATGAGTTATTGTAATAACAATGTTGAAGAGGTTTGTTAGTGGAGTTTTATTGTGTAATAACAATGTTTAAGAGTTTTGTTGGTGGGTGATTAAGCTTTTGTAGTGAGTGCTTTGTTATTGGTCAAGTTTTGATTTGCGTAGTGATGATGCCTTTGACATTTAAATATGGAAACCTTATTTACATGTTGTAACTTAAGGGTTTAGTTACTGGTCTGGGTTCGATCGTCACAGTGACGATGTCTTCGATATCTAAATAAGAAGATCTTCAGATTCACATGTGAATAACATACATGGTGTAACTTCAAGTGTTTTGTTATTGGTCCAGGTTCGATTCTTATAGTGGGAGTTGGCTAAATTCTAGATCATTTGCACTTTTTTCCGTAAATTTGGCTGGAATTCAGCAACACAATTTGTTGTTGAAAATGAGATTTTCAGTGTTTGAAATTGCAATTTTTATTGCATAAATAGATTCAGGACCCTGAATCTTTGAATACCCTTGGGATACTGGGATAATGCAATTCCAAACACTGAAAACTATCTTTTTGAACAATTTCCGCCCAATTTTAACCAAAAACTCCTCGAATTTTAGGTATAAATGGTATAGAGTTTAGCTTGCTCCCTCGTAGTGATGATGTTTTTGACATTCAAATATGAAAATCTTCTAATTCACACATCATTCACATGTTGTAACTTCAAGTATTTTGTTATTAATCCAGGTTTGATTCTCACAGTGATGATGCCTTTGAAATTTAAATATAAAAATCTTCAGATTCACATGTAAAATGTTGCAACTTCAAACCTTGAAACCCAGTGGCCATGAATGAGATATTAAGAAATCTAAATCCCCACTCGGATAGAAAAGATAAAGGGTGTTTCAGAGTTTTATTTCATTATGAATTTGCAACCCAAGTGAGGTTGGAGCAAACATGCAACACTGAAAATGGAACGGTCTTGCAGTGTATTTTTAGGCTATGCTGTAAGATTGCCTCGCCAGTTGGTGCAAACATCTTTATCAAAGTAATGAAATTTAGGGGCTTGGAAGACCGTTAAAGTAGTTTATGGTATTAAAATGCGAGCGTTACATGGTCCAGCCAGGTTGTCTGAGTGATCAGTCGCCGTTTTCGAGGATCTGGGTGGCCGGCAGCCGTCCCTGACGAGGTGGTCGATGTGTTGAAGAAACTTCTAGAAATTAGTAAAAGTGAGGCGATTGTTGCACTGCCGAGTAAGTTAAAAAAAACGGATCTCAGAGGTCTTTGTGAGGATTTCCTTGGTCTGTTGCCATTGACGAATGGTATAAGGTACATGTGTGGTATAGCAATCTCCAAAGCTAAGGATAATACAAATATAATTTATACGTACCGAGTGAAGGAAGAATGCTATTTATTAAATGGATGCAGTTGTTAAAGTTGGTGTGTTTATCTGGATCTTATTTTGCTACATATTTGTTATTAATTTTTTAATTAATTGAATAGATATATTTTGAAGCTGCGAAAAAATAATGTGGAATATTATTCATAGTATGTTAGGTAGCATGAGATTTAGTGAAATAGGTGTAGCTTCAGTGGTTGTGAAGAGAAGATGAGTTGTTGTCAAGAGAGTGTAGTTTAGGTGGTTAGGTTGTTATCTTCTTTACCATGTTCAAATCTACCTCAAAACCTATTACAGTAATACAATGACATCAGTTTAAGAGATGTGTTGCAGAAGTACCATGACATCAAAATAAAAAATAAGTTGTTATTTTTCTCAACAAAATACTAGTTTATGACATATTTGTTCTTAATGAACTGAATATGAATTGTGAGAGGTTTCTTGAAGCTGGAAAAAAGTAGAGTGGAATTTCATTATAGTGTTATAGGTACTATGAGATTTGGTGAAATGAGTACTCTAGTGGTTGTGAAGAAAAGCTGAGTTGTTAGTCTTCCTATCAAGATCCTACTTTATGACATATTTGTTCTTAATGAACTGAATAAGAAATATATTATTTGAGAGAAAGGGAATGTGGAATATCATTTCTAGTATGCTAGGTAGAGTTTTTTGTCAAAAAAGTAGGTTAACAAATTAATGTATTATTGTTTATTCTTCATTCAAAATAATGAGTAACTGAAGGTTATATAAGAGATTTTTCCTTTTAAATGAAAACGTCCAAGTTATTTTTATTTGACGGAATTGTAGATATCAAATTTATATATTGCATAATTTTAGTGTAATAGGGGTTATGATACTCCTAAATCTATTTGTAAAATCAAATTAAGCAAGTTTTGTTGGTTTGATGATAAATGTTAGACAATATTAAACCATCATAATCATCACATTCTAGTGTGGACAAGTTAGAAAATGAGCAATTGTTTACATGGGGAGTGTCACATCATCTCCATATAAAAAATTGTAGAGTGGAATTGTTGAAATGCATGTCATGCTAGCATAATGACACATGATATTTGTGGTGGTGTTGGCACCTTTTTTTTCCATGAAAATACCATGGGGAGACCCTTGGGTATTTCCTCACATCTCACAAATGGTACCCCATGCAAACCCATCAATGTTAATACGATAGTTATCTTGTTAGGGACATCGAGTGTAATACCTTATTTTTGACCCCAAAATGTACATATGTATGATGAAGTGGTTGGAAGGCAGATTAATTGGTCTAGCATGACCAAATATATTGTAATGATGTGAGCTTATATATATATATATATATATATATATATATATATATCTTGACGGATGCAAATGAAAAAAGATGAAGAAGTTAAGGGGAGCTATGATTCCACAAGTGGGGAAGTGAAAAAGGGGATGAGGGGAGATGACCCTAGTTTTTTTTAACCTAAGTCTGTCTTACTTGTCAACCTCGGTTAGGAATTTAACCCAAGTTCCCTAAACCCATATTTATGAGGGTTGGATTATTTAACCATTACTTAATTATTTTAAACTAGGATTGAAGGGGTGGTATGTGGACTCCTCACGAGGGGCCACATGGCAAGTTGGATACATGCATATAAAACGTAAGAAATTGAGTTAGTGATTCATTCACTCATTCATCATTTTTCTAATTATTATGAGGGAGTTGGTTTCTAGTACATTATAGATAGAGGAAACTAGAGTTTCTCTATATGCTTGTGCAAAATTACCAAGGGAAATTAGTGTTGATATTTAGTGTGCCACTAAGAGAGGAACTTGTCCTACAACTGTGATTCCCTTAGGACCCCCATAGTGAGATTCCTTGAGCAACATGTGCCAAAGAATTGGAAGGGAAATGAGATAGCTTGAGGGACTACATGCAGAGATGGGAACCCCATTCCCAGTGTTGTGCATGCGAAGGGGGACGAGTCTTGGTTGATTGGCATAACTATAAAGGGGTTTTGACATCAAAGGGTATTGGGTTGTGGATTGAGTATAAATCTTGGGAACTTCAACCTTGTGGAATAATAGCCTTAGCTCGCGGGTGGACTTTGTCTTAAAACGATTTAGTGTGATAAATGCCTAAGGCTATTCGGAGAACTATTCCTTTAAGGTTAGTGTTGACTATGTCTTTGAATGTGATGTTTATAATTTTGTTTGTTGAATGCCATTTTTTATGCTTTGTTATGCAATTGAATCTTATCCATGTGTATGGATTAATTCATCACATATATGGATATATGCCACATGTATGCATGGTAGAACTCGCGTTTGGCATCATATTTAATTAGTTAAGGCTGTTGTAGTGTTCTTCTGTTGCTATTATACACAAATAGGTATTGAAAATGAAGAATTGTTAGTCATAAAAGAGAAATTCAAAGGTCAAATTAAGATCCACCATAACCTTGACAATGCGTTATTGGGTATGTTACATCAAATGAGGTATGCAAGAAAAGCATGCAACATGAAGGATTGACCTCAAGACTTCTTGCTCGAAGCTAAAAATGCTTAACCACGTAAAGTAACCTACGAGTCTAAGCGATGCCACCAATGGAGAAAATCTTGCACAACTTTAAGAATGCTATGTACAAGCTCACATTGTGTGGAATTTATGAAAGAATGAGTTTGAGGAAAAATGTGGTCTTCATGTAAAGAATTGAAAAATATTTAAATATAATTAAATGTGGCTTTATTATGTCCATGATACTATTATGCAGACTGTATAGAGAGTTTTTATTATTATTTTGCATTGTGGACCGAAGTTTGGGGTTTTGTATTTAAAATTGTATTTTGGGATGGCATTTTGTTATTGGGTGGTTGTACGATAACACGAGCCTCGTTCTATGGAGTGGGGGTTTGACGTTTTCCAAACGTCAATGAGTCATGGTTTGCATTTAGTGTGCAGGTTAAGTGGCAACTTGCATTAAGTGTGACGTGACAGGGACATGTAAGTTGTGTTGTTGTGCATTTTGCTTGGAGTTTGTGCCCAAGAAGTGGCTTGGTGAGGCCTGTCTTATGTGTGCATTTAATTTTCGGCGTGCTGGAGGCAATTCTGAAGCCAAGGGTGCCATGGTGAGGCCCCTCAATATTTATGCTTGCTCCAATATTTTGGTTTGCGTTTAGAATTTGTTGTTCTTTGTGCAAGCTATCCCACTCGAGTTCTTTGTTGTTAGTAGTCCGCTCCATGTCTTTGTTGTTAGTCAGTGGTTTCTTGCTTTGTGTTTTGTGTTGAGCTTGGGGTTGGGGGGTGGCCTAGTGAGGCCACTCTTGTTGGAGGTGTTTGGTTGACATTTGGATTTGGTTTTTAATTTATTGTGTTGTGGCTGAAAGTGTGAGGTGAGCAGGTGGCCGTACCTAGTTTGCATTTAGCGTGCAGTTTATGTGGCGACATGCATTAAGTGTGTCGAGACAAGGAAATGTTGTTAGTCATGTTGTTGTGCATTTTGCTTGGACTCTGGGGCTAGGAGATGGCCTAGTGAGGTTTGGCTGCATGTTTGCATTTAATCTTTCAGTGTTTTGGAGATGATTTTGAATCAATGGATTGCTTGGTGAGGCCCCTCGACATTTATGCTCTCTCTAATATTTTAGTTTGTGTTCCTTGCACTCATGATTTGGTGTTCTTTGTGAAAGCGAGCCTGCTTGGTTTCTTTGTTGTTAGTAGTCCACTTGGTTTCTTTGTTGTTATACGACCATTCCTTTCTTTACATTTTTCCATGAGCTCAGGTCTGAGGGGGTGGCCTGGTGAGGCCCCCTCCTGTTGTAGGTGTTTGGGTGATGTACAATTTTTTTTATCGTGTTTTGGCTTTGATTATGGGGCAACGAGGTGGCCTAGTAAGGCCCATCAACATTTGGCGTTGCTGCAACATTTGGGCATGGATATCCTAGCATTTTCTTCAGTGTTCAATGTTATTTGGGGAAATAGGCTCTAATTTGTGAGGGTTTCAAGAATTGGAATTGCAAGGAAATGGAGAAGAGGGAAGCCATGAAGAGAAGCGCTGGAAACAAAGAGACACATTTTCTTTCACTTTTTCACTGAAGAACTTGGACTTGGTTACGATGTCCTGCTTCTCTTGTCTTGGTGGTTGTTGGGAGGCATTGATAGGAACAATGGGTGTGTTTAGGCTATGGTTGAGGGTTGAACGAGTTATTTTGGTGTCTGTTAAAACATTGTATTGAATAAATTAGAGACTTGGTCTTGTTTCTAAAACTTTGGCACTGTTTTTTTAATTTCAATAAGGTACATTAATCTGGTTTTGTAATGTTCCAAGAGCCTTCAGTCGTGCTTGTAGCTGGTCTCATCAATTTTGGTGTGACAAATCAAGTACCGCAAGTCTTTTTCAAACTTGTTGCTAGGGATTTGATGTTAGTTTCCTCTTATGAGGTTGTTGATATTGTATTTTGTGAATCATTAGTTATTTTTGAAGCTATATCAGATTATGGAGCTCAAGCATTCGCTCTTGGGTGCATCCATGGAGGTGGGTTACAATTTTTGGCAAGGCAATTTTGACAAAAACAAAAAAACATACCTCGATCGAGCTTTTCCTGAACCCTTGATCGAGGTCTTAACACCTTGATCGTGGGTTTAGAAAACACTCGATAGAGGTTTTCTTAAACCCTCGATCGAGATTTTACTAAACCCTCGATTGAGGGTTTAACATAAGCTCGATCGAGGGTTTAACAAGACAGCTCGATCGAGCATCTCTAACCGTTATAACTATAAATAGGCAACAAACCCATGATTTAATTCATTGCGTTTGTTGTATAGAAATTTAGTGGAAGAATATTAGAGAGGGGTTATAGATATAATAGATGTTTATAGATGACAATGGTCATTTATATTCATTTGTAGATATGGGTCACAGAGTAATTGGAGTTATAGATATGATTGATAACATCTATAACTCCAATTACTCCGCAACTGATATTTACACATAAAATCTAGAGGAAGTGGCAATAGTAATGATTTTACTTGTTTCTTCTTCAAGGTATGTACTATTACCCACAAGTATCATTCTTCTAGTCGAAATTATGTTTTATTAAATTTTATTATCATATAATTCTATGTTTGATTTTAATTGAATTCGAAGACCTTGTTCCCATGAACAATACGAGATTTTAAAAACCTTAATTAAAGAAATTTTTGGGTGTCCATATTCGTGTGCACACAGGAATATGAGCACTCGAATATTTTTTTAGTTAAAGTTTTGAAAAGCTTGATTGAGCTGCTAGCTCGGTCGATCTTTTCTCTAACTGCACATAAACATTCGATAGAGGTATTTAAAAACACGTGTAAAATCTCGATCGATGGTTTTCGAGACCTTGATCGAACTCATAGCTTGATCTTGACATTGTATTTCCATATGCATCATGTAAAGTTTCATTTAATGAAGTCTTTCAAAAGATGCTTGGACACCTTGTAGTTTGAATCCCCATTTGAATTCATGTCATTGAACATTTTCAATTCTTGTCGAAATGAGAATTTGTATCATGTTTAGTTTCCATACTTTTTGTTTTTTTGGATCCCACAGTCGCCATAACACCTTTTCCTTTATTTATTTTCCTCCACTCTTAACATTATGAAGCACCAAAACAATTAGTCACGTGTTATTGATGTAAATTCTAATGTCATTCAATAATTTACTAGCAAGATTAATTGCAAATGTGTGGCGCAATAACAATTTTGAAGAGTAAACAATGGACATTGATATAACCCAAGGAAATGAGGCCATATTTTTTTTTTCATGCTTACATTTTCATCTATCTAAAGGTACTTAACTTGTCGATTCATAATTATTTGATTATAGCATTCATAACGACCTATTGCAAGAAGTCCCTGCTACAAACCGCCATGGGGCCAAGGGTTTGAGAAATGGATTGTTGAAAGCTTTTTAATGTTCATTAAACTACTTCTTCATAACACAAAATGGGGCTGGAATGGAGTAGTAGTTGGGGGGCGGGGGGGGAATTGAGGATCAGAATTAGAGCTACAGAAATGTGGTGAAATGTTTTAAATACTAAAAATACTTTGCTCCTTTGTATATAATTTTTAATTTTAAAAAACTACAATTATGTGATATGACTTTGAAAACACTAATTTTTATCTTAATTGTCCTGTTCTATTCCGCCTTGGGCTCTAGGATTTAAATATCTGTCCTGAATATCTATATTGTAGGTATATCGTAGTCCCGAGAGTCCAGGTCGAGTGGACACAACTCGCCTAAGTTCAGCTCATCAACTGAATTGCATGCATCATTGCTCTCCTTGGTTCAATGCAAAAAGAAACTTATCACTTCAGTTGATCCCTAAGGCGATTCCCTCTAGTCTTACAAGTTACGAAATTGGCCTATTACAAGAAAACACATAGTTGAGAAAAAATAGAGGGAATCACCTTGGGGATCAACTGAAGTGATATGTTTCTTTTTGCATTGAACCAAGGAGAGCAATGATGCATGCAATTCAGTTGATGAGCTGAACTTAGGCGACTTGTGTCCACTCGACCTGGATTCTCAGGACTATGATCTACCTACGATATAGATCTCCGGGACAGATATTTAAAGTCCATAGCCCAGGGAAGAATAGAACAAGACGGTTAAGTTAAAAATTAGTGTTTTCAGAGTCATATCACATAATTGTAGTTTTTTAAAATTAAAAATTATATACGAAGGAGAAAAGTATTTTTAGTATTTAAAACCTTTCACTACATTTATGTAACTCTAATTCTGATCCTCAATTCCTGCCCTCCACTGCTGCTCCATTCCAACCCTATTTTGTGTTATGAAGTAGTTTAATGAAAATTAAAAAGCTTTCAACAATCCATTTCTCAAACCCTTGGCTCCATGGTGGTTTTTTCCAGGACTTCTGGTTTCGAGGTAAAACGCCGAAAGGTTTATTAGTAGAATAAGTTGGCATGATTTCCACGTAAAACGCTGAAAGGTTTATTATTAGAATAAGCTGGCAATGTCATGACTGTTTTTTTGGTTTAAATTTCTAAGAGATTTAGTATTTGCAGAGTTGGTATTGGTGAAGCTGTTGGAAAATTGTGCTAGACATAGCTGAAAATTGATTAGAAGCAATTACTCACATTCATTTTTGGATGTGGATTAGAACCAATTCAAGTTTAAATTGATGATGATGATGGTCTATAATATCTAGTAAGTTCAAATTTGGTCATCCATTGATGATTACTTGGGGCCAAAAATATTCAAAGTTTATTTAAACATATCCAAAAGATTTATTAAAAATAAATAGATTTGTGACACCGGCTGGCCACTGTATTCCAAAATAAATACGCCTATAGGCTTAAAGTGTAAGTTAAATTTAACAATTTTTTAAAGTCAATTTTAGATGTCAAAGTGACTCATTCCAAAAGTTTCTATTAAAATAAATAAATTTGTGGCACTACTACCATATTCCAAAATAAATAAGCATATACGTGTGTAAAATGTGAGTTAGAATTAATAATATTTTCAGTCAATTTAGATGTCAAGTTATTGGAATTCCTTAAATTGTTAGGTTAACTTTGACAATATAAATGAGTTATTTAGTTAATCTTATTTTAGGTCAAAGCAAATGATTTTTAGGTCTATGGTTTTTTGTAACCCATGGTATTGTGTACATAAAATTACATATAATGAAATCTATGAAATCTATAAAAAAAGCAAAGTTATGAAAACTTATTTAGCCTTCTAGATTTAAACAAGGGAACAAAGATATCGTTTCCTCGTTTTTCATATAAGGTTTTGGATTTTTTTTTCTTCCAGAAATTCAGTTTATGAGAACGATCTCCTGGTAACGCTATGGTAGCTGCATAATCTTTCATTCCCACGGTATTTAATTTGTGCTAACCACTTGCAATACCGGATCGAGTAAGTGGGTTTCAGAAAATAAAAAAGATGGGAATGAAAGATTATGGTGGAGACGTTTCAACGTTCTTAAATAACAGTGGTGCCCCGTGTTGAAGTGTTATTAAGATATTTTTTTTTGGAGGTGGTACGATTTAAAACTAGTCTTTGTTAAGTTACAAGTTATTGGTATATTTGATTTGTAAGCTGTTGGATATACTCGGTTGTTGTTTTTATGGTTAAAAAAAAACATCGTCATTCTTTACACATTCTCAACCATGAAAATAACATTAAGATAAAAAAATGTAAAAACATTATTAAAAATTATTTCATTAAAGTACATTTAAGTTACTTGACCTCAGGTCAGTAAAAATGTGGCTTACTTACCTTTTATTCAAAGCATTCTATTTATAGTATAACATGGTAAATGAGACTTACATTTTTGTGTTTCAAATTTATTTTCAAAAAAGGTTAAATAAGGTCACTATGACATTATTTTTATAAAATAAGTAAAACTGGTAAAAAATATTTTCATGTTATTTATGTAAATTGAGATTACTATCATGTTATTATGTAAATAAAATTTGGTATAACTAGAATTTTAGTTTCTTTTATATAAAATTTGGGTTATTATGTATATTCAAACATTTGGATTTATCATTTTTATAGTAATTATAAATATATAAAATGTGGACAAAATAATCGAAAATGTAGATTCAACCAAGCTAGAAAATATAAAGTGTAGCATTGATTAGATATCTCTTCTAGATTACTGATAATTCTCAACATTTATTATTTCTCCCTGAATGTTCATAAAACGCCGGTCAAGTTTTATTAAATAGAGTGAGATAGAGTGAGGCTTCTTTCTTTATTAACTATTATATTGAAATCATTATTTCTAAAATGTTGCATTTCTTATATCTATATTGGTATAATCAATTATTTTTTTTTATTGATATTCAAAGATAATGCTATACATATTTTATATGGTTTCAATTTAAGTCAAATGAAATTTTAGAATAAGGTCATGATCATTGGCTCAAATTACTTGACTTGCCATGTGGTACTGGAAATCTGAACCAACCCACACATGTCATTGGATGCCACCTCATCTACCATTGGATGCTACCTCAGCACTGGAATGCCACTTCATCTGTCATTGGACTTGACCTACCATGTGGTGCCACTGGAATGCCACTTCATCTGTCATTGGACTTGACCTACCATGTGGTGCCACGTTAGCACTATATAGGCCACATGCCATTGAATGCTACATCAACACTGGGATGCCACTTCATCTATTGAAAAATTGAACCAACCCACCCATGTCATTGGATGCCACCTCAGCATGTCATTGGATGCCACCTCAGCACTGGGATGCCACTTCATTTATCACTAGACTTGACCTGCCATGTGGTGGCACATTGAGTAAAAACCTAATTCCTTTGATATATAGAAGTTTATCAAGTTAGTTTTATCAAATTCTTAAGCCTAAACTTTACACATTTAATTCACAGCTTAAATTTGCACAAGAAGTTTATGAAGAAAGTTTGGCATAAAAAAACCTAATTCCTTGAGGTATGGCAGTCTATCAAGTTCTTAAGCCTAAATGTTACACATTTAAGAGCATATTTACAGTTTATATTTGTACAAGAAATTTATTATATTGAAGAAAGTTTGTCATCAAGCTATGTCCCACGCTCAGGTTTCTTGGTGCTTGCACAAGCTCATTTCCTGTGTGTATTGTAACAACGCTTTTATGTCTGTTGGTAGCGTCTCGGATTACCTGAGCAAGCAGAAAGTTATTTTTCACGCTGCAGCTTTTCTTAAAGGCACAATTGATGTCTTTAAGTTTAGACCATTTGCACCTAAAATTCAGCAAGTTTTTTTTTGGGTAAAATTGGACGGAAAATGTTCAAAGAGTAGTTTTCAGTGATTGGAACTGCATAATGTAGGTGCCCCAAGAGTAATCGATATCTTACATCTACTTAAGCAATAAAAATTGCAATTTTAACACTGAAAATCTCATTTTCAACACCAAATTGTGTTCCTGATCTAAGCCAAAATTACCTAGAAAAATGCAAAAATCTCATGTTTATAAATTACTTTTATCTTCAAATTGTTAGTCATGTGAGATCTCCATTGTCGATTCAGGGCCATCGCTTGTAAAGAAACCTTCTTAACCATTAAGAGAGGTTCATGTTCATTCACTTCGAGGAGAATGTTAAGCGAGGGAATACTTAAGGTTCTAATGAGTGCTAGATAATATGCTAGTTACATTTAGGTGAATGATAAACCACATATTTAAAAGCATTTAGAGGAAAAAAAATGATATATTACATATATATTTATATAAAAATAATATTTAGTTTGAATGAAAATACATATTTAAAAGCATCCAAAGCAAAAAAAAAAAGATATCTTTTATGTAAGCATAATATTTAGATTGAATGATAAAATATATATTTATAAGCATTTAAAGGAAAAGAGAGGATACCTTACATATAAAATTATACGTATGGTGTGTTATTAATGATAGGTTCAAATTATTAGTGTAATTTTGATGCAAATTTGTAGGGTCGATTAGTAATAATTATTTTATATGAAATAATACTAATTATTTTATAAGTAATTTGTATGATAAAAAGATTTTATTATTATTATTTATGTAGCTTTAATAATAAGTAAATATTTTTTTATAAATGATAATTATTGATTTTATTACTAAATAATAATAATAATAATAATAAAATAATAACAACAACAACTACCACTACAATAACTTGGATTTCATTCTTTGTGATTATTTCTATGGATAGAGAAGCTTCATCACTTCCACCAAGATTTGAACATGTGGATTTCATTCTTTGTGATTATTTCTATGGATAGAGAAGCTTCATCACTTCCACCAAGATTTGAACATGTGTTAGGCCACTCCGGTGGTAATAATAAATAAGTAGTTTTTAAATTTTATTATTCATTCATATATAAGTGAGCAATGTTTTTTTACATAATCATATAATGGCTATAAATGAGTTGAAATTAGTAGTTTACCTCTGTAAAAAATGACATAGTAATTTCCTTTTTTTTTTCCACGAAGAAAAAGCCTATCCTTGATATTCTATTAAGAATCAAAGGGCATTGTAAAACACCCACCCAAGAAGGGTTACATCACAAAGGATACACCTAGTCGTGTGAGATCACATCCAGTCGCAGCCGAGGGGGACATAGTAATTTCCTTTAATACATACATGTCAACAAAATAAGGAAGGAAAGTAATGGGCTCCCCTTAAAAACTAATTTAAAAACACATGAACATGAAAGAACTAAACTATCTATCTATTGCATCATATTCATTAGCTCTTTTTGTTTCTCTTATGGAAATGAAGAAATGATCCTCAAAATAAGGGGAACAATTTTCTATAGCACAAAACGATTTTCAAAGCATTTAAATGGATGAATATATTGTAGTTATTGTTGTTATTTATGTAATATCCTGAATTTTGGACCTAACACTTATCGACATGTGCCTATTGATTATGATGATTATCTTAATGTTTTATTTCTATATTGTGTCGAGGACCCCACTGCATACGAACATGAGGATTTGTTTTATATATTGGGCGTAAGCCAATTATTGATGCTTTACATATGCTATTTGTTTTTGTGTTGGGCGTAGACCCTGAAGCACATGATTGATGAGATGTTTTGTGTTGGGCATGGACCTTGAAGCACATGATTGATGTAAGGATTTGTGTTGAGCAAGGAGCTCTGGAACATGTGGGTGAATAATGTTTGATGTTGAGCAAGGAGCTCTGGAGCACCTGAGTGATTAATGTTGTGTTGAGCAAGGAGCTTTGGAGCACATGAGTACTTACATTTGTGTTGGGCGAGAAGCTCTAGAACACATGAAAAGATAAGATTTGGAAGTGTTGGGCATAATCCCTGGAGCCTTTCATGTTGATGTTGAGCATAGGCTCTGGAGCATCGGATCCTTGGCCATTGTATCCCTAGGTGTATCGTATAAATACATCCTAGCATTTAGTGTTGAGTGAAAGCTCTGGAATTGCACTATGTTTGTAACTCCTTGCTATAGGCGTTGAGTATGGGCTTTGGTAAGCGCTAGGGGTTACTAGAAAGAATTTAATAACTTCCGAGGGAAAACAAATCGAGAAAAATATTGATCTCATCATACTTATTTATAAGTGATTAAATGAAATTTTGAATTCTCATCAAAGTACTGAAGAGATACCACGTTATACAAGGGAAATACAACATGCAACGAAGTTTAGAGTTGCCTAGCCTAGTAGACCTAAACCATCTATCCACTTGACCTTAATGAAGAAATGTCATTAAGCCTAGGGATCATGGTATATGATGCCCAGAGACAAATGCTAATAAAGTGTTATATTATTATGTATTTTATACATGTTATGTATAAATAATTAAATATATTAATAATTATAATAAATGAAAGAAAGAAGAAGAGCTCCATCAATTACTATTTATTATGAAAGATTAATAAATAGTATAATGTCTATAAAAGTCCAACTAGGAACTAGAAGAAAGTTCCTAAGTTAAAATATTAATAATTACCTAAAGTAATTGAAAAGAGTTAAATAAAAAAACCAAGGTTTTTTTATTTAACTGTCCCTTTGACTGAAAATTCTGTCTATAAAGACTCAAGCCAAGGAAAAGCTTGGGGTTCTGATCTATCATTAGAGGAGTCATTTTTCTACCTATTTGTTCTCAAGTAAATTCTTGAAGAAACATTTCCTGGAAGGAAAAGGAGAACTGATCAAGATCTAATACACTAGATAGGAAACCTTACCTTAGGAGCTCTAAGCTACTTGCAAGTTGGAGTCCAGCTTGGGGGGACCCGGATCAAAACTAGGAATGGTTTTGGGTCATGGTTGGGAGGAACGTGGTAGTTCCCAAGTGATTTGGTCGTTAAAATCAGAGGTCAGATCTGTCTTAAATTGTTAATGCTGGTCATTTAAAGTGTGTAGGTTCAACCATTAAAGGAGCTTCAAAAAAATTACAGGTATGAGTTCTTAGTATATGAAGTTCATTTCTAGGGTAAATGCTGGCTTCTTTATGTAAATGTTCTTTATATATTTCTAACCCTAGAAATGATGGTTCTTTCCATATCTCCTAGGGTTACATTTCTTAAATTTTAACCCTAGATTGTCTATGCTATTTTCTAGATTAATTGATGTATATGTTAGGTGAATGTTTTCAATGTATCTCCTAACCCTATGTATTTGAATTTCTAGCTAGACTCTACTAGGGTTTGTATTTTCTTTAATACTCCCTTGGGTTATAAATGTTATCATAGGATGAATATAACTAGGATTGCATCTTCAAGTTTGTTTTCTGTATTACTTCAGTATTAAGAATTTGTTACTGTAAACTAGGGTTTGATTTTAGTAACTAAATAATCACCCTCTAGGCTTATTACTCTGCTGGCATATTCTAATTTGTCGGCAGAGACTTGTCTAAGTTTAAATTCCAACTAGTTCAGAAGTAGGCATACCAATGGGCTATGAATATTCTACTTGTACTTTACATTATTATGATTCCTCCTTTGGGAGATGTCAATGTTATAAAAGGTCATGTAAAATTCATGAAGTAAGCCCTCCGTTGTAAGTCGGGTCAATGGCACCCATAAAAGAATAATGTAATCATTATTGTAATATTTCCTAGGTAGGTTGGCCCTGTCAATTATAGAGGTCGTTCTGGTTAGAAAAATGTCAGTTGGAAAAATTACTATAAATAGGGAGGCACCCTCCCTCATTTATACACACTCGTTCTCAGACTTGTATTGAGCAAGAGAGAGAAAGAAGGAGGGGCAGAGAAGGAGTAAGAATAGCGTCTTTGGTGTTTTGGATCTTATGCTTGGGGTTTGGTCTCTCTCTATGGGACCTTGCTCTTTTGTCATTGCATTCTGGTAATATATATTGAGGATTTTTTTGTTGGGTTTTTCCCGTTAGGGTTTTCCAAGGTAAGTTGTTGTGTACCTTGTGATTGTGTTTCTTTTAGTGATCCTCTTTATGTTGTTATTGTGACAATGTATTAAATGCTTATCAAGTTAGGACTTAAGATATCAAAGCAGAGCTAGCCTGAAAAAAGCATATTCTATGAGGTGAATTTCTCTCTCCTTCATTGGACAAGAAAATTAGGGTTTTCTACTAAACTGGAATTTTTCAGTTCAACTGACATACAGAAGTGCATCCCTCATAGAAGCTTCTTTTGGTGCCAAGATCATTTTTTTTTCAGTGGGAAGATCCTCTGGAAAGATAAGCCCTAGTTTGGTTTGGAACTAGAAAACCTGAAACAAAACCAGAAACTGTAGTCTAGAATATTATAAGTCCAGTTTCAAGGGTTAGAATTTGTAATTTTCTGAAACTGACTATACCATCATACTCGCCTCATCCAAACACATCTTTTAATGAGTATAGTTTTCATTTCTGATAATTTTTTTAATTTTTGTCATTTTCTAATCTATGGGACAAGATGTCTCTAAGCACTAAGATTGATGATAAGTTGGAAGTCATAGAAAAATTTTGCGCTCAGAATTACAAAATATGACTCATTCTAAAATATAATGATCTTGCAAAGTTTATCAAGGAAGTTGTGTGAGAGCTTGAAGAAGATGAAGCAAAGGAAAAGTACAAGAAATACATGATTAGAGACAAGAGGACCATAAGAGATTCTATAAATAATCACTTGATTCCTCATGTATCCTCTAAGGATACACCTAAGGAGATGTTTGATTCTATATCAGGAATGTATGAAGGAAGAAACATCATTTGAAAGATGAACTTGAGCACCCAAATCAGAGGTGCAAAGATGATCAAGGGTGAATTTATCCATGAATACATCACAAGGGTCTCTCAATTAAAAGAACAACTAAAAGAAATTGAAGAGAAGATTGAGGAAATTGAACTAGTACTGACCGCTTTCAATGGTCTTACTAGACCATGGGTCTCCTTTGTCCATATAATCTGTGCAAGGAAGGAAAGCCTAACATTTGATGTCCTATGGGAAGAATGTGTTTAATAGGAAGCCAGAGTAGCTAACCGAGAAGCATTACTTAGAGATGATGACCGTACTCTAGCTACTCATACCAGAAGAAGAAAATGAAAACATCATTTCAAGAAGGAAACTCATAAGGGGTCTTATTCTCCCAATAAGATTCAAAAGAATAAAATGGGAGATTACAAGAAGAAATATTTCTCCTCTTATCATTGTTACCATTGTGATAAGATGGGACACATTTCCAAAAATTTCCCAACAATGAAAAAAGAATATAAGAGGAAGAATAAAAAAAGACATCATTATTACTTAGTCGAAGAAGACAAACCTCCAAAGAAGTTAGAAAAAGAAGAAGTTGAATAATATGTTCTCTAGAAGATGTATCTGTCTTTAGAGGGTGGCCTATATAAACTAAAAGGTCACTTAGAAGCAACCTTGATTCATGATAGTACAAGTCCATAGAAGGATTTCTCACATAAAACTACAAAGCCCTACCACATATGAGAAAGGTAGTCATAGTTCTACCAAACCTAAATATTGATCATGAAGGATGCAACCTTTGATGAAGTTACAACTCTCTAGAAGTCAAGAAAGTGCCAACTTGAAGAGACATATGAATAAGTAGTAGCTCCCATGGCTTCAGAATTGATAAAAGGATTTGCACCTTATTCTGGTGATGATATTGTGGAAGAACATGATATGTTGGAGCCCCAAGAACCTCCCCACATGAATATATCCTAGAAGAGAAAGCCAACTTGGGCTCATGAGATTATTCAAGGAGAATAAAGGTATGGTGCTCCAAGGCAAAGCAAGAAGCCAAATCCATTCCCTAGCTATGTGGATTTGATGTGTGATATTATAGACAAATAAATTACTTGTTTTGAAGTAGCGGTTCAAAAGAGAGAATGGGTATAATCCATGAAAGAAGAATACCAATCCATAATGAAGAATGATGTGTGGGAAGTAGTTCCCAAACCAGAAGGTAAAGTGTGTTATCTTCCAAATGGATCTACAAGACAAAACATACAACCAATGGAAGTATCAAGAAGTACAAAGCCATATTTGTGACCCAAGGATTCTCTCAAAAGGAAGGAATCAATTATGAAGAGACATTTGCTCATGTAACAAGGTACACTTCTATCAGAACAATCATGGAACTAGCAGCCAAGACAGAATGGAAGTTACACCCAATGGATGTGAAAACATCCCTTCCTAAATGATGTTATTGAAGAAGAATTGTACATAGAAAAACCTTAAGGTTTTTAAGTCAAAGACCGAAGGACACATGTCTATAAACTGAAGAAGGTTGTGTATGGATTGAAGCAAGCTCTAAGAGTTTGGTATGGAATAATTGATATTTTTCTGATGATCTTGGGCTTTACCAAAAGTAAGGTTGATTCTAACATTTACTTCAAGATTATGGAAAATGAACTTGTCATATTGTTTCTATATGCATATAATTTATTCTTGATAGTTAATGATCTTGAAGCAAATATAAGAGTATAAGAAGAAGCTCGCTACAAAATTCGATATGAAAGACCTTGGCTTGATGCATTATTTTATAGTTTTTGAAGTATGGAATATCCTAGAAGAAATATTCCTTAACCAAGGGAAGTATGCAGTAGAAATCCTGAAAAGGTTTGACATGTTGGAATGTAAAGCCATGGACACACCCATGGATACACACTTGAAGCTACAGGCATATGCTTCATAAAATTAGTGGATGTGACACTATACACATACATGATTCATTAGAGGAAATTTCAATTTAAAATGGGCCTTCCAAAAATAATACAAATTCCATGTCATAATGTATTAGCCAATCAAAATTATTTAAAATTAAAAAAGGGAGCACTTCTGAAACAATTTTTTAATATAAATTTGGGGATAGGTATCATAAAAAAAACTATTTTTTCTGTTCATATTTTTGACATATCTCCATGTGTTTTTACTCAAATTTTGATTGGGAGAGCTCGTTGGATGCGAAATTAAATTCTGCATCCAATGAACTCTCTCGATCGAAATTTGAGTAAATACACAGGGAGATATGTCAAAAATACAAACAAAAAAGTAGTTTTTTCTTTTCTTCCTCCAAAATTAATAAATATTATTTTATTATTTTAATTTTTTTTATTATTAATTTTCCTTAGGAGGCCCATTTTGAGTTCAAATTTCCTCTAACGGGTTCATAGATGTATCTGACAAATACCCAGTCAGATATACGCTTTGTTGTGAACATATTGAGTCAGTATCTGGTTAAGCCCATACATGTTTACCTGGTAGCTGCAAAGCATGAGATGAAGTAGATAAAAGGTACGGTAAAATATGGTCTCACTTATACTAGAGATCATGACTTCATATTGTATGTTTATATAGATTCAAAATGGGCAGGAAGTCTCTCATATATAAAGAGAAATTCAGGAAGATGTTTCAATTTGGGGTCAGCCATGATCTCACAGTTAAGTAGCAAGTAGCTGAGTGTTTCTCTCAGCATTACCCTAATTGTGAATCCATATGGCTTTGGAAGTTGTTGACAGATCTGTTCGATATGGAGATGTATGCTACCATGATTCTATGTTATAAGCAAAGATGCATGAAGATGAAAGAGAACGCCATGTTTTGTTATATAAAAATTATATAACATACCATAATTAATAATATTAAATATTAATGTTAATTACTAAATACATTGATAAATTTAATAATTATTAAAAAAAAATCATTATTAAAAAAAAATTAATTAACCAATTATGAAAATTCAAAAGACATTCAGACTTATTCAAAAAGGCACAAAATGGCTTATAAATCCCAAGGAAATGTAATTGTAAATCATCGTTTATCTTATCAAATACATTTTATTATCCATACATGGATTATTTATTTTATTTACATTGGGTTTTCCCGTAAAATCTAAAAGTGCATAATAATTTTTAAAGCTACTAAAGAGAAAGTGAGATTTGAACATGAGTGGAGAGGGTAACATTCCTTCTTCCCAACCACCCAATCTACACACAATCCACAAAGAAATTTAATAATAATAATAATAATAAGTATTATTATTATTATACATTGTAATAATAATAATAATAATAATAATAATAATAATAATAATTATAGAAAAGGGGATTATTTTTAAGAAAGCATAAGAAAATGGAGTATCGTGGTGAAAAAGAAGGAAGATTCCCACAAACTTTTAAAATATTTGTAGATGTTATATTAAAAAATTTACAGGCATATTCAAGGAAAGACCGTCTGCATCATTATCTTCCTGAAAATCAATAAGAATCCCATAAACGCTGACCTAGAAAACCAATTACTGCTTTCAGAATAAGATATAATGGAAGATAACACATTTTTTTTTCTTCAAATAAAGGATATTATATTAAGAACCTACAATTATCTGTTGATTATTACAAGGTCATAACTCAATTCAGTGTTGTTTCAATAGAATCATTTGTGCTAGACAAGGTTGATATAATTCTAGGGTCACCTTGGTTAGATACATTGGGTACCTTCATGATCAACAAAAGGAAAAATTTCTTGTCATTTATTTATAAAAATAAGAAAACCATATCCTCGGATGGTACACTGAAGTCATGTTCAGAGGTAGTGTCAATTGAAGACTTCAAAGACATCTCAAAGATGATTTCACAAGAATATCAAAAATAAAGATAGAAGAGGTAGGACGAATTAGACAAAGTCATCATGCAAAAAGAAGAAGAAATCTCTCGTCTAAGAGATCATAATCAGAAGTTATTGCTGCAAATCAAGAAGGAAAATGATAAAGTTCAATGCAATCAAAATTTAGAAGAGGAGAATCAAGATCTTCAAAAAGAATTTTCAGGAAAGGATAAAGAAAATTCTTCTTTAAAAAAAGTTAATCAAAAATTGCTAGAACATATTAAGAAGTTAAGAGACGACGAAAAGTCACAACAAGATAGTTTAAAAAAGATTCAATATGATAACAAGCTATAGAGAATAAATTAATTAAAACCCTGAAGGAAGCATTCGAACTCTCAATAAAAAAAATTCAACATGGGGAACAAGAAGTCAATCTAGAAAGAAAACAAACAATAAAAACTCCACGAGGTATTCACTCAGTGAAATTATGCCATAGAGCCTTTTCTCATGGGATATTAAATAATACCCCTAATTTCACTAGATATTGATAAATAGCTACCAAAATCCTTTTTTTGAGCCCCCCTCCCAATACACATTTCCAATTAAAAAAATCATATTTTTACAAGATATTACCTATTTTTACTAGATATCACTTTTTATACTCCCCAATACCTATAAACCCCCCATACCTTACTCCTTACCCCCCGAATACCTACAATATATGAACCTTATTTTTTACAATAAAGATGCCCCTTTATGAATGAACGTGATAAGATATTGGTCAACAAGGTGAATCCCCTGTGAAAAATTCCTTATCGACATCCAAATTACAAAAATCATTTTGACCAATGACATGGTCAAAATGAACACAAAGAAAAGAGATATGATTTCACAAGAAAAAACACACAAAATGAACAAGTTAAGCAGAAAACAAGAAGTTACATCCAACAAAGCGGTCAACAAACAACTCCGATAAAGATAAATATCGGATGGACGAATTCACAAACGATGCGACAATTTTTCTTGGGAATCCATAACTCATATCGTTTCATTTGATGAAGTGTCGTAGTTACTAAAACAAAAATCGATAAGGTGTCATTACAAACAAGAAATCCGACGTAAACCTGGTCTTCTCTAATCTTTGAGGAAAAAGCTTCTCTAAGGGGAAGGCAATGTTATATAAAAATTATATAACATACCATAATTAATAATATTAAATATTAATGTTAATTATTAAACAAATTAATATTAATACTTAATAATTAATAAAAGAAATAATTAATTAACTAGTTATGAAAAGTCAAAAGACATGACTTATTCAAAAAGGCGCAGAATGGCTTACAAATCCCAAGGCAATGTAATTGTAAATCATCATTATCTTATCAAATACATTTTATTATCCATACATGGATTATTTATTTTATTTACATCGGTTTTTCCCATGAAAACATAGTTTCTCTATTTCATGTTCCAAGAGGAAGCACATAAAAATTCAGTACTTCTACATTCGTGACATGGTGCAAAAGGGAGCTATAAAGCTCAAATTTGGGAGCATAGATGAGCAGGTTACATATGTGTTGACTAAGCCTCTATATTGTGTGAATTTTGAATAATTTCAAGACAAGCTTCGTATTGTCCGTAAGGACTTCCCTCGAAAGGGGGAGTAGTATTGATACTATGGAATCATGATCATAGTAGGTAGATCAGTTGGTATTGATCATCCCTAGACTTGATCCCATAATTTTGAAATGAAGGATCATCTTAAATGTTGATCTTGATGGACTTGATCCTTTAATTCCGAAAGGAAGGATCGTCTAAGATGATGTTGGTGGACATGATCCTCTATTTCCAAAAGGAAGGATCGTCTAGGATGTTAGTAGTGGACTTGATCCTCTAATTCTGAAAGGAAGAATTGTCGAAGATGATGTTAGTGGTGGATTTGATCTCGTATTTATGGAAGGAAGGATCATCCAAGATGATGTTGGTGGACTTGATCCCATAATTACAAAAGGAAGTATCATCCAGGATGATGTTGGTGGACAGGATCTCATAATTCCGAAAGGAAGGATCGTCGAGGAGAATGTTGGTGTACTTGATCCCGCAATTCTAAAAGGAAGGATCATCTAGGATGGTGTTGGTGGACTTGATTCCATAATTATGAAAGGAAGGATAATCCAGTATGTTAGTGGTGTATTTGATACCGTAATTTTGAAAGGAATGATCATCAGGAGTGTATGTATGTGTTAACTATGATCAATACTGGTAGCTCCGCAAATATTTGATCTTGTAATTCCAAAAGGAAGGATTGTTTGAGTTCCACATATATGTTGTCGATGATCCCATAAAGGAAGGATCATGTTGGTGGACTTGATCCCATAATTACGAAAGGAAGCATCATCCAGGATGATGTTGGTGGACCGGATCTCATAATTCTGAAAGGAAGGATCATCGAGGAGAATGTTGGTGTACTTGATCCTGCAATTGTAAAAGGAAGGATTGTCTAGGATAGTGTTGGTGGAATTGATTCCATAATTCTGAAAGGATAATCCAGTATGTTAGTGGTGTATTTGATCCCGTAATTCTGAAAGGAAGGATCATCCTGTGTATGTATGTGTTAACT
Source organism: Pseudotsuga menziesii (assembly GCA_001517045.1). Lineage (NCBI taxonomy): Eukaryota > Viridiplantae > Streptophyta > Pinopsida > Pinales > Pinaceae > Pseudotsuga > Pseudotsuga menziesii. The sequence goes on from LPNX011137633.1 coordinate 76,824, forward strand.
ATGATCAATACTGGTAGCTCTGCAAATATTTGATCTTGTAATTCCAAAAGGAAGGATTGTTTGAGTTCCACATATATGTTGTTGATGATCCCATAAAGGAAGGATCGTGTTGTGTTTTTTTTATAATTTCCATAGATGATGTTTCAACAACCTTGAGTTGTTGATGATCATGTTGTTATTCTTGTCACATGTTTTTTTTGTTATTCCAGCTTTCTGTTGATGATCCAGGATTTTGTTGTCATTCTAGTTGTATGCTAATGAGCCAACCTCATGATGTTGTTGTTGTTGTTACACCAGCTTTATGTTGATGAGCCATCTGCGTGTTGTTGTTGTTGTTGTTATTCCATCTTTATTCTAACGAGCCATTCTCGTGCTGTAATTGTTGTTGTTATTTGATATTTATGCTGATGAGCCAGCCTTGTGCTATTGTTGTTTTTATTCCATATTTATGCTTATGATCCAGCCTCATGTTGTCGTTGTTGATATTATTTGAGATTCATGCTGATGAGCCAGCCTCGTGTTTTCGATGCTAGTGATGTATCAGTTTATGTAGATGATTATGTTCCATACTACATATCATGATTCCCCTATCCCATGTTGTAGATGATGTTTCAGTTCCATGCCACACAAGATGATGTTCCAACATATGATGTTGCTCCAGCTCCATGCTACAACTAATGTTTGAGTCCCATTCTATAAATGGCGATGCTACAGCTCCATTATGCTTCTAATCTTCCAAATCCATGCCCCATTTCCATTCTACATATGATGATACTTCATCTCTGTATTGAAGATGTTGATGATGATACTTCATATATATACTCAAGATGTTGATACTCCAACTCTATGCTGAATATGATGATGTTCTTCAAAACTTTCGATGATCTATATATATACCATCCAATGTTCCAATGAGATGATATTGATGATTCCTCCTATACCCTTCTGATTATGATGTGTAGAGCCACACAAGTTATTGGTTTTTTAGTAGAATACCCTTTTTGTTAAGGGGGAGTGTTGAAAAAATGTAACTTTGAAGAATATTCTACTTGTACTTTACATTATTATTATTCCTCCTTCAAAAGGTGTCACTTATGCAAAATTTCATGTAGAACTCATGAGGTAATACCTCAATTGTAAGTCGGGTCAATAGCACCCAAAAAATAATAATATAATAATTATTGTGATATTTTCTGGGTAGGTCGACTGAGTTAGGGAAAATGTCAGTTGGGAAAATTATTATAAATAGGGAGGCACCCTCCCTCATTTATACATGCTCACTCACACTTGTATTGCACAAGAGAGAGAAAGAAGGAGGGACCGAGAAGGAGGAGGTCGGCTAGTGTCTTTGGTGTTTTGTCTCTTATGTTTGGGGTTTGGTCTCTATCTCTATGAGACCTTGGTCTTTGGTCATTTCATTCTGGTAATCTATATTGAGGAATTTTTTGTTGGGTTTTTTCCTTTAAGATTTCCCAAGGTAAATTGTTGTGTACCTCGTAATTGTGTTTCTTTTAGTGATATACTTTATGTTGTTATTGTGAAAATGTATTAAATGATTATCAAGTTAAGACACAAGCTTTAAAATCATATAAAACTTAACGGTTAATTCCCCCTTGATATTTCAAATAGGATGATACCCTCTTCCTTCACCCACCTATGTCCTTCACCCACCTATGATAGTAGGAACTCATGACCATGCAATATCATGAGAAGGACATTCCAAATGCCTCAAAGCTATATCATCAAATTTCACAATACTAGATTCCATGGAATCCAAGCTTCTTATCCTTTCATGCATCGATCATCCTACAAATGTTACCAATCCATATGGTCCTCCCCATCCTTCCTTTAATGCATGTCCCTTCCACTTGTTTCAGTTGATTCCATCCCCGATTGAAGATCCTCAAGAAACACGTCAAATCCTTTGTATTCATGGAGGATTAATGCTTGACATGATGGCCCCATTTGGTTCCAAACCCTCTTTCCTTACGGTGGGTATTATTTTTTCTAGAAAATTCACTTAGCTACTGTTTTTTCTTAGCATACGATAGTAAAATATTTGGAGAGTTTGATATTAATTGATTCATATCAATTTTTTTTCATAGGTGAGAAGTCCTCTCTGTCCCCTTGTTGCATCTCGTTGATTACCATCATTGAATCTTCAACTGTTATTATGTTTGTGACTCCTCTTTCCTTGATAAGGTGGAGTCCTAGGTAGAGAGATAGAGATCCTATCAATTATTTCTCTCTTTTCCCATCCCTTAGGAAAAACTTTTCCTTATTGTCCATCAAGGCCATAAATGGATATGCCCTGCACCTACCACCCCTAATCTATATGTACATTATTAAGTACAACATGCATATCTATACTTAGAACATGTAGGTATTTAAAACTTGCATATATATCCTTAACTTATGGTTGAAGATATAATTAAATTGTCTTAATTCCTAAATATTCCATCTAGATATTTAGTCATAACTTAAATATATGGTTTAGGGATAATACTATTATAATATTATCTTAGAAAAAATATATGTAGTGTTATGCGAAATTCATGATAATCTATGAAGATTATGCTAAGATTATGCACCATGGGAGGTAAAACTATAGACATGGTAATGATACCAATATGATGGTGACATCATAAGAAATATCATTACCATAGAATCTTATAATCGTAACTAGGTTGTACTATTATAGAGCCACACCTTGCTAGCTTTGTTGATGTATCTTGATTAATAAAATCACAATAGTTGCAACACTACTCAAGAGTCTGCTCGTCATACAATGTCCATGATCCTCTTAGCAATGACTAGAGAATAATGTCACGAGGGAGTGTGACAGGAGAATGACCTATCTTATCTTGACTAAAATATAAAGTAAGATGGAGGAGTTTTAAATGTTGGAACATCTGGTAGATATATTGAAGATAAAAGTGGTTGTCTCATATTATTTTGCCTCTATAGTGTTGTGGTGTTGGGTAATAGGTAAATGCATAATGTAATAATTGATCACATGACCTTGTAATATAGTATTATAGAAGTTAAATGCAATTTGTATTAAAAAATGTGTTCCATCTTATTACTTGGTGTTCAATCCTTTTGTGGATGTTTGACAATTACTTGCAAATAATTATTTATTATTTATTATTTATGGTTTTATGCATTTTTTAAAGATAATTTTGTGGTTATAGACACATTTAACTAAAGGCATTAATAACATGATTTTGGTGTTATTAAATGTTGAGTCTGTGTGAACAACATATACATTGTGGTTATTCTCAAATCCTAAAATAAAGTGTATCTAGGTAGATGACAAAATATTCTATTCTAGTCATACTATGGTAATGTGATGAGAGTAGTACCATATTATAGTAAAGAGTGACATTCTTATTTTCTGAAGTTTTCATATTATTGTAATGATGATGATGATGATGATTAACATCCACTAAGACCACTTTGGTCTATCGGACCTAAAAAATGAATCATCGAGTTTGCTATAAATTGTATCTCTATTCTCAAGTAGCTTGGAGAGAAACATTCCAAAATCTCCATAATTTTGATGTGCAAGAAGAATAGGAAGGTTGGTATTGCGGAAAAATATTATAAAATTGAGATCTAATGTGGGTGTATGTATGGAATTCTAAGAGAAAGTGATTTTCACCCTCAATGCTCATAGTGTCACAGAGATGGTACGTTCATTCCTCTGATGGTGTTTTAAGAATTGTTGAATGACTTGTTTCACTATAGAGCTCATGAGAATTTGTTGTTATCTTGACTATATTGATTTTCCTCTTCAAACTAGTTAAAAATAAGATATTCTTTTGAACTTCTAGATCAGGGTTAATGACTTCTTTATAGTATCTTAATTTTGTTTTAACCTCTAAGTCTTTCTTGTACCGCCTTTTGTCTATATGACTGCATTATTTAAAGTATATAAATAATTAACAATAATTCTCTTGAATGACATGTAATATCCTGAATTTTGACCTTAACTATATTGGGCATGAGTCCCATTGCATATGAGTTACTTTGATTTTTATGTTTGTATATTGGGTGTATGCCCCACTGCACATGAGCTATGTTGATTAGCTAGATATAATGAGCGTATGCAAATACCTATGTTTTATTATCTTGTATGTGATTATAAATGTTGGGTGTGGACCCTGATGGACAATGAATACACTCATTGATCCATGGGATACTTTAAGTTACATCACTCCTAAAATCATGAAAAACTACCAGCCTGCCAAGGTAAGGAATGCAAAACCTTGGTGAGTCCAACTAGCCACTAGAGAAAAAAAGGAAGGTAACTGATTTCATTTCTAATTGCGAAGTTAAAATACAAGATCATGTGACTATGATTAATATGAATATTTTTCCTCTAGGGTCATATGATATGATTATTGGCATGGACTTGTTAGAAAAGTATAAAGTAGTACTATTTTTTTTTGATAACCCTATACTTATGTGGTTGAGGATCAAATTGTTAGGAAGATAGAAGGTATTAGTAAACCTATCTCCTTTACACAAATTTCTTCCATGCAATTAAATAAGTGTTTGAGAAAGGGATATAAGCTTTATGCAGTGCCGGCCACTGATCTGCTCCTTAATGGAGATCAAACACATATAAAAGACTACCCAATATTAAGTAAATTTATGGATGTGTTCCGAGAAGAAATACTGGGGCTGCCTCCTAAACGAGAAATATATTTCTCCATTGAAATTGTATCCGAATTGGAATTGGTATCAAAAATAGCTTATCGAATGAGCATTCCCAGAAAATATAGTTACAATAATTGCTAGACAAGGGTTACATCAGACCCAGTGTGTCTCCCTAGGGAGCACTAGTTGTATTTGTTAGGAAGAAGGATGGGACTTTACGACTTTGCACAGACTATAGACAACTAAATAAAGTAACCATCAAGAACAAGTATACTCTGCATCAGATGGACGATTTGTTCGATCAAGTAGGGGGATTTAAAATATTCTCCAAGTTATATTTGCGGTATGGTTATCACGAGATTAGGATTAAGGAAGAAGATGTTAAAACAACCTTCAGGACCCGATATGGGCAGTACAAATTCGTAGTAATTCTTTTCAGCTTAACCAATTCCCCTGCTACATTCATGTGTCTAATGAATAGTATTTTTAACAAATATATAGACTGGTTTGTTCTAATTTTCATTGATGATATCCTGATCTACTCAAGGAAGGAAGAAGAACATCAACAACACTTGAGAATCGTACTACATATCCTAAGAAACCACCAATTTTATGCTATATTCGAGAAATATGAATTCTTTAATAAATAAGTTCAGTGCTTTGGACATGTCATCTTAGAAAAAGGGATTGCGATAGATGCACAGAAGATAAAGTCAATTTTAGAATGGCATGTGCCTAAATATGTCTCTGAGATTCGATCTTTCATGGGACAACCCGGTTACTATCGAGGTTCATCCAAGGATTCTCAAATATACCCTAACCCATTACTTCCTTACAAAATAAAGGAGTAAAATTCGTATGGCCCTCGAAGTGTCAGGAGAGATTTGAAAATTTAAAAAGATTATTAACCATGGCCCCAATAATAAAGGTGGCTGACCCTTATAAAGACTACACACTCTGTAGAAATTCTAGTAAGGGGGGATTGGGGGAAGTAATATCTCAATAAGGGCATGTTGCATGTTATGAATCACGTAAATTGAAAGAACATGAACAAAATTATGCAGTACATGATCTAGATTTGGAAGGGGTAGTGCATGCCTTAAAAATGTGGTGTCACTACCTGGTAGGAAAGAAATTCCTTGTATTGAGAGATAAAACTTATGTCAAGAATCTGTTTAATTAGGCTTGACTTAATGCTAGGAAGGCAAGATGGATGGCCTTCTTAAGTGAATTCAATTTTCAAGTAAAACATATCAAAGATAAGGAAAATAGGGCAGTTGTTACACTTAGTTGAAGAACTCATGAAGTGTATGAGATCACTATGAGGCAACCAGAAAGTGATCTATTGAGCAGAATAAAAACAACTAGCATATAGGATGCTAACTATATAAATTTACTAAACAAGCTACAAAAAGATGAGGTAAATTTAAATGGGATAGAATTCAGAGTAGACCAAAATGGGTTAATTCGGTTTAAGGAGAGAATAAACATCCTCGATGTTGCAGATTTAAAGTTCTTTATTCTAAATGAGATGCAAAAACCTCCTTATGCAGGACACCGTGGTTACCAAAAGATGATAACAACCCTTAGGAATAACTTCTTTTGGCCCAGATTAAAGGAATATTTAGTTGATTCTTAATCTAAATGTTTGGAATTCCAACAGGTAAAGGTTGAACATCAACATCCAACATGTTTGTTACAACCTTTTCCATTTACTAAGTGGAAATGGGAAATAATATCCTTGGATTTTATCACAGGTTTTCCTTCAACACAAAAGCAACACAATTCAATTATAGTTTTAGTAGATCAGTTAAGCAAGTCTGCTCATTTTATTCATGTGAAATCAACTTACAAAGCTGTCAATATTGTAGAAATAATCATGAAGGAAATATTTCGACTTCATGAAGTACCAAAGATGGTAATATCGAACCAGGATGTTAAGTTTATGTCAAACTTTTGGAAATCATTATTTGCAAGGTTAGGAACCAAGATAAATTTCAGTACTAGTTATCACCTTGAAACAGATGGACAAATAGAACGAACAAATCTAGTCATCGAAGACATGCTAAGAATGTATGTCATGGTAAAACCCACTAAGTGGTAGGACTATTTGCATATAATGGAATTTGCATACAACAATGGTTATCAGGCCTTAGCAAAAATGAGCCCGTTCAAGATCCTGTATGGGAAAAAGTGCACTACCCCTCATAGTTGGGATAGCCCTGTGGATCGTCTGATGGTAGGTTTTGAAATGTTACAAGACATGGAACAAACTCTTCAAGAGGTAAAAAGGAACCTGAAAGTGGCACAAGATCACCAAAAGAGTTACTCTGAATTAAAAAGAAAACACAAAGAGTTTTATGTTGGAGACCACGTCTACGTCCGAGTCAAACCCAAAAATAGCTCCCTTAAATTGGGAAGTTGTACCAAATTAGCACCATGGTTTTGTGGAACCTTTCAAATATTGGAAAGGATTGGACCTGTGGCATACAAAATTTCTCTTCCTGCTCACTTTAGAATACATAATGTATTTCATATTTCATTACTGAAGAAATATATACACGATTCCACTCATATCATATACTGGAATGTGGTGTAGGTGGAACCAGAAGGAGAATTTCAAGTGGAACCTTTACGCATCCTGGACAGGAAATAAACTGTACTTCGAAACCGGTTGTCGCTCGGGTTAAGGTGTAATGAAATCACTTTAGCCCGAAGGAGGCGACTTAAGAATTAGAGGAAGTTTTGTGAAATAAGTACCTAACTTTATTTCCCAGAAGCTATGGAAGAAGAATAAGAACATTGTGGACAATGTTTCCATAATGGGGAGAGGATATAATATCCCCCAAAATATAAACATTTCTTGTAATATTTTGAATTACTGTATTATTTTTATTTTTTTGTTAAATAGATTGGCTGGTTCTAGAAACCACCAACTGGTCCTTGGAGGACAGATGTAAACGAAACATTATGCTTTTAATAAAAACGTGAATGATGGGGACAGCCATGTTGAAGAGGAAACTATGCATGTGAGAGTGGGAGTGGTGAAGAGTCAACCTCAAGGAGGTTACACCAGGCGTGATAATGCCAGTATGGCACGAGACTTTCCTCGAGGAACGAGGAGTGTAGTGGGTGACGGAAATTCCATGAGGAATTGGCCGTTAGCTGCAAAATACCTAGGAAAAAACCAAAACTATAAAAAGAAAATATATGGGAGGAGGAAGGACACTGCTTATTATGCTGGGAAAGGATTGAACTCTTTCTGTGTGAGCACTCGGTGTTAGGCAAGACTAGAAGAGATACTTGCTGTGTGAGCACTCTGCGTTAGGAAACTGTTTTCTTACTAGAGAACTGTACCCGAGGTTGGATGTCACCGCTCTTAGAATGCATAATTTAGCTCGAGGTTGATTGATGGTAGAGAACATCTATTCTTGATCTATGGTTGAGTGGAACATGGTTGTTCCTTCTTCATTCAGCTCGCTGTAAAACAAGGTTTCTTTAATGTTTAAATTTTGTAGACTATTGGTCTTAGGAGATACCTATATATGTGTAAATGTTTGTTTTCAATGCTAATGAAATGATCAGCACAACTCTTTGGTTTCTAGATGAAAATTATTGCTTATGAGATAGTAACTCATGCTGTACTTTGAATGACTGTGATTCGCATTTGGTTATATGATTTCTTTTGGTATAATATTATTTTCTGCAATGAATTTACTTTGATGCTTTATGACTTCATTGTTAATGCTCCGACGTACATGATCCCTTGTAGGGAATATTGGATTTCCCATTCTGTATTTAAACCCCTTCCAAGCCCAGGGAAGTCCCTGTTTATTAATTCTAATCCTTAAATGATTGTAAAGTTGTGAACGATAAACTGAGGAAGTATTCCTGAGAAATCGACTGCTGAAAAAACTAGAAAATCCCCAAGCTAGAACTTTTTTTAAGCAACAAACCCTACCTAATGAGGTGAGGTAAATGGAGGTTGTTAATCCCTTGGTTTAACCCTACAAAACTAAGCAAAATCTATGTAAAAGTCTAGGTCCAAAAGGCTTGCGGAAACCTAAATCTTCTAAGAAAAACCAAGTGCTTCTGAAACCTGCAATCCGCACTGCGGAAGCGAAAAGTGGAAGTCAAATTATAAATAAATTAAGGGTTTCCACAACCCACAATATGGATTACGGAATATGAAAAGTAGAAGGTAAATTCTAAATAAATGAAGGGTTTTCCACAATCCGCAATCCGCATTGCGGAAGCGAAAAAGAGGAAGGTGAATTTATAGGAACTTATGTGTTTCCACAATTCGCATTGTGGAAGAAGAATTGCGGAAATGAAATTTGTATAGGATTTAAGCCCTTCTCGCAATCCGCAATCCACATCGTGGAAGAGGCATTGCAGAAGGGAGACTTGTAAAGAAACTTGAGTACTTCCTGCAACTCGCAACCTACATTGCGGAAGTGGAGTTGTGGAAGGAGCATCCCGTTGCGGAAGACCTTTTAAGCTTAAGATTTTGGACTTGGATATAATAAAGGTTTAGGATAAATATTTAAGGTTATTTTCAAAGTGTTCATTTGTATTTTTTGGGGTTTAAGGTATCATCTTTAAGTCAAAGAACCATAGAACGATTTAGGTGAGAAGCATAAAGTCCTTGGTTAATATATGAAAGAGAATGGTTTATGATTGATGACTTATATCTTTGTGTGATGTTAAAACATTTATTTTATGCATTTTTCATATGGTTGTATGGGTATGTTACATTGGAAATATTTCTTAATGTTCAACAACCAAGCTTCTACTTCCTCCCCGGTCTTCGATTCTCTATCAAAACCGGTGGGTTTAATTTTCATGAATTCTCCTTACAGGTGGTCCACTTTTATTTTCCCAATAGTCTTGATCTGATTTTCAAATTTTTGAATCTCACTAGAGGAGCTTCCTATTCTTTTGACACTTTCCCCAATCTCTGGGTCCCTCCTGGTATCTATTCATTGTTCTTTATTGTTGCTCTTTTCATGTAAACTATGCAATAATATCTCATTAATTTCCTGCTATTTTTCCTAAGCCTTCTTCAACTGTTCATTATCTTCTTTAAAACTATGTATTTCCATGATCAAATTTCTCATTGTTTCAATTACTTGACTAGATTCAGAACATTTTTCTTATGGTTGTGTTGTATGTGGTGTCAGTTCATCTTCTTCATGTTGGCTCTCATTTTGATTATGTGAATCCATTAATTTATCCTGTAATAGAAAAATTATTCATGTATACAAACATCCCAATTTTTTTTATTATTAGACTAGTGTTTCAATGTTTCAGTGGAAACTAGATGTTCTCAAGGGAGACATGGTTGAACATGTAGCTCTGGTACCATATGTGAAATACCCATTAAAAGAAAATTCTTATCATTATTAACTACATCCCTTGTAAAAAATACTTCATAGATGTTCATTAAATTCTCTAGGAAAGTAAATTATTATCTGTAAATACGAGAAAAGCACTTAAGGGTTCTTTTACAACAAGGAAGATTGTCCTTGGTTGGTCTCTTGTTTAATTGGCTCTGGATAACACCTTTTTACTTTGTTATGACAGATGCATATTAAAGAAAAATGGGATCCAAGTCATAATTCATGTAAAAGTTCCCATTGATGCATTCATAAGGGTTTCAATTAAATAAATGTTTTATCTAAAATAAGTGTACTAAAGTTTCAAACAGGTGTAACTCTTATTATTGGATTATTTCCAATACTATGTTTTGCTAGGTTAAAAACCCCTTTCTAAGGTTTCTACCTATCTTACCAAAACAAGGGTCTACCCGACCCTATGTTGCCTTGGTGTGTTTAGTTGGTACCACGGACTCCTAGTCAAGGGGTTTGGCATATGACATAAACCTTATCGTATATCATGATGCAAAAGCCACATTGTAAATTTATAACACCACGTTTATGTAATAAGAGTCATTTCTCAAAATAGCATGGAGGAAAGATGACGTGTCACCAACCTGTCTTTAGGAGGTTTTAATCAGTCACGATTTCACTATCAACTCCAGGCTTCAAATTTGAAGCCTTCAGATCCCTTCAAAGGCCATTTTAAACGTCATAGAAGGTCACAAGGATTTTTACCATGCAAAAAAAAATTAGTTTCATTTCCAGCACTTCAATAATGAAATTGAGTAAGCCTGGGTAAATTTGCAACAGAAGGGCAGCTACAAAATTTGCCTATCCAGGGATTCAGTGGACTATGGGAGAGTCGGGACTCCCAAGTGCCCTTGAATAGTCGGATCATGGATGAGGATCTCAGTCCCAATTGACATGGACCACGGTGGGCCATAAGGCTTCCTAGTGCCAAGTTCAAGTCTCCAAGTCAGGATTGTGACTCATGATTCAATGTTCAATTTCAAAGAATTTAATGGAATTAGCATGCATTACTGATTCACCAACTTCATTAAACATTGTTATGAGATGATGCCACCTGCCAACTCGATTTTCCATCTATCATCTTATTGTTCACTGAGTCACGTGATCTCACAACTTACAAGTCACTTGAGTATTTGAGTATATGATGTGAAATTAAATACTCATATGAGTCATATCTATGGATGGTGAATTTATTTGATAACCCTCCATTGTCAAGGCTCCGTAAGGAAAAACTAATGGTGTTGTTTTTTGGGTTACAACTTACAAGTTGTAGTTTACAATGCATTGAGCAATCTTTTCTAGATTTGAACCTAACCTGGTCCAATGGTCCAATGCAGGGTATGTAAGTTTCCAGACTAGGGTTTCACCCAGTGCTAGACATTTCTATTATCACCTCCACAAGACTGGGAAGACAGATCTTTGGTAGTAGGCTAGCAGCACGCCACCCTTTGTTTGTGCTCATGAATCATATCCTATACTAGTTAGTCCAAGATTCTAGGATTTATTCCAATTTCCATTCATTTACTGGGGTTAGAATCATTTGAATCAGTACTCCCACTCTCCCACAGTCCACCTAAGCCGCTTAGTCTATCTGTCTCATCGGAGGAAGGGGGTTAGGCACTAGAGACAAAGGAAATTGTAATGGAGGGCCATCTAGAGAGAATGGTTGTACAATATGCATATAGTCATCTCTAAAAGAAATGAAATAATTTGTCATATACCTAAATGAATATTATCATTACTTAATTTGTCGAGATGCTTACATGGTAACTCTTGCACCCGAGTTGTTTATGAGGGCTTCCTATGTCTACAATGGCTAAGATTTAGAGAGGCTCATTCCCATCATTATAGCACCAGTGGGTTTCTCGTGCAAATATCGCTATTACGTCTCCCCTCCTCACTCACCTCACCTTTTGACTTGAGTCCTCTTCTTCTTCTTCTTCTTCCTCGTGTGGGCTCTTTGATCTATGCCCTGAGCACCCTCATAACGAAGAATGATCTTTGAAAGTATCTAGAAACCTTAGGAAAACAATACTCTATTTTCCCTCACCTACACAAATATATCTATGTTATGTAGAAGCAATTATAAAATGATTTGTTTTGTAACTATGTGAAATACACAAACATGCATTCACCTACCTTAGGCAAGGTAAACCAACTCAGGAGCACTGAGATATTGTGGAATTGAGATGGCATTGCTTCCAATCATCTTTCTGCAGAAGGAAATGGTTGCACACTCTAATTCCTCATTGTCTTCTGCGGTGGGCAGCTCGAAGGTTCCACCTTTTTCACGGGTAGTGTCGCATGCCCCAATTTTGCAAAAGAAATAATATTATCATATTTGATTTTATTTCAAGACAATATGTTAAATTTTATGCTAAGTTGTAATTGATGACTTAGCAAAGTCAAGGATGTTGAATGTAATTCTGAATATTTTTAATTATAAATAAATAAAAGTGGAGACAACAGCTTAGGAGAGCTATTAAAAGAGTGTTTACTGGTCAAATTGGTGGAGGAGACTAGGTGGAGAGCAAATAGACAAGTGGCAGCATCCTCAAACACTTCCAATTGTTGCAGGTGGCAACCTCCCTACATTTGGGGTCATGATCCCCCAAGAAAGTGGGATCAAAGCAGGTGGCTCAATTAATGACAACTGACCCAAATGAGCTAGGAAATCTTGATAAAAATGCCCATTGAAGAGAGCTGAGGTTGCTCATTCCAGGAAAGTGTTCATTCAAGTGAATGTACTTCAGAGGATTTCATTGGGAAGGGAATTTGTGGAAGGTGTTTGAGGGGTTAACTGCAAAAGTGATCTAGTGCAGCTTTTCAGCTGAAGGATCTTACTGCTGAGTGCAGAGTGAATACTGAGTCAGTGGACTAGTATATTGTTTCTTGCTCCACCAGTTCTCAGCCAAGGAGACTAGGAACAGTCTCGAGGGTCCTAAGGAGATGCTATTTGAGTGCTCTCCAGGAGTTGGTAGGGAGGAACGGCCTCCCAACGCTGTTGTTGTCTAGCTTAAACAGGTTCTATAGTCTTTTATTTTACTGTGTTAAATGTTTATATGTGAGACTGACTGACTAATGAATGTTAAATGTTTAGTGGTGAACTCATAGAGATTGTAATATTTTAGTTATTTGAAATATTGAATATGTAATTGATGAAAAATAATCCCATCCTGTGTTTTTCCACGTCTAGAATGGACCAGACTGTACTCCAGCACAAGCAGTATATTTTAAAATAGATGAAGGATATGATAGAAATCTGAAATGAATAAAGCTATTATGTATTTCATAATATTAGAATAATCTATTTCTGTATGTGGTTTGTTATCAGAAGAGAATATTAACCTGTCTAGTTAAGTTTATTGTTTAACCAGACTGTTGTGATAAGAATGCTAGCAAAGAAATAACCATAATACATTACATGTAGCAGATTTATTTTATTAGCAAGTTAATCCAGTAGATAAATTATTATTCATACTGAGTACTTTATTTTGTAATTTTACCTTTAATCTGTAACGGAGGCAGTAAAAATAACTCAAATAAAAACCACTCTATTGTAATCTTCTAAGTAAAGATTTATAAACCAGAATCTCTGAGTTTATATACTAATGATAATAATTGGCTATGTTTACAAATATTCTAAACTTCAAGTATGGTATTAAATCATGTACCTTTTATAAAAGCACTTAACAAACCCTATTTACATTGTATTAAATATAACAACTATAAATTATGATAATAAACAACCTTAATGATAAATGGTTATTTCAACAAGAAATTGTTCCTTAAAGTTTTACAATTAGAATGTACATGTAAAAGAGTGATTATTTTATTTCCTTGTATTTTTAAAAAGAAAAATATATAAGCTTTTAGAAATAATATCATGAAATAAACTGAACTAATGTAGACTGGTTACAGTCTTTATAAATAAAATGTATGTACATATACAAATTTAGGAAAGTATAGTATAGACAGATAACAATATCGATTTAAACAATAATTGTTTACAAATAAAGAACCCCCTTAAACGAACTGAAGAGATTGCTTTCAGGAAACCCTAATTTAAAAATCCTTGAGCCATTTAATAGAAGCATCATGACTAAAAATAGTATTGAAATCCATTAACAGTAAACTAATACAATTAATAACAATAAAAATTATTCTAAATAAGGTAAAAACCCTAGCTCATTTGCGGAGCAGACAATTATCTAGTATTCTTTTACTATGCAAAACATTTACAATCGTAACTTAGGGTAAGTAATTAACTTACTTTATAAAAAGCATTAAAAAGGGAAATTTATTTCATTTATACAGAGATACAAAATACCTAAGTTAAAGACAGACTATCTTAAAGGGCATGTTTCATTGCTTCCACAAGCCCGAAGGCTGAACTTAATCAAAACTTAACAGAGTACAAAAATCAGCTAAGAGCTGAGCACCCATATCGAATATGGATTGTTTTATAAACAACTATCAACAAACTTAATATTACAACACTATAAGTTCTTTCTTAACACTGGAGGAGAGCATTACAAGTTACGACATTGAGCAGGAGTCACCCTGCTAAAAGAAAGGGTTAAGTAAAAACAAAACCTATTTAAATGAAGAATAGCAACCCAAGACTGGGAACGCCATGGCCGTGACTTCTTCCAATGGTGAAGGTCTGAACAAGCAGAGAGAACCATATTTCAAAATTGGAGCTTACCATAGACCGAACGTTGATCCTTTCGAGTAATGCTATAGTCAAGTGTGGAGGCGAGAAAACCCTGCAAAATAAAAACGAGAGTCTTATTAAAACAAAAGAAATTTATTAAACTGAATAAAAACAATACATTATTGCTAGTTTTTAATTTATGAGTTTACCTCAACTGGAAGTAAAAGTGATGGAGCCATGTAGAAATAGCAGCACCGCAACTAGTATTAAGAGGAGCCAAACCCTCATACTCGTCAAGGATAGAGACGACGGGCCTTTTTGTTCTTTTCACACTGACAGCAATGGCGAAGGTAAGCCTGGACAACAACCATGAAGGATTCAAACAACCAAGAAGTGGGAACTATCACAACCACGCAAGCGTGAAAACAAAACTCCAAAAACCCTACGATGAAGGAGCTTAATAACAGTCACATTAAGCTCAACCTTTCACACAGTGACAGACCATGATAGAATGGAAGCAAAGGGAGCTACAAGCGGGCCGTAAAGCCAATTGCAAGGAGAATAGTAAACCTTGACAGAGTAAAAGGAACCACTATGGAATTGGGTAACAAGGACCGAGCTCAAGGGAAGAATGGCACGACAAACACAGACATTGGAGCCACTGATAGCTGAATTTCACTCACTGTCGCCATGGGAGTTTGTAGAGCAGCCCAAAGGGCCAATGCAAAAGTCAAAACAAGAATAAGCCAAGGGTTAGGGTTGATGATTATATATACGACCATGGCATGGCCAAGAGTTTTCCACGTGGCCACAATTATAAAATTCATGCAGTGGGTCGACTCTCCATAGTTCCCTACGACCAAATCATAATCAATTATTTACCAAATGATTTAATAAATTATGTAGGACTATAATGTATTCCTGGTGATCATATCTTAAAATATGTGCTTAAGACGTATAGTAGATAACTCATCATTGGGTTGGAGATGCAACGTTACATTAACATTGACCTAGCAAATGATTACAACCTTAGTCTCGTGACCCAAAAAATCCTTGCATAAAGTATTGGTAAACAATATTATAAGATTTTGCTAGTAAATATCGTGGGGAAATGTTAAAAGTTTATGTTAACAATTATCGTTGGAATATGCATAATATATATTTGTAATAACCCTTTTTAGAATGGTTATAACTCATCAAAACATATAAGCAATAACATTATTGCGATGTGAATGTATTATTAACTAATTTGTTATCAATAATAATATAGGCCAAGTATGAAATCGTTTATCATATAAACAGTCTAGTTAATTTGTGTAAGAAAACTATCTAGTAGTTATAGTTTCTCTTACATTGTGGGCATGCATTTTTTTTTACAACAACATTCAAGTTGAGAATATTGCATAGCATCGTCTTGAGTAGGTTCATAAACATTTTGCAAGTTCAACATTGTTAAAGACTTATATGTTTAATAACAAATAGTTTATGCGGGATTATAAGTCTTATGGAAACTATTAAAGAAAATGATGGCGAACTATGAAGTTGGCAAAGTGTAATATAAGAACACTGCTATGAACTCTTTTACATAGTTCAGATCAATGAGTTGTTTCTCATTACAACCTTAACTACATTGGTAAAATGGTTTTATGTTCATACCAAAATACTGGGGTTAACATAAGATAGAATATTTGACTTTATAAGAAAAACACCAACCTTGGAAGTTGTTTGTAGACAGAACTTAATGCAAGAAATGTATTATAGAAATGCTAGGATATGCATATTTATAATAAAAGTTATCAAGCGGATAAGATGAAATATTCAGAGCCAAAGAAAGTAGTTACTATCACTACGTACTCTAAAGGAAGAAACTTAATCATCTAAACTACGTATACAAGAACAACTGAAGAAAACAATCTGTTTTTACCTCACGGAAGTTGTATGGATTACAGCACCTTATTTACTAAGCTTATTATTTTTCAAATAGAAATATTGCTCGATGCTTTATGAAATTAAAGACGTTACTCGATCATTCATACCTGTAAACCTATAAGAACAAGTAATCCTTCTGCATTAGCATAAATGCTAAGTAAGCCCCAGATTTTAATGTTAGATTCCACCTATTGTCATAAGTAAAACTCATCAGTAAACTAAAAGTAGAAATATTGCGCAAGTCAAACTTAATATTGTTTCAAGAAGGAAGATATTGAGTTAACATAATTGAGTTTATGCAATACTAATCTATTAACTGTTTCTTTTATTGCTAACCGTTAGCTGTTAGTAAACTGTAGTCTCAACATTTTATGTTATTTCAAAATTTTAAATTTTTGTGAAAATTTGGGGTTTTGACAGGTAGGAGTAAGAGAAGCAAAGGTAGAACGTTGGGTAGGCTGGATTGAGCTTCCCTGAACTTAAAGAGATTATTGAAGTCAATGAAAAATATATATTTTGGGTTTACGAGTATAGGACGGTCGGAGGCCGAGACTCAGACTCTCAACTCTCCAATTCTATGCTTCAGTGTCTCCCTAATTTCTATTTCCTCCAGAATATTATGCAGAGCTAAGCTGTCGACTTGGTTGTCATGAATTTACAGGTATATATAGCATTTTACACTTGTGTAACATTTTATATGTGTATAAACGTTAAATGTGTTTCTTGTTGGAGTTCCTTTTGGTTCTATAAATATAAGGGTTTAAAATTTCTCCATCCAAAATGTTGTTTGAAATTTGTAATGTATTATGCGATTGCATTTCCACCAGACTAAGTCTCGAATACTCAATAGATGTAACCTTAAAAAAACCCAATATTTAAATGAAATCAGAACCAAAATAATGTATGTTTTTCATAGTCTAGGACCACAACTTAGTTTGGGCGAAGGAGCACAAAGAAAGATCCTTGTATTTGAGTTCCAAATCTGTCAATGTTATTTATTTGCAGTGAATTGTAAACATTAGGTTGAAAGAAAGAAAAATATTTGAATATAAGTGTTTGAATTGTTCCAATTTCCTTAATGAAATCCAATAGTTGAAAGGATAAAATATTTAACAACCGACGCTGTAAATGTTGTAGATTCTTACCGCTTCGTTTTCTTGTCATCCTTCTAATAATGGAAACAAGAAGTACAAATTGTCTACCAATATATCTAAACAAGGGAATCCCTCAACGGACATTCATTAATGAGGTACTGGGAGTGCAATGACCTAGCGAAGAACATGATTTCAACATCCTCGTTGTCATAAACCTCCGAAATGTGTGTTTATGATTCATCTTCCTTGTTGACTTTGGTAGAAACTAGACACCCAACTTGTAGTGATATTTGTTGGAGAATTTAAAGTTCTTCCTTATAGCGGACTAATAAATACTTAACCTTTTCGATAGGGCTGATGAACTCGATATAGATTGGAGGGACTATCCATAATCTACCTAAAATTGGGGATTTTGTTTGATCACTTCGAATTGGGGTATGAAATTCGATATACATTGGAGGGACTATCCATAATCCACCTAAAATTGGTGCCTTTGTTTGATCACTTTGATTTGAGCATGTGGGGAGGACATGATTCAATTCTAAAATTAACTGCTGAATTTAGTGTTAATAAAAAAGTTTCTCCATGAAAGCATTAGGTATTACATTCTGGGGTTTTTCTTTTAGGTAGGCCCAATCACACTTGACCAATAGAGCCACCATCAAGTTGAATCAATCCTTTGTTCAAAGGTCCTTCCAAATTCCAATGCCTTATTTTATCAATAACCTAACAACCTAGTATTTCACCGGCAGAGAGAATTGTCCCTTATCTAATTTCAATAAACTATATGCTCCAAGAACCAGGAGAGTACATGGTTTACCTCACTAATTCCATGTAAATGCTAAATCACTTGGGATTTATTCTTATTGTCATTTTTTTCCTATACACTGTTTCTAATAAATAATAAAATTTTGTTTTACACTTGCAATTTCAAATGAAAAGAATAATTTATTTTTACATGTCAACATTGAAGGGTTCAATTTCTCGCAACCCTTCAAAGTGAAATGGGACCCTGCCCTTCAAATTTGATCCCTGATCAACTCAATGTACTGGGTTGACCCTTGGCTCTGCGAAAGGTCTCTTTGTTGTACTGTCATCCTCACATTTACTCTCTTTCAATTTATGGTCCCTCTTTCGATCTCCACACTTTGGCATAGGGTGAAGGATTTTAAACTGGTTGATAATTCATTTCGACACTCACGTCTCGGATTTAGAAGGTTATGCCAACTTTGGTGTGGTTGGTGAGTGGTTACAGTCCTAACATTTTTATTATTTAGTTTTCCTTCTAGTGATTTGTGGAAGTTAAGCATTGTAAATCTATTCCTTCTAGGAAGACAAGTAATTTAATACAAAGTATGGATGACTACTAATGTAGGTGTAACCATTTTCCACCATTCCTTGTACTGTTTCCACACATATTTGGATACATACCCACCCACCCAATCTAAGACTAAAGTTACAGTCTCCCTTTGATAGTTCTACTTTAGTTGTGACTCAAAGGAATGGTAAAAAATACGAGAGGTAGGTAGTTAGGGTTGATACAAGGGCACTAGATCCTAAACGAAAAGCTTGGACCGGTTATAATGTTAATGTACTTAGACTTACGAGGAGGGTATTGTACTATTATAAATCGATACAAATCTCGTAATATATTTTGTTAGTAAACTATATAGTATTTGTAACCGAAAATTGTTAAATAATGCCAGTAGAATAGAGCCTTTTTTAATTCTTCTAGTTATGAATTTACTTTTGTTTGTAGCCAAATATTTCATAACACAATGTTTTTTTCCATCCTCATCTATCGGAATTTCAAAATATATAATAAATCCATGATATTTTTATGAAATTAACATTTACAATACAAATTAACACTTGAAATCTACCAAGTACTTCAATAAATAAAATCATAACCATCTTTGAATGTAGAAGCATTTATAAAACTACATTAATCAAATACTATAAGAAAACCTGGAGTTTTGTGATCCGAATGTAGTAGGAACAACCACATTTCACCCAACCATAGATTAGGATCTGCTACAATGTCTTCCCTTAATCTCCCCAATCTAAATCATGCATGAAAAAAGTAAGGATGATCAACCTCAGTTATATATCTTTGTTATTCACCTAGAAATGTATTTCCTAACATAACGTGCTCACACAACAAGAATTTCCTTTCCAGCATACTAAGCAACATCCTGCCTCCCTCATATGCTTCATTCTTATAGTTTATTTTTTCCTGGGTCTTTCCACTAGCAGTCAATTACTCATGGAATTTTCGCAACTAACAATATCCCTGATTTTCAGGGTGTGTCTAGTGCCATAAATGCACTTCTGACACTTGTTTCAGCTTCTATGAGGTTAACACTTACTTGTCCCTTATGTCACGGCCACATCATTTGCGATGGTGGGGTTCCTCGCCACTTGGGTGAAAAGCCCGTTTGACTAAACGGAGGTGGGCACTTGACCAAGAAAATGGCTAAGTGTTGGACCTCGCGGCTGTCTCGGGCACATTCGGCAACTAGGTGGGTTGCTAAGTGCACTAATTTGGCCAAAAGAGAGCTAAGTGCGCTAAAGACAGCTAATGGGAGTGAAGTGTGCTAAGTGGGCCAACGAAAGTGCTAAGTGTGAGTTCGTCACTAAGTGGGCCTGGGGCCACATGAGGAAGCAGCTAAGGCTATATAAATGACAAAGGAAAGTGTCAAAAGGCAAGCAAGAGAAGTGAAGTGGTGCTCCATTAGGGGAGGCGCTCTGCATCCAAAAAGGGCGCATCCGTCGGAGTGCACGTTTGGGAGCAGGAGTGCTCTCCAAAAGCGTCCGTTCGGAGTGTCCACAGAGCGCTCAATAGGAGCGCACTTTTTTAGCGCTCAACTGGAGCACCCACAAAGCACTCAACAGAAGCGCACATTCGAAGCGCTCAACTGGAGCGCCCGCAGAGTGCTCAATAGGAGCGTCCATCTGGAGCACTCGTAGAGCGCTCAACAGGAGCGTCCGTTTGGAGTGCCCATCTGGAGTGCTCAACAAGAGCGCCCTTCTAAAGCATTAAGGAGCGTCCAAGAGCGTCCAAGAGCGCTCAACCAAGAGCGTCCGTTTAGCGTCCGATAAGTTTTGATTTTAGCGCTAAATAGGAGCGCTCAGTTCAGTGCTCGACAAAGAAGATTGTCTGTTTAGCGTCCAACCAGGAGAAGCGTCGAGGTGGTTTTTAGCGCTAAATAGGGGTGTTCGATGGTTTTGCATTTGGGAAGGAGGTGATCTTGGCATCAGTGCTCCGTTCGTCGCTAAAGAAGGTTTTCAGGAGGCACGTTTTTGAGAGTGCTTTCTCAGTTGGTGGTTTCAGCAAATGGCCTTGGAAGCTTGGGATGGCAGCTGAGCAAGGTGTTTGTGCAGAACATCAAGGATTCTGAGGGCGTTTGGTGAACAATTCTTAGTGGCACAAGAAGTGCGTTTTCGGCAAGTGCTAATAGAAGGCGCTTGGGGTGCGTTTTCAGAAGTATTGACGATAGGCCCAGTTGAGGTGACAGAGTGCCCGAATGGGGTACCGACAGAGCACTCAGCTAGGTGCGTTTCGGGAAGTGCTGATGGAGAGCTTAGCAAGCTGCGTTTTGGCAGGTGTTGATGAGACGTTCGACAAAGTGCGTTTTGTCATGTTATGACGGGTGATCAGATTGCGTCTAGGGGTGTGTTTCGGGAACCACTCCAAACCAGTGTGCCAAGGTGGCACGTTGCAGTTGTGCATTCGAGGAGGGGTGTTTAGCATAGAATTATGACAGAGTCTTCTGGGTGTTCGAAAATCAGCCTAAGTCGGATAGGTGCTAGCTACATCGAGGATACTTGAGAAGATCCGCAAGTGGTGGCAGCCTTGGTGGAGTCATTCTGGGAGTGGCAGTGGAAACAGAGACCTTGATGACAGGTGTGTTCCGCATCTCAGCAGTTAGCCAAAGTGGCTAAGTCATAGTGCAGTGAGGAGGATGACTTCGGCAGGTCAAGTGATAGCTTGGCATGGTGGCTCGGCATGAGGAGTTCGACAGCAGCATTGGACGCCGCAAGGGAACGATGAAGCGAGCCACAACAGGTTGCATTAGATGGACAATATGTAGCTTGTGGATGAGGCTTGTGCAGACATGACGGTGTGCAGCTCGATGTTTGATTGGGTTGTATCATGTGAGCGTTGCTGGTTTTGGCTAGCTCCTGGATGAGTTTATGGTTTTGTGGCATCCTCCGTTATGTAATAAGTCTTATCATTATTGTTATACATGGGCATTAGGCTTCATCAGGTTCAGGACAGGTCGCCCACACACACATTTGTCTCTTTGTTGTACTTGGCTTTACTTGTACTGTAGAATGTGCATTGTTATGAAAATAGCTAAGTCTGGAGATGAATGTTTATGAGTAGTATGTTCCGCAGGTTTTTGGTTTAGGCATAGTCCGCTAGAGTGTGCTCTAGCTGGCCACACCCCTGAGATGCTTCCAGTGAGTGCCGCACACCACAACAGACCCAAGAAAAAGGTGTCGCGGTTGTGGCTGTGACACCTTACTCTTTCATGCATGATCTCTTCATTTAACATGGTTGTTCCCCTTCATTATTATTAAAGTTCAACCATAATTTATTATTACATCATTCCTTCTGGGAATTATTAGCAGATTTCTTATCTAGCCAATTTATTGAATTTAAACAGTAATTCAAGAATAATCAAAATTATTAATTAAATGTTTTACTCTTTGGGGATGTTACACATATATTTGTCTATATGTAAAAACTACATAACTTAACTAAATTTATGTTTCCTTTGTGCCCGATAGAAGAAACTTGTTTGTATGACAGATCTCACAAAATAACAAGTTATTAATACACTAATAACTAAAGCTAATATCGTAGTTAAATTTCTAAGGTAATGCACTCTCATTATTTTTATATCTTTTACAATATTTTCTTTTTAGTGTTAATTAATTGATTAGTTAATTTTCCCATAGACATTCATGCTTATAGGTTAGATAGTTTGTAGGTTTTCCTTTAGATATACTAACACTTACACCTTAATTAGTTACACATGTTTATTCAATCACACAGATAGCTACCCACATATGCACTTAGTATTATTAACTAATTCTATAATTCTTATCTCCATCACCACCATCCACTTGACCAACCATTCAAAGGTGTTTTTCACTCTTTTTTCCCAAACCATTTTAAGCATCAACACAAGCAATTAAAGTTGCAAGTAAAATACACAATAATATCTCATACATTGATAATTATTGGACCCAAAAAACGCTAGTGGAAAATGAAAGATTAGTGACTAGGAGACCAAAATGTTTGGTTACCACAGTCTCTTGAAAAGGACAAATGACCAATATTGATGATTCTAAGTAAGTTGACTAAAAAAGACCAAGATAAATGACCACTTTTGGTCACGGGATAGAAACCAGCTAAAAACGACCAAGTTAGATGACAACATTTGATCACAAGATATGTAGACTACAAATGACCATATAGAAATTGGTTATTTATTTTGTCATTTTAAATTGTGTGACTTCGAAAATGGAAAAAATTGAAAATTTGACAATGAATTTGTACATTTTACTAAATTCTAACACTATAGATGGATTCAGAGACCCCCAAATTCTAACACTGTAGGGGTCTCTGAATCCATCTACAGTGTTAGAATTTGGGGGTCTCTGAATCCATATGCAATGTTAAAATTTAGTAAAATGTAGACTGCCCCATGTGTCACAGCTCATCTAGAAACACTAAATCAGATATCATCACGATGTTCTAGCACATGTCCTAAGACTTCTAGACTAGATTATCATCATTGAGTTGGATTCCTTTCGTTAGAGTTTGATTCCACATAAATATTATTAACTCATTTGATTTTCTCCCAGTGTTCTACTAATTCAATATGGGTTTTGAAAACTATACTCCTATAAACAATGTTAATGTAGGCATGACATAAATTCCTTGTAACATAAATTTATAGGTTTTTAGTGCCAAATTTTTGGTTTTGTTGGAAGGGGGATTAAATATGCCTTCTGGTTTTCCTCTTTCTTTCCACTTTTCCCTTTCCTGATTCAAAGCAAACATAGCAGATGAAAATAGAAACTATCTCTCCTCGTTCATGGTTTGGGAGCACACAACTTGACAGAATGGGATAACCAAATTGGTGCATTTGAAAAACACTTTGATCTCCTCATCATGGACCTCATATTCTATGAGACTCGACAACTACAAGCTCCGAGCGTACTGATATTTTCCAAGAGGAGTGCCTCAAGAGTATGCTTCAATGTCCTGGACTAGAGAGCGTGATCATGGTCGGGCATATCTACGGTGGCTTCATTGCATAGTACTTTACTTGATAAGGATTTTTATCACTTGGGTTTGAATAGAAACCGTGGTAAGGGATTTTACTAAATCCTAATTAAAAAACCTACATCCTATTTAGAAAATAACATAACATTTAGCATCAATATGAATATATATTACAATAGATATCTATTACTAGATACTACTAATTATCATTATAATATAATTATAATAAATATATCTATTTATATAGTATTAATTATTTATCATATTAATTTGTATATTCCTTTACTAAATATAATTAAAATAATTAGAAAAAACTCTTTCAACATTTTAATGAAGAAATCCAAAATCGACCAATTAAATTTAATAAAAATTAAGAAAAGAAAAGTATACTCAAATAACTACATTAATTTGCAATATTTTATTCAAAAATGAATGATGATGCTTTTATGAAAAGCTTCTTCATGAGGGTTTGAAACCATTCAAAGAAAAAATATACTAGTTCATGAGGGTTCCAAACCCTTCAAACAAAACATATATTAGGCATCTACCTATGCATTTTAGGCATCCAATATCTTGGTGGGAGACACTGTGCAATTTTGAACTCTGGAATCTCATAAATTAGTGGACATATCATGTTATTCTAAAAAACCGGAAAGGATGGGCAGCAATTTTGGCCTGGATGATGCGCTGGGTGGCATGTAAACCAGTTCTTTTCCCCCAGTAGTGGGTAAACCAGTTCTTTTCCCCCAGTAATGATGAACTCATTTGGTGATCATATGGTGAAACAAGCCTACTCCTGCAAACTTCTCTGTTTACTTCTGCCAAGAACCTTTTATCAGGACCTAAATCATCAGGTACATCTGGACCCCAGGTTGCAAGTTTTTTCTCCTCATGATTTCAGGATTTTCTTTTCTACGCTTTCTCCATGCTTCAGTACTGCATCCATGCCATTGTCTGTGTACATAATATTTTTCTCTTAAGTGTTCATACATGAACTATTCTGAAATTTTGACGTTCAGTGTTATCCCTTCCTTTATCAGTTTGAATGATATCTATTTTTTTAGCAATTTTTGCTCTGTTTTAAATAGAAAATTGATATTTTCATTATTCTTTTGCTATCATTGACAAGATTTTGTTTCATATGATTCAATCTTCTGTGGGGTTTTTGATGGCCATGGTCCTTATGGTCATCTTGTTTCCCGTAGGGTTAGGGAATCATTGCCAGTGAAATCGCATTCGATTTGGCAATATTTCAAGGAAAAAGCAAACACCATTAATGCGTTTGATACATACAATAATAAAAAGAAAGCAAAAAATACCCAAAATGATTTGGGCGGTGACATCCAAGTTAGTTTAGTAAAGGAGTCTAGTCTTTTTTCTTCCTGGAAAGACACCTACCTGAAAGCGTACAAAGTAATGGACAAAGAATTGAGGTCTCATCCAACTATATACTACTTTTGCAGTGGAAGCACCACAGTTGTAGTTGTTAAACATGTAATCTATGATTAGCTGATGTATTATATATCTATGAATTATGAATGTAAGGTCCTTTTTTTTTTCTGTTTTGTCCTGGTTTCTATTGTTTTAAATGAAATAAAAGCTATAGAATTTCGTGTTGGTGAGGTGAAATTGAACACCTTCTATTTTATAAATAGATAAGTTAAGTATCTTACAATCTCAATGTTCAAAAAGTTAAAACTTAACATCTGAAAACTATAAGACCTATTGGCATCTAATGTCCTAGAAAGAAAATAGAGAAAGTTAGATAAAGCATTTTGTTGTGAATCCCAGTTGGACTTATATTCTCGAGAAGTAAAATATTGAGTTCATCCAAATTTGTATCTTAAAAGAATATCTCTTATGCTCTTAAATGTATAAAAATTTAAGTAATTAGTTCATGTTAAAGCCTTCTAATCACAAGGGCTTGTGTTTCATACCTGCAGTCCAATGTCAAATTTTGAGGGTTTTATTTGTTTCTGATCTCAGGGAGATTACCTTTTCATTGGGAATATTGGGGATTCCTGGGCTGTCATGGGAACAAGAGAAGCCGATGGTTCTCTTGTTGCCATTTAGCTAATAATTGATTTAAAGTCAGACTTTCCAAGTAGGTTTTTGGTGCCAAGATCCATAAGCTGGTTTAAGAACTAATGATCTGGGAGTATGCTGAGGTCAATGGAATGCCATTTGTGCTTTAATTTTTATTGAAAAATTCCAACCTTTTCTTTTTAATCATCCCCAATAAAATTTTCAATTGCATGTATTGCCAAGGGAAGCTGAGCGCATTCGACGATGTAAGGGTCGAGTTTTTGCTTTGCAAGATGAGACTGAAGTACATAGGGTGTGGTTACCATATGATGATGCAATGGGGTTGGCGATGGAAAGGGATTTTGGAGAGTTTTGTTTGAAATAATATGGTTTAATTTCCATGCCTAAAGTTTCTTATAGGTTGTTGATAGAGAGGGGCCAATTTGTGGTTCTTGCATCTGATGGGGTGAGTCCTGTATATAGAACTATTCATGTTTATACATTTTGTGATTGTCATAGCATTGATGCAATTGTACTTTTTGTAGAATTTCATTGAGTATGGAAGTCAATATATCTGAGGCACTTTGTTAAGAGAGGTGTGAGTTTAATATTGTATTACATTAGAGTGCATTCATTTTTCAATATACCTGTGTAAAGTCTCATTATTATTCCAAGAATCAAGAGACTGTGCTAAGATTAGATTTGTTGATTGCAACCTATGCTTATTCATTCTAGAATTTCTAATTGACATATTTTCATGGAAGTCCTCATTTCAAAACAATTTTGAGCTGTCTATTTGACCACATATATGGAGCCTTTTGCCTTCAATTTATTGTATTTCTTGTAGTTTGTGAATCGTGATAGTTATGGTCAATTTTCCTGCTTCAACAACAAAGAATTAATTCTTTGTTATGGATGACAACAGTTAACTATAAAAGTATCCTTGTCAGTACTATGCTTCATATATTATATAGAGAACAAATACATAAAAATTCAGACAACTACATCATGCAAACAACATGAGTGCCATGAAATTTCTGGTCTACAAAAGCTAAAAATTCCAATATATAAGCCTAGGATGCCCACAGGGAGGTACTCAACATAATGAAAATGAACAGAGGTGCACATGTGGTAGTAGAAACAACTCTTTCTTAAAGCACTGTTAATCCCTAAGAGTAAGAGGATTAGGAACCTCATTGAATGTGACTTTACTATGATGTTTCCATTGAAAGTCATCTTTTTTTTTTGAAAAATCTGTCTTATTTTCATGGAAGAATATTTACAAATAGAAAATATAAGGGTATATATAGTGAGTTTCATAAACTCTTACTGAGAGTGAATAAAGTAGAAATAAAATCGAAATACTGAGTAGAATCTGAAAATTCGGTGTCTTTAATCCACAATGTCCCTTTGGCCGAAAGCTGGTAACATACCTCATCTTTACAAAACGAACTAAACGTAGACAAATGTTCATATTTGCTGAATGTTCACATGGAAAATGTTTTGCTTGAAATAGCAAAGCACAAAAAAACAAAATTGGGTCCTGCAAGATGTTTTGATGCCCCTGTACCGTGTTGCAAGACCTTTTATCTTCATAAATTTCACTTTCATAAAAGTCTAGTATTCTTAATTTTTGTTATTTTTGTTAGCCTTGATTTATACTTGCATTGTCTATGTACAAGCTAGTTGGCAGTGGCTATCTAAAATGCCTACAACATTTCAATGGTTTTTATATGGTGTTTGGTTCATTACGACTGTTTATTATCTATTCACATAGTGTGCTTGGGATTTTTCAAATATAGCTTCCTAAGTTTCAACCAAATAAAGTGATACAAAGCGAATATCAGCTAGTTCCCAATCTAGAGGTGGTACAACTCCTCAGACCTAGGATATTTCATTTTTATAATTTATTTTTTGTGTGCTTTAGTAACCATTTCTATGGAGTTTGCAGACCATTTACATAATATGTTTGTGCAAATTTTGTTACTTGTGCATGTTGTAGATGTTTTATTGTCATTTATTGTATGCAGATTAACTCTCAGAAGAAGAAAAATGGTGTTATTGCTTAAAAACGCTTTGTGCAAGGGGTGAAAAAAGAAAAAGAAAATTTCCACAGTTATATGCACTAGGTATGTTGTTTCTCTATTAAAGGTAACCTAGTTTTTCATTGTTACATGGATGTCTTGCTGAAGGTACCATGTGCAGAGTATTTGTATGTTGGACTAAATGCTACTAGCATATGTTACAAACCCTTCGATAGGATGCACACGAGTTCTTGAATTTCCCTTTAAATGAGCTTGTGGATATTCTGTAGAAAGAATCCAATGCAGCTCAGAAATTCTTAGGAAATTTAAACCAACCAGAGAAGGTTATAAATGGCAAAATCCATGGAACAAGCAATGGAACCCAACAACATCCCGTTACATGGGTTCATAAGATTTTTAGGTATAATGGTATGTGATCTTTGAGATATAAATTCAGTGGCTTCCTCATAATTCATACGTCTATTATGTTTCAGTGTGAAGATACTAAATATTGCACTTTAAGGTTTGAAGCCTAAGTTTGTTTTCAAATTTTCTTTTTTGTAGGGGAATCTTACAAATGAAACAAGATGTTTATGTTGTGAAACAATTACAACCAGAGATGAAACGTTTCTGGACCTTACTCTGGACATTGAACAAAATAGTTCTATTACAAGTTGTTTGCGTAACTTAAACTCTACTAAGATGCTCAATGCAGAGGACAAGTTTTTTTCTGACAAATTTTGCAGGTTGATTTTGATTTTTGTTCTGATCTGATACATCTCTCTTACATTATTGTTTCTCTTTGCATCAATGTTTCCACATTCTTGAAATTTTCTAGGACTGAAAGTCTGAAATGTTTCAATTTCCTTCCAGCTTGCAAGAAGCACAAAAGAGAATGAAAATAAAGATTCCACCACATATTCTTGTTATCGATTTGAAGTGCTTGGTGTCCTTGATAACAAGTTCATGAGTTCTTGTCTTTGCCACATGACATTACACTCTTCGACACATACCATGTTTCTTGCTGGCACTTTTGATTGATCGTATATTTACCATACATGAGGTTTTATGGACATTTTCATTGTATCTTGAAGTAGTTTCCATTCTTCCTCAGCTTGTACTATTGCAGAGTTCAAATAATAGTGATAATATCATTGGGAACTATGTCTTCTTTCTAGGAACTTATAAGGGTTTTAACTCTTCAATTGAATCTAGCGTTACATGGTTGAGAAATTCCATTTACGATGAATACCCTTCAAACTTGTATCTTGGCGTTGAAATACTTCATGTGTGCATGTTTCTCTGAGACAGTGGAGACCCTTGTTTTTAAGTTTGCTGACTCCTTTAACTCTAGAGATACAATTGTATTGGCCACTCTTTTTTTGCTATTATGATTTATGAGTGACGATGTTGTGAGTATAAGTGAGGTGCATTTCCATTGTTGAAGAGAAGAAAATGCCATAGCTATAGCTAAGGCATGGATATCCTTGAAGAGTTTCCGACCTATGCATTAGAGATCGTAATGTGGAGTGATGTTTGTTGATTATTGTGTGGGTGCCATTTTGTTGGAGATTGGTGCATGCCACTGTTTTGGAGACTGTGAGCTATGATCAGCATGAAGACTCTCTCCCTCACTCGGTGTTGAGATGTTTAAAGCCCAAAACTTGTAAATGATGATTAGGGAAGCTTGAGAGCCATGACTCATAATTGTTTGAATATTCAACTGCTGCGTGAGCCTTGGCGAATTTGCGTGATTGGTGGGTGAACTTCTTGGTGAACCCTAATTTCTATTGAACGTGGAGACCAAATGTGTGAAGAATATGATAAATGGAATCAAGTGCTCACTAAGGAGTCACACCCAAAAAATATAGATTCACAAAATAAAACTCTGTTTGAATTTATAAAAAAACTGAAAAATTGATTATCAACTATAGCTTAAAACAAAACTCAGATATCAATTCAAGAAATTGTTGTCATAATACTTATTTCAAATAGTTAAAAAAATAGTGTTTGCTCTCTTTTCACACACATAAATTCCAATCTAATAGTGCACAAGTAACAAAGCTTTTCATCAACAAAACGCACTAAAACCCAATCTATAAAAACATGAAATTAGATTCTCTTTAATAAAGTTTGATGGGATTCAATTGAGCGAATACCAATGAAACATGGAGATTAAGAGGTAAAAACGTGGCAATTACACAACATCAAGTGGCATAAAACAGTTATTGAAAGATGCCCAAATTTCAGACGCAGGAATTAGTTTCTTCAATATCCCCCTTAAAGTCAAGTTTGAGGATTCCCAACTGTGATATGAGTATCTCCAATCGATCCTTTGTAAGAGATTTAGTAAAAATGTTTGCAAGCTAATATTCAGATTTGCAAAATTCAAAAAAAAGAAATTCTTGTTGAACAAGCTCTCTAATGAAGTGATGGTGAATATCAATGTGTTTGCTATTGCTATGGAAAACTGGTTTCTTTGTCATGGACATAGTACTTTGATTATTGCAGTAAACTTTGATGGGTTTACATAATTCCATTCCCAAGTCTTCCACCAACCTTGACAACCAAATGGCCTGTGTCCTTGTGGATGATGCAACAACATATTCTCCTTCTGTTGTAGATAGTGCAACAGTGAGTTTCTTTTTGCTTCTCCAAGAAACAAGGTTTCCTCCAAAGATAAAATCATATCCATAGGTACTCTTTCAATCATCCAAGCTGCCTTCCCAATCTGCATATATGTATGCTACAACATTTGAATAATTAGCAGAGGTATAAAACAATCCATAAAATTTAGTACCAGTTACATATATGAGAATCCTTTTGGTTGCTCGCAAATGGGACTCATGAGGTTGATGCATGAATCTATCAACTAGAGTTACAACAAACATAATGTCTGGTCTAGTGGATGTCAGATACATAAGGCTGCCAATCAGATATCTATAAAGGATAGCATCACAAAGTGCAGTTTCATCATCTTTCATCAGTTTACTGCCAACTACAAGATGAGTGCTCACAGGTTTACAATTTTGCATGATAAACCTCTTCAAAATGTCTTCAAAATATTTAGCTTGACAAACAGATGTACCTTCCGTTGTTTTTTGAATTTGCAACCCCAAGAAATATTTCATTTCTACCAAATCAAACATTTCAAATTCTGTTTTCATTGCCTCTTTAAATTCCTCCATAAGTGAAAATGAGGTGCTAATTAAGATTAAATCATCTACATATAGGAAAAGGATGATAAAATCTGACCCAACAATCTTTTTGTGGACAACATTCTCAAAAGAACATTTAACAAAACAATTATCATGAAGATAGTCATCAATTCTAGAGTACCAACATCTAGGGGATTTCTTAAGACCATAAAGAGCCTTCTTAATCCTATACACCTTATATTCTTTACTGTAAATAATGAAACCCTTAGGTTGATCAACATAAACTTCTTCCTTCAAATATCCATTTAAGAAGGCAGATTTGACATCCAATTGATAAATAGTTAGCTTTAACTGAGATGCAATGGAAAGAAATGTTCTTAATGTTTCCATTCTTGCTACAGGAGAAAAAGTCTCATAAAAATCAGTTCCTTCTTGTTACACATATCCTTGTGCAACCAAACATGCCTTATGTTTTGAAATGCTTCCATCCATATTAAATTTAAGTTTGCAAATCCACTTTACACCAATAGTGGATTTTCCACAAGGAAGATAAACTAACACCCATGTGTCATTTTTCTGTATTTGTGCAATCTCATCTTCCATGTCTTGCATATTAACTCATTAGAAAAATCTTCATTAAAACTGAAAGGTTCAACATGTGCAGAAGAAATAAGTGAAAAAATATAATCAACATACCTATAGGTCTCATATATTTCTTTTAAACTTCTTGTTTTTCTAGGAGGACTGAATGGAGATATTGATTGACTTTCAACATGAGTTCTTATTGTTGGAGAAGATGTAAATCCTCTCAATGGATAAATCTATGAAGGTGATCCCATATATCCTACTATATAGGGCTGCAAAGACTCATCATTATTATAAAAAATTAAGCCTTCAATATGTGGGTTCATCACTTTAACTTCTCCTTCATTTTTAAAATAAGCTTCCCCTTCATCAAAGATCACATATCTACTAACATGAAGCTTATTGGTAAGTGGATTATGACATATATAAGCCTTACTTTCTTCTGAATATCCAATGAAAACACATCTTACAGATTTTCCATCTAACTTCTGCCTTGTTGACTAGGAATATAAACAAAGCATGTAGACCCAAATATTTTAAAATGAGAAACATTAGGATTTCTATAAAACCAAGCTTCATAAGGAGTAGAATATTTTACCATCTTTGTAGAACTTCTGTTGAGAATATATATGGCTGAATGGACTACATCTTCCCAATACATGTTTGGCAAACACATTTCTCTCAACATACATCTGGCCATTTCTTCTACTCTCCTGTTTTTTCTCTTTGCTACTCCATTTTGTTGAGGAGTGTAAGTAGCAGTTAACTCTTTCTTAATTCCATGTGAGCTGCGAAATTACTTAAATTCATTGGAGGTGAAATCTCCACCTCGATCAGTTCTCAATACTTTCAAATAATATCCCGATTCCTTTTCAACACGAACTTTAAACTTTTGAAAACAACTAAAAGCTTGAGATTTCTGACTTGTGAAATAAACCCAAGACATTCTTGAATAATCATCTACAAATAGTAGAAAATACTTGTTGTTTTCAAGTGACAAGGTTTGCATAGGGACACAAATATCTGAATGTACTAAAGCCAATGGCTCATATGATCTAAATTGATAATGAGGAAAACTTGATCTTTGTTGCTTTCGTATGGCACAACCTTCACAAATCTTATTGTTGAACTCTATGGAAGAATATGGGATAGAGATCCAAAATTAAGGTGTCCAAAACTTTTGTGCCAAAGCCAAGAATCATCGACTAAGGCCTTCAAACAAACTACATTTGATTCCATTCTTAACAAAAACATCCTATTTTCAGTCATGGGAACTTCATCAACAAGGTAATTCTTGTAAAAAATATTACAACACTTTCCTTAAAAAACAATCTTATAATTGTTAGAATTTAGTTTCCCTATGCTAATCAAGTTGGGCCTTAAGTTTGGAACAAAAAAGGTATCTTGAACATACATTATTTTTCCATTCTTAACTAGAATGGAAATAGTACCTTTTCCCATTACATCTCCTTCATTCTCATTGCCAAAGCTAATTGACCCTTTCACATTCTCATCTAGCTTCAAAAACATTTTTTTATTACTAGTCATATGATTTGAACAACCACTATCCAAATTCCATGTAAAATCATCACAATCTTCAAGTTTGTTACATGTGAGAAATAAAGTTTGAGAATTTTTACCTTCTTCCCTGCTGAAATTTGAATGAGAGGTATCTCTTTTCTTTTGAAAGCAATGACTTTCAAGGTGACCATATTTATTACAATAGGTGCAGTGAAAATTACCTCTGCTAGAACTGTTGCTTCTTCCTCTACCTCTGACTCTTCCATGGAATCTACCTCCTCTAAATTATGTTGAACAAAAATAATTTCTATCAGTGGATGATTGTTTCTTCTTATCATATACTACCTTTAACTTGCTTTGGAAATCTTGATCCAAAAGTTCCTCATTCTTTTTCAACATGTCTTGATGTACTTGAAGGCTTCTATACAGATCAACAAGGGTTAGTTGTGTTAAATCCCTTGATTCTTCTATAGCAATGGGGACATGATCAAACTTCTTAGGAATACTTCTTAACACTTTCTATACAATCCTTCTATCTTCAAGAGTTTCACCATGAGCATGAATAACATTATTGAATATTTTGAACTCTAGTAATAAAACATTCAACACTTTCATTTTCTTTCATAGAAAGAGACTCAAAATATCTTCTCAGCATTTGAAGTTTGAAAACTTTTACCTTTACAGAGCCTTGGTATACCTTCTCCATGGTATCCCAAGCATCATGGGACTTTTCACATTATGCAATCTTTGGAGAAATTGCAATATCGACTCATGTTTGATGAATAAACAGAGCATTAGCATCCCTTTTCCTACTCTCCTTCAATTATGTCTTTTGATTAACTGAAAATGCATTATAACCAGCTTGATCAGCTGGCTCTATGTACCCTATAAAAACAAGCATCCATAAATCTTGTGAGATGAGCAAAGTTCTCATCTTCACACTCCAATACTCAAAATTTTGCCCACAGAAGAGAGGAATCTGGTACTGGACTAAACTATTATTTTGGACCATTGTCTTCTTTTGCTGCATATAACCACAAACTTGGCTCTTATACCAAATGAAGGATCTTATAAATGGAATTAAGTGCTCACTGAGGAGTGACACCCAAAAAATACAGATTCACAAAATAAAACTATGTTTGAATTTATAAAAAGAAACTAAAAAAGGTTATTAGCTATAGCTTAAAACAAAACTCAGAGATCAATTCAAGAAATCACTATCATAATACTTATTTCAAATAGTAAAAAAAAATAGACTGTACTCTGTTTTCACACACAGAAATTCCAATCCAAATCCTATGTTATAGTGCACAAGTAACAAAGATTTTCATTTACAAAACTCACTAAAAACCAATCTATCTAAACATGAAATTACTTTCTATTTAAATAGAGTTTGATGGGATTAAATCTAGTGAATATATATGAAACATGGAGATTAAGAGGTAAAAACATGGCAATTTCAGAATAGCAAGTGGCAGAAAACGGTTATTGAAAGATGCCCAAATTCCAACTGCCACAGATATGCCGAAAACTCGGGCATTAGTTCCTTCAATGCATGGAGGCACTCCAAATTGTGGATCGAGATCTTGATAAGGGCCCAACATGCATGAGATTTGTGGAGAATCCACCTTTTTAAAGCATTGTGGTGATTCGCTTGCATTGAAGTGTGTTGAAGGGAGACCTGTGTGCTGGTGTGTGCGCAAAGATTCCACCAGTGGGCTGCGAGACCGCCTTTTGTTGTGAATACTTGCAACCTAAAACCCTAATCTATGTAAGACTCTACCTCTCTCTTTGCGTGAAGATACACCAAAGTCGTGATCATATAGCTACATAGAGCCGTGATCATTTGTGTGGAGATGTGATCATAAAGCTACATAAAGTCTTGAAGAAGAATCCGAGAACATGGATTATTAAAACTAGATTTTTTCCTGTGGTAAATGTTGGGCTCATCTCAAGGAGGTTCGAGGTAACAAAATACAAAGTAGAAGCTCCAAATTCTGTTGGTTTGGTTACTCCAGTTGATATGGTGGCACCCCCTAGAAAAATCATGACCTTCTACCTCCTGGCTTACTATCTGCATTGATGCATTGGAGCATTTTGAATGTGATGCTGAGATTTTATGGATCATTGTTGTCTAGAGATACAACATGGAGCTACACTTTGGAAAGAAAATACCAACTAATGGCTATGTGAAGAATCCACCGAGGATACTTTCTATTAATTTTGTTTTCCTGGAGCGGAGACAATCACATGTAACATGGTATCATTGTTTTTTTGTAGCGAAACTGATTTCAGTTTTGGAGATAGGTATATATTGTTACATTTCCATTTGCATTTACTAGAGGTTGAGATTACTGGGGTTCCTAGAATAATGTGTTTGAACTGTTGATTCATGAGCTATGTACCATTATTTTTTGATACCTCACGATTGGAAATGGATAATGAAGAAGGGTTTGATTCTGGTTGGGTCCATCAGGGTCAATCCTATGCTTATTGGCATCTAATTGGTGGTTCCCCTAATGTTGGGTTTATTGTTGAGGTTTTGTCCGCAGAGAAAGAAAATTTACCAATTTGTTTCCCCTATTTTGAAAGTAATGCACTTATAATTATCCATCACTTAAAACAGTAGATGTAGTGGCCATCGAAGTCTTTAATATTTAATCTCTTCTTCATTTTCTTTTCCAAGAGGTAGAATCAATTAAATAACCTAGATTATAAATTTGGATCCATGAGATTATATGTACAAATTACATAGCACTTGCAACAATGTAGAAAGTTCACATGACCAGATTTGCTTAAATTCCCCAATCCAACCTGTGATCCTATCCTAAGCTATTATAAAGCCATTTTTTTCTTTTGTTGCTGTCTTGACCAATATTATTTTATTTTACATTACTCATCATATTCAAACTTCCATCGAAAATGAAATGCCTAGTAGCCTGAATATCTTGTTTAGTGATACATTCCACATCCTTTCCATGTATCCCTAATAACATATAATGTGTTCTTTATCCATCAAGAAGCATTCCCCAACTCAATGGCTGTGCTACTGAACAAAAAATTACCAAGGATTAGGGGGTCTCACGGGTAGCTATTTTTTCAAAATCACTTGGGACTTAAACCTGGTCCCATCCATTATCAGAGACATGCCATTCAAGTGAAACTAAAATGAGAGTGTAACTTTTGTTTATGGCTCAATCATAAGAATAACATATAAGAACCGAGGATCACTCTACCATGCATGCAAGGAATGGTGGATAAAATCTCTAAGATACTTGGAAAAGAAGGAATAGAAATCTTAAGAAACATATTGGATTCTACCAAAGATTCAATTAATCCTAGTCCAATAGCGAGACCAAAAAAATCATGAAACAATGTGTCCTCTTTCTGAAAGATAAGGCATGTTGACAATCCTCAATTTTCCTACATCAAAAACTGATTCCCTGATAGAGCATTAGGAAGTCACTGTAGAAATTGATAGTATTAGGCAGTCACTATAGATCATCTCATTTTACTACAATTTAAATTGATTTCCTGACAGAGCACTAGGAAGTCATTGTACAACACTTGGCCTTAATTTTTAAAGCTCTATTTCTATCCACACATTTACAGAACATCCTTTTCTACCAATCCAAGTACAAAATCATATTCCTAACTACTAACCAACTACATTTTTGTTGCATTTTGTTCCTATATTAAAAGTACAATAATTTGTCGTTTAACTCATTGACAATTTCCATCAGTTGAGAGGTGGTTCACTGCATAGTAGAATTGTAATTAGGTGGGAATGTTACTTACTAAAGTTGCTACTTTGTGGGCTTGTAACTAAGTCTACTTAACAAAAGTGTTAAGTGTGGTGGAGGGAAGGGGGTTTGTCTTTGACCCCAAAGGAAAACAATTCATTGAGTTTGCATGGGGAATTTGCATCACTACTAATAATATGGCAAAAGCATTAGATTTAATCCAAGGCTTGTCATTATTTTGAGAGTAGAGCATTCACAAAGCTAAAGTAGTATGGGACTCTAAAATTCTTATTAGGTTTCTCTATCTTAAATTTCAATTTCCTTCTAAGGATAATATCCCCTATGTTGTCTAGTTCAAAAAATTCTTCAAAAAGCACGGGGTTTTGAATGGATCAAGTATTACCATGTTATTCATGGAGAAAACATTTTGGAAGATTCACAAGCCAATCATTGGGTTCATTTCATTGAAGGTATTAAATTGAAAAATAGGGAGGTCTCTAGTATCTACATGCACCCTCCATAGTATTAACACTAATATCATGAGATCTCTTCCATTCAACACTTGGCACAACATGCAACCATGATGGAATGGGAGAATTTATGGATCAACTCTACAAATCCTATCTATCCTTTGCATAAACCAACATTTATATGGAGTAAAATGGAGAACAAACGAATTCAATGTGGGTTATCTCACAAATCCTTGAAAATAGGGGGATATGATGGTCATGGTTAACAGAAGGAGATAGACGCCGCTTCTAGCATCACAGAGGGTGGTTTGGAATTTGTGGCTCTTGGTTCATTCAATGGACTATAAAAACAATAAATCTCTCTCCTCTCCTATCCCTGAATTCTGCAATTTGTTGCTAGATATTTTGTGTGGTTGGTTTGGAACTGGGTCTGCGAGAGGTTCATATGCCCGTATTTCCTGTTTTGGAAATATATCTAGTTGTTAGTGGGTGGTTTGGGCTCCTCTCATTGGTCAGTTCTTTGTGTGTATTAGAGAAGGTGTGTGGCTTTTTTGCTCTGGTTTCTCTGTTTAAATTAAAAATTGTCATTTTTGTAAGGATTGCTACATTCTTTGTGGAATGGAAGAGCTAGAGTGTTGTCTCAAGTGGTGTCGAAAGGAAACCACAGAGGCAACGTAGTGTAGTGAATGGGACTAACATATGGAAGCTATGGATAGATGAGTTTTCCAAACACATCTTGAAGGAAAATAACATCCATGAAAACTGTACAATCGATGCAACAATAAGTATTGTGGATCTTCACCGATGGAGATGGAAGTAGATGCTTTCATGGTTGTGTATAAAGAGAAGCAATTGGAACATAGTGTGTAGATACAGACTCTTCAGAAACAAGCGGGTCAACTGATGTCCCTTCTTGGGGAAGCAAATGGAATCTTAGGAATATTATTTCTTTGTTGATATCCATTCCAGTAGCATTGAAGAAGAGTTATAGAAGATTGGCAAATAATTTTGCTTCTTTTGTGGAGCCATTTCAACAAAGACGGTCTTCCACAAACATGAGATGGGTAATTATTCAGGATTGGGGTGTCTTTATACATAGAATGAGCCCATTAGAGGCCCTTTCATGTATCCATTTACTAAGCACTTTAGTGACTAGAAGGATTAATAGTGGAGTGTTGATGTATTTGTAACTTTGGAATGTATTCACTTGTATATCTTATGTATTGTACCTCGATGTTTATTCCAGGAAGTATCTGTAATGTAGTGGAATCATGTCATGCCCCGATGTGCCTATCGGGAGATTAAATAATGTAAACAAGTCATGATAAATCATTGTGGGTAACCCTCCTATTGATCAAGAGTTAAAGTCCCCGCAATTGTGGGGCCCTAGGGTTATTAGAATCTCCTAGAGAAGTCGGCCATAGTGAGTTATTGTCAAGTCGGGAATTAGTATAAATAAAGAGTGAGCCTCTCTATTTATCACACATACACTCACACTCAGTTGTAGCGCATAACTGAGAGAAAAGAAGTTGCCGGGACAAGGGAGAGAGCGACTACTGCTGTAGGGAGATCATCTTACTGTTTTGGGGTTTTGCTTTTGGTGTTGATTCTATGTTTGAGGAAGTTGCAGGGTATTCTCCTTTATGGCTTCCCTGAGGAAAAACATTGTGTTCATTGTCTCTTATGTTTGATTGCTATGCTTGTTATTCTCTCAGTTAAAGATCCTATTAAATATAATTCTAGCTTGAATGATAAAAATCTAACATGGTATCAGAGTTAATCTGAGAATAAGACACTATGCAGCTATGGAAACTAGGGATTCCTACTTTTTGGATCTCTCTCCACATATTTTCAGCAAAAGAATGTTGGGCCGAATCTCCTCTCTAGGGTGCATCTTTTTGTTGAAGCAGAATCTGATTCTGAGCATTTTCAGTTTTTGACCCAACACTGTTGTCAGAAACTAGGACTTTCCACAGAAGTGGAATTTTTGAATGAGCCCAGGCCTGGACTGATCTCCTCCTCAAAATCGAAGTTTATAGATCAAGACCAAATTTTTTGGTTGGAAAAAACTCCAGGAAAGTCAAACCCTAATATGCTCTTGAACCAGCATTGCAGAAATTCAGCTCCATATCCAGTTCTGACATATTGACCTGGTAAGATATAAATCTTTTGTATTTCCATTTGAGGTTCTGAGTTAAGATGTCTCGTTATACCAAGCTTGATGAAAAGATTGAGGGAGCTGATAACTTCCGAGCCTAGAAGTATAGAATCTCCCTGGTCCTGGAAGAAAATGATTTGGACTCCCACATCAATGAGGAGGTTCTAGTTCCAGAGGGAGATGAGGCTAAGGCCTTAGATAAGAAGAAATTGGTCATGGATAAGAGGATTATTGCTGATTCAATCAAGGATCACCTCATACCACAGGTGTCCTCCCTAAAGACACCTAAAGCTATGTTTGATGCCCTGACCAAACTGTTTGAAGGAAAGAACATAAACCGAAAGATGACTTTGAGGAACCAGCTGAAGAATGTCAAGATACAGAATGTGGAGACCATACAGTCATACTTCACAAGGGTCTCCCAGATCAAAGAAAAACTTGAAGCAGTGGATGAAGAAGTGGAGAATGTAGAGATTGTAATGACCACCTTGAATGGTCTCCCAAGGACATGGGACGCTTTCATTCAATGGATCTGTGCCAGAAAGAAGCTAGTCAAGTTTAGCAGACTATGGGAGAATGCTCATAAGAAGAAGCTCGAATAGTAGCTCGAGAAGAAATGATGGGAAGTGAAGATCAAGCTCTCACAGTTCAATCCAAGAAGAACATAAGGGACTATCATCATCATTCTAAAGGTAAGCATCCTCCTTTAGAAAACTCAACTCAGATGTTATACTTATGATGAAATAGGACACTCTGCCAAAGATTGTCCTAAAAACAAAAGAAACTCCCACAAGAAGAAAAAAACAAGAGAATACATCATGCTCATGCTGCAGAAGATGATGAAACTTCCACAAAGAAAATCAAGCAAGAAAGTGATGATTCTTCAAGTGATGAAGAATATGTTTTGATTTATGCTCTCATGGAAAACATCACACATGGAAGCAATGATTGGCTTATAGATAGTGGGGCTTCCAAACATATGACAGGATTCAAAGAGTCCTTTGTGAAAACTATCAGAACATGAATCACCCCACAAGGTGAAACTTGGAGATGACTACCAGTATCTAATAAAAGGTAGTGGGGAATCCTCCTATAAGCTAGACTCTGGAAAGTCTATGAAGATGAAGGATGTATTGTTTGTACCAGGACTTAAGAAGAACCTCCTCTCCATATCTGCATTAGATGCAAAAGGAATGAGGGTTGCATTTGTAGATGGCCAAGTTCTCATGTGGCCAAAGGGAAATACTATTGATGATGCAGTAATGATTGGAGAACAAGAGGGAGGTCTATACAAATTGAAGGGCCATCCAGAACAAGCCTTGGTCCATGACACTATAAATCCAAATGAACTTTGGCATAGAAGGCTTACACATGTGCATTACAGAGCACTACCACTTGTAAGCAAAGCTATTGAAGGTCTTCCATAAATTCAGGAAAAATATGATGGAGTCTGCAAAGGATGTGCAAAAGGAAATAACACAAAGAATACATTTCCAAGTAGCTAGAGCAAGGTAAAAGGAATCTTGGAAATCATTCACTCTGATGTATGCGATCCAATGTCATAAAGTTAATTAAGTGGGTATGTATACTATGTTTCTTTTATTGATTATTTTTCTAGGATGACATGGATATAATTCATGAAGAACAAAGATGAGGTATTTATCAAGTTCAAGGAATTCAAATCCTTGATCGAGAACCACACAGAAAAGAAGATCAAAACCTTTCGATCAGATAATGGTGGAGAATTCACATCAAATGAATTCAAATAATTATGCAAAGATTCAGGGATTAAGATGGAGTTAACCACTCCATATAATCCACAACAGAATGGGGTTGCAGAAAGGAAGAATAGAATGATCATGGAAGCGGCAAGGGCCATGCTTCATGATCAAGATCTTCCCATGCATATATGGGTAGAAGCTGCCGTAACAACGGTCTATGTACATAAATGTACTCCAAACAAAGTACTCGAGAATAAAACACTTGAAGAAGTATTTTTCGGCAAGAAACCAGAAGTCAACCATCTCAGAATATTCAGCTATCTAGTGTACATACACATTTCGAAAGAAAAGAAGACAAAGTTATACCCTTTAGGAAAGAAGGGTATATTTGTGGGATACTCTGAAAGCTCAAAGGCTTATAGAATATATTTCCAAGGATTCAAGAAGATCGACATCAGCAGAGAAGTAACATTTGACAAAGACTCATATTACAACAAATCCAGAAAGACACATGCTGAAGAACCTGAAGAAATAGAAGCACCTAGAATTCATGACACAACCATGAACAAAGAAATTCAAGAAGAAGATCGATAATTAGATGAATCTCAAGAACCTGTATATCCACCTCAGGAGAAGAATCCTCACAAGACGAAA
Organism: Pseudotsuga menziesii; assembly: GCA_001517045.1. Taxonomy (NCBI): domain Eukaryota; kingdom Viridiplantae; phylum Streptophyta; class Pinopsida; order Pinales; family Pinaceae; genus Pseudotsuga; species Pseudotsuga menziesii. The sequence goes on from LPNX011137633.1 coordinate 118,943, forward strand.
CCTGCTTGGGTACGAGAAGCTATCTAAGTTGCAGAAAGATATGGGGCTTAGCCAGAAGAAAATCATAGCGAAAGAAAAAGAACCAGGTCCTGCTCTGGTTACGTAGCCTTATTATGTAACTTCATTGATAAAGAACCTTCCAACTATGAAGAAGTGTTAGAAAGGAAATAATGGAACGATGTTATGATCAAAGAGTATCAATCGATCATGAATAATGATGTCTGGGATATTGTCCCAAGACCAGAAGGGAAGTCTGTTGTAACTTCCAAATGGATCTACAAGATTAAGCATGCTGCAGATGGTAGCATTGAAAAATATAAAGCATGATTTGTGGATCATGAATTCTCCTAGAAAGAAGGAATAGATTATGAGGAAGATTTTTCACCTATAGCCAGATACACTTCCATCAGATCAGTACTTTCTCTGGCTGTTGGGATGAAATGGAATATACACTAGATGGATGTCAAGACTGCTCTCTTGAATGGTGTAGTGGAAGAGGAAGTGTATGTGGAGAAGCCACTCGGTTTTGAGACACATGACAAGGAATATCATGTGTGTAAATTGAAGGAATCCCTATATGGTTTAAAATAGGCACCCAGGACATGGTACGACAAAATTGACAGCTTTCTATCCAGCTTGGGATTTACCAAGAGTAAAGCAGATTCCAACCTTTACTACAAGGTTAAAGATGGTAACCCAGTGATACTTCTACTGTATGTAGATGATATGTTTGTGATAGGTATGGATGGGTTGATTTCTAATATGAAGAGGAAGCTTGATATTGAGTTCGAAATGAAGGACTTGGGTATGATGCACTATTTTCTAGGCATGGAGGTGTGGCAGAATGCAAATGGAATTTCCTTAGGACAAGGGAAGTATAGGGTAGATATCCTGAAGAGGTTCGGGATGATGGACCATGACCACACCTATGGCATTGAACTTGAATCTATTGAGTGATGCTTCATCCAATTCGGTTGATGCCATGATGTATCATCAGATGATTGGGTCCTTGATGTACTTGATGAATACGAGACCATATATTTGCTTTGCTGTGAACACCTTGAGCCAGTTCCTAACAAATCCGAGACATGTTCACTTGATTGCTGCAAAGCATATTTTGAGGTACCTAAAGGGTGCAGTTGATTATGGGCTCAAGTATAAGGATGATCAGAAGATTAACTTGGAAGGTTATGTTGATTTAGATTGGGCAGGCAGTGCCATTGATAGAAAGAGTACTTCAGGGTGCTGCTTTAGTATGGGATCAGGTGTGATCTCTTGGTTTAGCAGGAAGCAGTTATGTGTGGCACTAAGTACACCTAAAGAAGAATATGTTGCAACTTGTTCAGCTATTTTTGAGGTAGTATGGCTAAGGAAGCTACTATCTGATTTTTTTGATCTCCAGTTGGATGCTACTTATATATATTGCGACAACCAGAGTTGTGTGAAGTTGTCTGAGAACCCGGTGTTCCATGACAAGTCAAAGCATATTGAGATAAAATATCACTATATCATGGATATGGTGTAGAGAGGAGTAGTGAAGCTCCAGTATGTTGTGATGGACAAACAGATAGCTGATGTGTTGACTAAGCCATTGGCCAGAGTGAAGTTTGAGTACTTTAGGGAGAAGCTTAGTGTTCTCTAGATCGATTTTCCCTCTAAGGGGAAGTGATGAGTCCGTGAGCCATTTTGACTTGGTGAAAGGATTGGTTCCTTCCATGGTCAAATATAAGGGCTGATCCATTCTGTCATGGTGAGAGGATTGGTTCCTTCCATGTTAGATATGAGTGCTGAGCCATTCTGAGGTGTCTGTGAGATGTGTTCTCACATGATCAGATATAAGCGCTAAATTCCATTCTCTGTGAGAATGGAGGCACCTTTTCAGTTACCAAGAATACTCATCTTGGACTTGAGGGCCATTCTGATGTGACTGTGGGATGTGTTCCCACATGATCATATGTAAGGGCAGAGCCATTTTGATGTGACTCTGGGATGTGTTCCCACATGATCAGATGTAAGGGTAGAGCCATTCTGATATGATTGTGGGATGTGTTCCCACATGATGATATGTAAGGGCAGAGCCATTCTGACATGGGGGCAAGTTGGGCCCTCCCATGTTCAGATGTAAGGGAAGAGCCATTCTGACATGGGGACAGGCTGGGACCTCCCATGTCCATATGTAAGGTCAGAGCCATTCTAACATGGGGATAGGCTGGGCCCTCCCATGGTCATATGTAAGGCCAGAGCCATTATAACATGGGGGAAGGCTGGGCCCTCCCATGGCCAGATGTAAGGGATGGGACATTCTTACATGGGGGTAGGCTGGTCCCTCCCATGGTCAGATGTAAGGGCTGGGACATTCTAACATGATGGTGGATGTGTTCCTCTCATGGTCAGATCTGAGTGATGGGTGCACCATTTTGACATGGGGATAGCCCGAGCCCTCCCATGGTCAGATATAAGTGCTGGATGGGCCTTTCTTACTAGGTAAGATATAAGTGCTGAAGAAGATGAAGACCTACTTGGAGGCTAGGCCTACAACCAGCATGAAAAAGGGCTGGCTCAGTAGAACTTCCTATGACGAGAAGAATCAAGAGATAGCACCAATGATAATAACCCAGTGATGATCCAGATAGAGTGATGATGATCCATATCGAGTGATGATCCAGATCCAGATGAATATGATGAGAAATCAATGATGATCCAGATGATACAGAGAAGAATACTTTTGCTAATAAATTGTGTCAAGAGAATAACTTCCTAGTTAGGAGGGGGTGTTGATGTATTTGTAACTTTGGAATGTATTCACTTGTATATCTTAAGTATTGTACCCTGATGTTTATTCCAGGATGTGTCTGTAATGTATTATAGTCATGTCATGCCCCGATGTGCCTATCGAGAGATTCCATAATGTAAACAAGTCATGTCAAGTCATTATGGGTAACCCTCCTATTGATCAAGGGTTAAAGTCCCGACAGTTGTGGGGCCCTATGGTTATTAGAATCTCCTAGAAAACTTGGCCCTAGTGAGTTATTGTCAAGTCAAAAATTAGTATAAATAGAGAGTGAGCCTATCTATTTATCACACATACACTCACACTCATTTGTAGCGCATAAGTGAGAGAGAAGAAGATGTTGGGACAAGAGAGAGAGAGACTACTACTGTCAAGAGATCATCTTACTATTTTGGGGTTTTGCTTTTGGTGCTGATTCGATCTCTGAGGAAGTTGTGAGGTTATATCCTTTATGGTTTCCCCAAGGAAAAACATTGTGTTCATTGTCTCTTATGTTTGATTGCTGTTCTTGTTATTCTCTTAGTTAAAGATCCTAATATAATGCTAGCTTGAATGATAAAAATCTAACATGGAGAGAGGGGACAACCTTTCCTAAGGCTTCTGGAGGCAATAAAAAAGTGTGAAGTTGAGCCATTAACTAGAATAGAAAAAGTGGCTAAGGAAAACTAGGTCTCCATCCATATTAATGAAACACCATTGAAACCCCATGAAGAAGTAGGAGTATGAGGTAGAGCCAGTTAACTTTATCAAGTTATTTGGACGAGTCTATCTTTGTAATCAAAGTCCATTTGTTTCCTTGACAAAGTGAAGGACTTTCTAGGTTGTCCATATGGCATCTTGAATGTCCCTCTTAAGTAGGAAACCCATGTTTTATCTCGAGATATGTTTGGAAAGATGGGACTTGATTCTAGTGGAAATGATGCTGGAAATGACTTTAAATTTTATACACAGTATTGCAAAGTGAAATAATACATAATTGATCAAATGATTGAGGAGCATTTACCTTTGGTATCAGAGTGATGAATATTATGTTGAGATCAAGCTATATTGTCCCAACAACAATATAGAAGAGGATGATAGTCACATGTATGATTACATGAAGGTGTTTGATAAACCATTCTGGGTGTGAGAAACCTATCTCAACCTAAGCCTAAAACAACCTTGAAATACTTCTCTAATAGTCTATCAATTTGTTACCTTAACATCCTTCCTTATCTTTCCCTAATGTCACTCCTTAAGCCGCAGCCTAAAGGAAACTCCCAACCCCTCTGAAATTACAAACATACTAACCTATTGAAATTCTAAGATAACATCAAGGCATAGTCATTGTAGGAGCTGGAATTTGTAATTTTGGACTGTCGTTATTTGGATGGAAATTATTATAGTTTGATAGCCCTAGTTGTCTACTAATTGAGGGCTTGAAATCACCTTGTTTGGGACAATCATTCTGGCTATTCCCTTTGCTACAAAATACCTTGTGCTGGGAAATTACATTTTATCTCATTTTGATTGGAAATAACATCCTATGGACAATAATTGTAACATGTATGTCATGGTTGGAAATTACATCAATTCCTCTTTGAATAGAAAACACACATGTCTTACTAAAGAAGGCTTGATTTTGTTATAAAATATTGACATTATTTATGGGATAGTCTATTATGATATCTTTAGGATTTGTTGAAGATGACATTTATGATAGCTACATTCACAATTTCCTACTGCTGAAAGTTTTCTTGTTTGAAATCCCTTTATATGAGAAAGACATCATTGTCATTGACACAAAGCATGTCATGTTCTAAACGCTAATCTCAATCATATCTTCAGGTTTGATATTTATAAGGAATACATTGGGATAACTACCACAATAGAAATTCAACCCAAAATCTGACACCTTGCATGTATGAAATTCGACACTTCTTTGTCGCATCTTTGACACATGCACTTTTTTTTGCCCTCGTTGGCATAACGTCGGATATTCGACGTGATACCAAAGTCGGTCGAAGATCTGACACAACCATAGTGTGGCATATTCGATAGTTATCTATTTCAAAGTGTCACTAACAACTTGCACAAACTATTGAATATATAACGCCTACTGACACTTGAAGGGTCGGTCTTTTGATGGGTTGAAGTGTCGGAGTCATGGCAACGTCGTCGGTGTTTTTCTGGAAAGCATCGAATGTTCAAAAGGTAAGGTGTCGGAGGTTCAATAAAAATCATCAGTTGATTGTTGGCTGACGGTGTTGGATCTTTAACAAAAGCATCGAAACATCATCAGAAAAAGCGACGCCTGGTGGTAGATTTAACAAAAAAAAAATTGGTAGGTTTCCATTGAGGAAGCGGTGTAGTGTAGTTCACTTAAACATGTAGAAACAGTGGTAACATTTGAGTTTTTTGAATGAATGAATCTTTTTTGGTTGGTCATAATGAGGAATGTATAAGTTGACGACTTCCAAAGTACTTATAGTTTTGCATCAAATTTGAAACCACCAGGCGCAAGCCCACCCTGAATAAAAGGTAAAGACGTTGTGTAAGTTGGATTTTACAATTTTTATGACATTCATAAACATGAAAGCAATTAGAGACTTCTCTGGATAAAAAGCAAGTAAAGGCTTACATTCTAACAGTCAACATGATCAAAGTTGCGTCACTAACATCTGTGAGAAATTGATCAGTATCCCAACCTAGACATGTTGAATACAAAATATAAAATATTAGCTCAGAAAGGGATGCGATCCATTCTTCGAAAGTGGAAAATTATGAATTCAATCAGACAAAACAGGACTATAAGCCCCATTACCTGTCTAGGAATCTCCAGTGTTTGCATCAATATTAACAAACTTCCCCTGATTCATTCAGGGATGAAGCTCTTAGATGGTTTCACCACCTAGCACTGAATCTATTAGGCACTTCCAAAAAATCATAGATGCCTTTGTTGGACACTTTGACATAGCTAGACCTATGATATTGGCATGAAACTTTTGTTCAACATAAAATAGAGGGATGATGAATCACTGTTTCATTGTTACTTCTGAAAGTGGCATCAAGTTGTTCCCTCATGCAAAAAAAATATTGATTATTGTCAACTTGTTGAGCTCACAAATTCACTTTAACCACAAATACGTTTTTACTTGCTTACAAAACATCCAAAGTGATAATAGAATGTCATAGAAAATTGCCTTGCATATATGAATCTTTGGAGATTCAAGCTAGTCTAGACTTGCAACAATACCAAACATCTATTATTCGTGTAGATAGAAACATTAGCATAAGTGGAGCATAAGTGGAGATAGCATAGTTGAAACGTCAAACACAGACAAACATACGTGATACAACTCTTCTGACAAACAATGTTGATAATCTATTTTCATTTACAGTTCTTTACCTGAAAACCCTTACTACATATCAGTATGGTATGCTTCTATATATCTTTTTCATTCTAGAGCACACACTCTGTTGATGATCATTGAATTTTATGCATAAAAATAATCTAATTAGTGTTTTAGATATGATAGATTTTCACTTAACATGTCTAAATGAGTGATGATATAGAATCATTTTGTCAAACATATAAATAAAATGCATGCTCAAGTCCAAGTCAACCGAAGGACTAAAATGTAAAATATAAGTAGTTTTGAGGATGCCCAATGGAGATATAAATCACTTAAGAAAAACCCCGTACATTATAAAGGATAGAAAAATAATTTAGTTGTCAATTAAAGATAAGGGCCAGAGAGAAGTTTTGTTATTTACAAATAACTTCATAAATGCAATAAAGGATGCCAAGGAGTGTTATGAAATGGTGCAAATAAGAGTCTTAGATGGCATAAAGTCCAATAATGTTGAAAAATGTGACACTATGAAGGAAGTATTAGTATAATTGAGTAGAATAATAGAAGGATATGTTGATATTACACATGAGATTCCAAGGAGTTTTCCTCCAAAGAGGGAGAGGGAACAAGATAGACATAATTAATTCATCCATGTATGTACATGCGTCAGTAATTACTCTTCTTCGTATTACTCCATTTATCCTTCAAGTTAAATGGCATACACAACTTGTCAAGTATTGGTTTCCCATGTTCCAATATCCATTTCCATGGGAATACATTGGTTATCTCATTGGAAATATGATCTGCATACTTTTCTTTGTGAAGAAAAACTTCCCTCAAAATGAGCTAGTTGGATTCTATAGCATATTACTGAGTTTTTTGGTAAGCTGGAAGGGCTGTTTTTTAAGAACGTACATGGAAATCAAAATTTTCACCTAGAATGGTAGATGCATATAATTTTAAATATGCATCATGCATGGAAATCACACATTGCAATAGTACAATGATCACACAGTGCAATAGCATACAAGCATAAGATGTGCCACACCCCTATGCAATAGCATATCATACAGAGACCTAGAAAATACCACTAACTTATACAAGAAATTTCCAAAAGATCAAAGGTATGCAAGCTTTACCAATGGACCAACTATCAAAGAAGTTCCAAAATCTACAATAGAAACACAACCTCCAGCACAGAAACCTGCAACTAACTATTCATAAAATGCCATCAATATTTTCATAAGATTCCTTAAGAAGCAATCATGTGCCAAATTGAATAAGATGGACTGTATGCTGACCTATTGATTGATCATCAATAAGGAAGTCTCCCATGTCAAACTGAAGGAAATAGCAAAATAGATTTATTAGAGTATATTAATCCCATGACATACCTACTAGTAACTACGACTCATACAAAGAACATGGTATGCATTTGTTTATCCTTAAATACAGTCAATCTTAAACCTGGAAAACTAACATGATTCTATTACATACCTTCCAGTAACCCTTTTGAGTAATAGGAGCATATTGATGTTTACCCTTGAAGTGATTAGGATCAACACGACCAAAAGTCATGGCTGCAAATGGGCTTTCTTCAATAAAAAACATTTTTTCCTTGGGAAAGAACCTCGAAATTGTTTCCAACAAATGTGAAAATGTTTCCTTTAGCAAAAAGATGTCATACCAAATCTAGTGCTCTATCATTGTAAATCAGTGAAAATGTCTGATACTCCTTTTTAGGCCATCGATAACTCTGGAAGATTGCCCGAAAACAACAAAAATAAACAGTTTTTATAACTTAAGCATTCAAACAATGCCTTCGAGAAATAAAGTAGAAAATAGATCTTTATTTTTTCAAGAAGATCTCAATACTTTATTACCATAATTATCAATGCAGTCATTCTTCTTTTGTATTCCAGAGTTGAGATGTTTGCTCTAAGTGACCACTTTAAACTCGGTGATAAATTGGAAGCAATACAGAAAGATATAAATGCCTAATAAAAGATTTGCACAAAGAAGATTTTGTAACAAATTAGCAATTATGAGTAATAAAGTGCACAGTGATGTTGGGGTGAAAAGTTACAATGGAAACTAAAAATACCAATGTGTACCATGCCCAACTCACAACCTATAGGGATAAGCACAAATATAAACAGAGGTTTTCCACTGCACAATCAAACATGAAAGTTGAACAAGATATGAGATTAAGAAACAAATTACAAAACTACTGGAGAAAGATAAATTGGGGCAGCTAACAATATACTCATGCGGAATAATAGGGAAACAATGCTTCAGATACCATTTTCCTCACAAGTCTATCTATCTTTTTTTTTCTTTTGACCTTTCATATTCCCATCAAACTCAAATGCCTGTCATATTTCTTGTAATGAAATGCCTACATTTAATTTTGTTGTCCTAGCTATATGGAATTGGTAAAGTATTACCAAGGGGCCAGTTATAATGATAAATCAAACTATTTAAGGTAATTGTTTAGATGAGATAGAACAAAGTTCGCCTCAATGTATAGTAATCATGATCATCAACTAAATGTATTTGTGTGCACATGCATAAATACCCAATACACAACTCAATCAAACAAAAAAAAAACATAATTATACCTTGATTTGTGGATCTTCACACTGTCTTCTTATGCTTTACCTTTCAAAACATCATTCAACATACTTCATTTTTTGTCTTGTTGCAATAGTTTCATGTTAGGACCCATCAAATAAATTTATGTTTGTTTATAAAAATAACAAAACCAATTAAATAAATACAATTCTATTACAATGTAAATTACAATACTATTCAACTATTCAATTAAATTAATTGTTAAGAATAGATCACCTGATAAAACATGGATAAAAAAAATACTATGTATATAAGGCCATCGATATAATCAAAACACCATTTCTTTCCTCTTAACTATGGAAATGTTTCTCAACGCTATCTGTAACAAGTTCCAATGGAGGAGTCAAATAGCAATAGTGAAAATTATACACTAAAATTATAGAAATAGATGGTTTTTAATGTATTCTTCCTTACCACAAGAAGGTGGAAGCTCTTATGTCCCCTCCCCCCCCTCACATCACTCTCAACTCCCCAAACCCAATGCATCTACTTGCAAATAACAATTTATTTCAATATTCACAATCCAAATAAAAATGCATCTACAATGCAAATAAGAATGCATCTACTGCAAATTATTTCACTCAATAGTTGAAAGATTCTTTCATCAAATCATTCTTTAAATCATTCATTAAATCATTCAATCATTCAATAGCTGAGATATTCATTAAAACATTCAATCATTCAATAGCTGAAAAAACCATTCATTAAACCATTCATTTAGTCAATGGTAGAAAAAAAAAATCAGTAAACCATTCATTAAAGCATTCATTCAAACATTCATTCATGAAACAGAGGGAAAAACCATTAAATTTTTTTTTTATATATAAGAATTACTTAAAATTTGTTTAGTCAGTTCCTTTTTACTTTTCTTCTCTTTAAATATTTAGTTAGAGTCACATCTTCCGGAATCTAATCATTGGTATCCTACTAGTTTACTCACAAGGTTGAACTTCAGGCGAGGGGCAATGAATTTCTACAATAATGTCGAAATATTTCATTAATATATTTATATTTTGATAAATACGAGTAATTCATTTAAAAAAACATTATGAATGTGTGTTTTTACCTGCCATGGGAACATCAACATGTTCAACATTATCTTATAAAGGCCCAACCTGTTCTGTGTTATCTGCATCTACATGCTCTGCAGTTGAATTGTGTAGAATTAGAATTAATGTTCATCATCTGCAATGGTCTATAAAAAAAAATAGCACATTAATAAATTCATTACCAGGATGAGAAGCATGATCTTCGTTTGGTTGGTCATGTACATCCTCGACATGAACGGGATCATTACTTTCCTGCACAAAAAGGAATAATTAATATATGTTAATTTATTTATATGGAACAATTTGCATAAACATTAATAAATTATCATTAAACTATACAGTTTTTACATACCTGGGCACTAGATGGATCAGCAGAAGATCGTGCAGTATGCCTAGAAAAGCTTCTCTAGTGTTCAACAATGACGTCAAAGCCCTGTTCGAAGCCAAGCTTCATGTAATCCGCACTGGGCAATTCTTTGAACCAGTCGGCCTTCATATTTGCATGATGTCATTAATTTTACATTTTTTGTTAGAACAAAACAAAAATAATAATCTGTATGATATTTGGATGCGTATTCGGGTTTTGCGATATTTACATATCGGGCCGCCAAGTTGGAGTAACCACCAGGCCCAAGCTTGTGTTGGCAAATTTTTTCAATTCTTGCCTTGGTCGCCTTAGATGTGTCTGAGAGCCTAATTAAGTTTTTAAATACATTAGTCGATGTACCAAAATTGACATAAAAACTAGTAATAATAAGGCTTACCACTACATTTTGGAATGTATTGCATACCTCCCTGTTCCAGCTGGTGGTATCTTTCCTGATTTTCTCAGGCCCT
>LPNX011137633.1:129629-194126 GCA_001517045.1 Pseudotsuga menziesii
GATTTCCACTCCATAGATGGAATCATTTGAGGGCGCTCATACCTAGGTTTCTTTTCTAGGTGAACCCTATACTAGTCTTGGACAATCTTCAGATGTTTTCTAGCCTTCTGTAGGACCTTCGATGTATCGAAGGTATCTTTTCCGAACAGACTAACCAAGCAATTAGTCAGATCATCCTTTAAAGCTTTTGGCTTCTTGTTCCACATTGTGCAGATGGTGGGCTCGAAGATCTCCAAGGCCAAATCATTCATATATTTATAAAATATATCATTTCCTGCAAAACATTAATGCCATCATTAGTCAACATTAAAAAATATTGTCGGTATATTAGACACAAATTATAAAAACTAAATTGAACAATGTATAATGACCTGGAATCCTCTCTATCTTTATTGGAATCAGTTCTTCATTCACCAAAAATGTACACACTATTGAACTAGTGCTAGTCACATGAGAAGATCCAGGAAATGCTTCCACATCTCTATCTAACCCTGTATCCACCCCTTCTTCTGTAGCATCTGTTGTGGGTGGGGCAGCATTGGCTGCACCCTCCGCTGCCCTCAGGGGTGTCGCAGAGCGTGTTGCCCACTGTTCAATGGACAATATGGGAGCAATATGTGGTGTACAATGACAATGATGATAATGATGACAATGATCATGAGGATGATGATTTTGAAAGCATGCATGGCTTGGCAATTTTCTTTTTAAATCACATTCAAAATTACAAAGGGACCCATTCTTTTATAATCATTATAATCTTATTTGTGTCCTTTTTGAGCTTGGATTCAATATAACAAAATATTATATACCAATATGGTAACATTGTCGTCATCATTGTCATCACCATCATAAAAAAAGTCAAAAATTCCTAATAAAAGAAAGAAGAGAACAATGATTTATTATCACATACACTTTTACTAAGAACCTTGACATATATCTTATTTAATAGCTATAAGGCACAATATGCTATTGAGGAGACTCAAGCTTTGGTGGGTAGAATGAAAACAAATAGGAGAGTCAAACTTTGGTGGGTGGAATGACAACATTTAAACGACTTAAGAAGCCATTGTTGTGGCAATTTAACAAAGTCTAAATATCTAAAATGATTTTGATGTTTGTCACCAAACTATAAAGTTGCGGTAAGATCAAAGATATATGAAAATTTTGGAATCTAATATCTTTTCGTGAGCCATAAGGTATGTAAAAGATTTAAAAAAAAACATTAATGTTATGTTCTACATTCTTCACATCTAATCTTTTTATTATAGCAATAAACTAAGTAAAAATTTTGGACATCAATTTTGTTAACTACATTCTTCTATATAAATATCTTATTTAAATTAAATACTTTTTAAAAATAAACTTAAAACATTCAAAACAAAAATAAAATGAAAAATTCTAAAATTTCATATAAAATATTTTATGGAAAAATATTTCAAATATAAATAAAATTAAATATTTATAGCTATATTCACTTGATTTATATTAGCAAATATCACGTCAAAAGAAAACCATGTGTGTTACTAACTACAATGTAGCTTATGTGCATTATCAAATGATAAAGGTTTAGGCATAAATCACTTTAAATTAATATTTATTTATAGTATTTGGCAATATAATTAATTCACACTATCAAGATACTAATGTTTTAAAACACTAATCTTCACACTATGATGATGATGACGACGATGATGAAGATGATGATGATGACGATGATGACGATGACGATGATGATAATGATGATTTTGATGATGACGATGACAATAATAATGATGATGACAATGATGATGAAGATGATGATGACGACATCGACGACGATGATGAATATGACAATGAGGGTGATTATGATGATGACGATTATGATGATTCTGATGATGATGATGATGATGATGATGATTATATATGATGAAGATGATCATGATGATGTTGAGGATGGTGATCATGAGGATGGTGAGGATGATGACGATGATGATCCACATGATGATGATGATGATGATGTCCGTAACTATTTTTAAAAATAAATAATATAAAAGAATAGGCCCAATTAAATATTTACCTTTCATTATATTTCATCGTTAACGATGACGACGACGATGATGAAGACAATGACGATGCTACAAATGACGACGACAATGATATGAAGTAATTAATTTTATCTAGGTTTAATTTTAATGATGATGATGACGATGAAGATGATGATGATGACGACGATGATCACGACGATGATGAAGATGATGATGATAATTATGATTTTAATGACGACGAAGACAACGATGATGATAATAATTATGATTTTGATGACGTCGATGACAATGATAATAATGATGAAAATGATCATGACGATAATGATGTCATCTTCATCGATTATGATGAAGATGATGATGTTGGTGATGATTATGTTGATGAGGATGGCGATGATGAAGACGATATGACGATGACGATGAGGATGATGAAGCAATTGTTTGTTGTCTTCGTTTGGATCCAGAATATTTCTATTTGACATTTTGTCACAAAAATTGTGAATGAATATAATCGGTTGTCTTAAAAAATCAAGTTTCACGCATCAAAATTTTGTCAAACGGAGAAAAGTCGAAGAATAAAAAATTCTCGGTAAACTGTTTGTCGATGAAAAAAAATTTCCCACAACCGCCCATTGAAGAATAAAACAATTCCTGAAAACGTCCATTGAGGAACAAATAATTTTCGCAAATCGTCCGTCACTTCTACAACAAACATGTCGAAATGTTTATTAAAATTTATATTTATAATGGCCCAGCGTCGAATATTCGACACCTTGAACATAGTTACCATTGAAAATATGGGACAAAAAATTTCAAATCATGCTAACCTTACATTATTTTTTTTTAAAATACCTACATATAATGTCAGATATCTGACGCTAAGGGGTCGAAAAATTGACACACTTGGGTCGGATATGTGACACTTTTGGGTCCAAAGACCGTCGGATATTCGACACCATACCGTCGGATATCCGACACTTAAGGGTTGGATATTCGACACTCTGGGGGGTCAGATATTCGACGGCTCTATAAAAATTTTTTGGTCGCCGTTCTTTTCAATGATTGCTATCCAACACATCTGTACAAAATGTCGAATGACGTCAGATTCTGACATCGAATTTTGGGTTCAAATCCTATTGTGTACACAATACACTTTATGACTTTATGATAGTCATATACCTTAAAATGTATTGTAATCATTGTCATTGTGACTCAGAATGGTACATTGAATTCAAATCAAGATTCTAACTTGTTTATTGATGTATATGTTATTGTCACTATCATTTGCAAGGGCATATAAGAAACATATTTTTTGATTTCTTGAAGCATACTAAAATCATTTGAAATATTTTCCATATTGATATGTGTTCAACCATAAATATGATAACCATATCTACATATTCAAGTTAATAAATTTAGCCTTAAATACAGGCATTGTCACCTATATTTGAACACATTACTGACATACACATGTATCTGTGTATATATTTACATATTTATTGAATAGCTAATTCCTCTGTTCTTTGCCAAGTGCAGGTTGCTTGCCACTTGTTTCCTTGGACCGAAGTAATGGCCTATGCAGATTATTATGAGTGTGCTCTGACAAATGGTGTTCTCAACATCCAAAGATGTAATGAGCCCGAGATCATGATTTATATGCTTCCCAAGAAGCCAGAAGTTCTAAGGTTGTTTTATTCAATTAAAATGCTAATAAAAACAACCTTAAATTGTCTTTACTATTTAGATAGGGAAAACCAAGGTTTTCCTCAGAGAGGGTCAAATGGCTGAATTAGATGTTAGAAGAACCGAGGTATTGAAAAATTCGGCAAAAAATATTCAGTGCTAAGTTTGTTCATGTATTGCTCGAAAACAATTTCTTGCTTTGCATAATGTTGCCATTGATCTTTAGGCCTTATGGAGAGGTATTTCATGTTCAAGTATTTGTAGGTTTGCCAGTTCTAAATGTTTATGCATTTTGAGTACACCCAATGTTTATTGAAATTGTTTTTGTTTTCCATGTTACATCTTGTAAAATTACTATGTACATTTTTCAGTTATTTGTTTACTCTTTTTAGCGAGCAACAAAATTTATTGTTGAAAATTTCTTGTTTGTAGGTAACCTTAATCGCAACATTTATAACATGAGGAGGGAGGCTTCTACACTGCGGATATGAAAGCATGCACGTAGATATAAAGCTCAGAAGCACATGTAGTCCAGATACAGAAGCACGTGCGAAGATAGAAAGCTCAGAAAGTGGGTCACTAAATATGAAGAGTCTATTGCTGAGGCTTTCCATTGAGTATGAAGAGCCTATTGCTGAGGGTTTCAAGATGCTAAGTATAGTTTTGAATCTCCCGCGGGATCTAAGTAGCCATTGTAATATTTTGAAAAGTCATTGATGTACTAGATGATTTTCATGTAAAGTTATATGAAGAGAGTTTTTGAGAAAACTCATATTTATTGTAATACTTGATATTTCATATAATATAATATGTGTCGTTTAAAACTTATATGGTTGTAATTTATATTATTTATAAGTGTTGTAATTAACTAATTAATGTGACAGTGCATAATTCACATGTATATTAGATGATGATAAATAATGTATGATTTTTTTTTAAATTTTAACATAATATCATATTAAATTTTTTTATTGATTAATAATGGACACCATTAAAACTACTAAAATATAATAATTACACATAAAACCACTAAAATATAATAATTACACATAAAACTACTAAAATTGACTAAATTAGTAAGCAATAAATGAGATTAATGACAAAAATTAGCATATAAAATGACCAAAATTAGTAAATTAATGACCAATTTAATGACCAAATATACTACCAACTTACAAGCTATAAATGACCAAAATAAAAATGACCAATTTTGGTGGCTTAATAAAAGATCTTAAACCAAAAGTGGTCATTGATATGCAGATTTTGGTTTTTTTTATCACTAATCTTTCATTTTCTATTAGTGGAATATTTGGCATTTACTTAATCATTTTTTGTTTCTTTATAAAATTCTATAAAACCCAAAGTAATGTCCAAAACTTAAATGTTTTCAACATTTTCCTAACATACTTTCACCCTTATTTTAAGGGAGTCTAGTTTGAAAATCAAGAAAAAATCTTAGACTTACATATATTAGTTATGGAAATTAAAAAATTTGGATGTCATGGAGTATTTGAAGGCGAAGAATCTATTTATGGATTAAAAAATATAATTTAAATGCTTCCAAATTTTAGAATTAGCAAAAAACAATTTCCTTTTTCTACCAAAATAAACGGTAAAGTCCAAAACTTTGAATAAATAAACCATTCTTAAAGCTATTGGAATCCTTGTTAGGTTAACATTGACTAGGTAAATGAGCTAAAGCTATTCTTGTTGTGTCGAGAGGCGCTCTACATCCCAATATGGGGGAGATCTTGTAACGTTATGTAACATTATTTCATAACGTTATTTTTATTAATAAACCACCGTAGATCCAAATCCTAGGCTCTATCAAGCGCCGACAGGGATCAAATCTCTTCGGAGGTATCCATTGATTTGATTCAAACCAAAAGACACATCTTTTTATTTAAGGTCCACATATAATATTTTATTATTAATATTTAATATTATTTATGGCTCACATATAATATTTATTATTATTTTTTATTTTGTTATGAACTAAGATTACAACATTTCTGGTTTTAAAACCATATGCAAGGCCCTCCTACAACCATGGGTTTTTTAGGAGGCCTTGCACATGGTCTTAAAACCATTTGTAAGGCCCTCCTAAACCATGTACAATAAAATGATTGCACATGGTTTTAAAACCATGTGCAAGGCCCTCCTCCTAAACCATGTACAATAAAAGGATGGGTTGTTTAAACCATGTACAATAAAAGGATGGGTTGTTTAGGAGGCCTTGCACATGGTTTTAAAACCATAAACCATGTGCATAAAAACCATGTGCAAACCATGTGCACATGGTTTTAAAACCATGCACATGGTTTATGGTTTTAAAATCATGTGCAAGGCCAGCATTTTTTTAATTATAGGCCAAAATAAATGTCGGTCAGAAAAAAACCTAATATGGGGCAGATGTTGTAATCTTCCTACCTAACAAAACAATAAAAAAGTAAAAATTTAATTATCCGTAAAAAAATATGGGTGAGAAAAAAGACACAATATGGGGGAGATGTTGTAATGTTTTTACTTAACAAAATAATAAAAAATGTTGGCCTTGCACATGATTTTAAAACCATAAACCGTGTGCATGGTTTTAAAACCATGTGCACATGGTTTGCACATGGTTTATGGTTTTAAAACCATGTGCAAGGCCTCCTAAACAACCCATCCTTTTATTGTACATGGTTTAAACAACGCATCCTTTTATTGTACATGGTTTAGGAGGGCCTTACAAATGGTTTTAAGACCATGTGCAAGGCCTCCTAAACAACCCATGGTTGTAGGAGGGCCTTGCATATGGTTTTAAAACCATGTATGGGGAAATGTTGTAATGTTAGTTTATAACAAAATAAAAAATAATAAAAAATATTATATGTGGGCCATAAATAATATTAAATGTTAATAATAAAATATTATATGTGGACCTTAAATAAAAAGGTGTGTCTTTTGGTTTAAATCAAATCAATAGATACCTTCGAAAAGATTTGATCCCTCTCGGCCTTGATAGAGCCTAGGATTTGGATCTAGGCTGGTTTTAGGTCAAATCAATTTTTTTAGATATAAAGTTATTAAAATGCCTTTAAATATTTAAATATTAAGGTTAACATTGATAAGCTATTAAACTAATCTTGATTTAGGTCAAAGCAATGGTTTTTGGACTCATTGTTCTGTAGCCCGTGGTATTGTTTATATATAGTATTGCATGTAATGAAACCTAAAAAACAACATTAACATAGAGCTGCATCCACACATCTTCCAATTCCACAGCAATGTTCATTGTCATCTGCACAAACCCAGTAAGGGTTTTCATCGAATGCTGGAGCTGCTTGTTCCAGGTTCTCTGGCAGCAGAGGGCCAATGCTGAACTTGACTTTGCACAGTCCGGTATTTCATAGACTGCGTAGTCTTCGAACATGGCCAGATCTACTTCTTCTTGTTTAAAATCGTGCAAAATCGAACATGGCCAGATCTACTTCTTCTTGTTTAGAGTTGCTTCTTGTTTGCAAGTCTCTTTTACATCTCTTTCTTCCAGAGAAAGTGGTTCTGGTTATTTATCTTTTAGATCAAGTATATATAGGTTCACGATCTGTTGGTAACACTAAAACAACTGCATAGTAGACCAACTTTGGCCTAAAATGCAGCTGCCATAGTTTTCCGACAAATTGTGCAGCTATATTGAATTTCTCAGATCTAAAAGCTGAATTACCATAACCATGCTCTCTGGAAGAATGTTATATAAAAGAGACTCCAAACCAGTAGCATTTCTGACTGCAAAGATTTTCCACTAGACTAAACAAGAAAAAGCAGATCCATCTATGTTTGAGGACATTACGCAGTCTGTGGGATACCCCACTGTGCAAGGTCCAATTCCGCAACGTCCATGGGACGACATTGGGCCCCCTGCTCCTGGAGAACCAGGACCAAGCGGCTTAGCAATGGATGAAACTGCTATAGGCGTTGTGCAATGACTCTGTACAGAACTGTGGAAGAGTAAGATGTCCAAATGAATTTAATCGTTAAGTATGCTTGATTTCCTAACCAATTAGGAGCAAAATTGTTTTATTGCATTTATGCAATTTTACAATTCTCTGAATGTTCTTTTATCAAATTCTTATTTATAAACTTATAAACCATTATTGACTATGAGCTTCACTAGTTTTACTTAGTCCTGTACTTTGTCAAAGAACCATTAATAAGATAATTTCGATGGACACTTACAATAGAATGATAATAAAAATTTAAAACAAATTCAAATAAACGAAACAACAATGTTTCCCGAGATACCTTTACATTTTCGAAAACGGAAACTAGAATTAACTTTACATATTCATAAGAAGAGTTAATGAAAAAATATTCACAAAAGTAGAAGATTGAATTAACTTCAGATAGCAAGCTGGTTGCATGCGTATTATGATCATCATGCAATATCAGATTTCTTTATGCTTGGAGAGGATTTTCATTTAGAAAAGCCTTTCTTATGATGATTTTGATTTTGATTTTTTTGGGTATATATACAGAATATCGTTACTATATAGATTTTTTGGGGTATATATGCAATATATCGTTAGTATATACTGCAGTCTCTTTTTAGATTGTTGCCTTCATTTATCGGGAGGCTGAGCGCCACCATGAGCGCCAATGCTTTCAAGTAATCTCAATTTGTATCGCTTTATGGAAGAAGATCTACTGGATTTAACGAAACTGAGTGTTATTTTATGACAAGAGTTCATAGTTTCTTGTTCTAATGAGAGATAACAGTTTCTTGTTCTAACAAGAGTTCATAGTTTCCTGTTCGAATAAGAGAGAAGAGTCCTTGGGATTGTAGTCCATAACATGACATCTCTATTACATTGTTGAACTTAAGTTTGGTATTTAATTTATAGCTCTCTCTCATGTCGTTTATATGTTAAACTGGTTATTCTATCATGTGGGTATGTAAACAAACTTCAAAGAATCTCGCAAAAGGGCTCTCCCAGATATCCAGATCTAGTTTTGCAACCAACTTTACAGATTTGACAAATCTTATTGTGGCTTGGAATGTAAACACCTCTGGATACACTTAATGACTGAGCATTTTTTAATATTATATAAAATAATTATTTTTCACCATTTGTATATCGACAGCATGAAACATACTCTGAAACATTTATATATATTATGAAATATTTGATTTTATATATATGAAAATTAAATTAAAGTTATTTTAAATGAATTATATACATCATAGTGTGTTAAATATTTTAGGTCACTGTATATCATTTAGTTATCTTTAACTATTTTTTCATAACTGTTTTATTCATAGCTAAAAGCTTTAAACTAAGTTTTTAGTCTTTTCTGAAACAAATAAAAGTAGAATGTTGGTGGCACAACAAACTTTACCATTGATTTTATTACATACTTTTAATCTTAGGATTTTAATGAAATATCATATTAAGAAATTAGGGGAGAAACATTTATATTTTTATTCCATTTTTTACATGGCATTTTTTTATGGTCTTTACTATCAATTACTTGCTTTCTTATTATTTGAATTTTATTGTTTTAGTATCATTAAGTTGTTTTTGTTATTTAGGTCACTTGTAAACAGTAATATGATTATCATTAGAAGATTACTAAAGAAATATTTATATTCTTTTAGATTTTTTATATAATATTTTAATTTATTTCTTAAAATGCAATTTAATATTTTTATAATTAATAACTTTTTTTTCTTTGAATTTGCACTTTCTCATTACTAACTTGTTTTGATCCTTTATCATTAAAATATAGTTTCTTAGTAATTTATTTCTGGTTATTTAAGTTATATATAAACAATAATATGATCTTGCTTTTTTTGGAACCCATTTGAACAACATAAATTGGAACCCATTTGAACAACATAAATTAAAATATTTGAACTTTGTAATTGTTAAGTACCATAAAGTTTAATATCCTATTTTCCATTTCTTAATAATTGCTGCATCAACATAGTATTTTATTTTCCATTTCCTTAATAATTGCTATATCAACATAGTATTTTACTTTAAATTAGTGCAACAACATTACAACCTTGTTGTTTACTACATATTAACTTTCATAATCCCATTTTCGCTTTCCTCAATAATGGTTATATCAACATAGCATTTTACTTTAAATTATTGCATCAACATAACAACCTTGTTGTTTACTTCATGAAATAACTTTCATAGTCAAATTTTCATTAAGACTCTTCTATTAATCGTCGTACATAGGTAATTCAAAGACATAGATGACTTTTATTGTAACGGTCTTCGTTAGTGGCTTTTGATTGTTGATCAAATGGTTCATCCTCAAGCACTGTTGATCAAATGGTTCATCCTCTTCTATTTGCTTTAAAATTTTCTAAAGTTTTGTTTCCAGTTTGATTTCTTTGATGAGATGCTCCTTGGTGATCGTGCTTACCTCCATTTCTGATTGCAAGCGTTCCATCTCTTCTAAGATGAGACCCTTATGTTTAGCAGGTTCTTGATATTGAGTCTTTACCCACGCCTTGAGAGCGACTTTCACCCTCTTTAGCTTCTGCTCCCACTGGGTGAAAGCTGGAGTACCTGGAATGAAGCAACGCCAAGATTTGACTATTATATCCTTAGCTTCTTCCGATTCTAGCCATAATCAATTGAACTGAAATGGAAGAGGCCCCAGGTTTTCTTCCAGCGGGAAGAAGAGACAAATTGGCTTATGATCCGAGACCATCGAGCACAGGAGTTTGACTTCCGGGATAGAGTTAAGAAGATGAGTACTAACCAAGAACCGATCTAGACGAGCAGTGATGTGCCCAGGGCCCACTCATTTGTTGCTCCAAGTATAGGTGCCATTTTTGGGTTTAATATCTAAAAGGCCCCATTGAGAAATGAGGTCTTCAAGCCGCTCCCCGAAGGGGTCCCTTACCTTGGATCCACCTCTACGCTCGGCTGCCGATAAGGTAGTGTTGAAGTCCCCTGCTATGAAACAGGGAAGGAGATTTTTGTCCACACACTGCTCCTCTAGCGATGACCAAAAGCTATCCTTCTGCGTGTTCAGGGTTGGGCCATATACATTCCCAATCCAAAACTGCTCTTTGCATTCTTTATTCTCAAGTTTTATAAGAAGCCAATTTCTATTTTCTACAGCAGAGAGAAATTCGTACTTATCTGTGTTCCACCAACATAGGAGACCTCCAGAGGCTCCATTAGCATTAGTGGCTATTTCATTCGCTTTTGGCTAGATACTTTTGATGGCCGCAACGCTGTCTTCAGCTGTTTTCTTAGTCTCCTGGATAAGAAGGATTGAGGCTGATTCCAAGGATTTGAATCTCTTGATAACTTCTAATTTTTGCATACCTCCCAAGCCTCTACAATTCCAGGAGACTATTTTCATTATTTCTTATGCTGTTTGAGGGCCTTTTCTTTCTCCTTTCTTTCCTCCTCCGCACTCATGAGATATTTGCTTGCTTGTGAGGTTTTGACCAAGAAGTCTAAGTTGGACTATTTTCCTGCTCCCTTTTCCCTTGCTGCCTCCTGTTCTCGAATGACTTTATTAGTTTTCCTTCCTTTCCTAGAGAGCGGTTCTTGTTCTTCTATGGAAGTATCTGTCATTTCCTCTGTGCTTGCTTTTGCCTTCGATCTAGTGACAGAGCCTTCCGAGATATTCTCCATCTCTTTCCTGCCCTTGGAGTGCTCAACCTCCACTTCCTGGGATTTCTGAGGCTGAGCGAATATCTCCGGAGCTTCATTGTCCTGATGCCGCGCTGGATCAGGGCTGTCTTCTTGATTCTCTGGGTTCTCTTCTTGGATTTCTTCATCCTGCGTCTCTACCTCTAGGGCCGCAAACTTGTTTCTGGGGGGGCTCTTTGGCGTGGGGATCTGCTATTTTTGGGGCTTGGATGCCTTTTTCCCATTTGCAATATTCCAGCCCTCACTAGGTGGGTTTTCCGGGGAGGGTTTTTTTGGCTTCTTCGGGCATGACTTGGCAAAATGGCCATATTCATGGCAATATTTACAATTGAAAGGGATTTGCTCATAGTCTATTGTTTGAAGATGGTTCCATCCATCAATGGAGAGCATGATAGACTCTGGCAAACCTTTTTCTAGGTCAACTTCAACACATATTCGGGCATAGGAGAACATTGGGGCTTTCGGCTCAGACTTATCCACATATTTCCCCAAAGTATTCCCTATATCTCGAAAGTCCTCATCATTCCAGCAATGAAGGGGAAGATGGGGTAATTTTACCCAAACAGGGACTGCTTTTGGAATATCTTTCTTAGGATTAAAGGACAAATCCCACTTGTTTAGATACATACCTTGAGAGCCCATGAAGTATGGCCCATTCCTGAAGATTAGGTCCCGATCCTTCTTCTTTTCAAAGATGAATGAAAAGTATCCTTTTCCACAAAAGATTTGCTGAACTTCTCCCTGTATTAGGGTTCTCCAGTTTTTGTTCAGCCAGATTTCCACTGATCGCGGGGATGGCCAAAGTCCAGTGAACAGGCCAATGAGGCCTTTCTTAGAGAGAGTAACTGCCTTTCGCTTAGAGGCAGCAGAACTGAGCTTAACCTCTGGAACATCGGCAAGCTTTACAAATCTGGAGGCAGGGGCCGCGACAGGCTAATCATGCGGAAGGGAAGCTACGATGTTCTGGAATCTATCCTCGAAGGAAGAAGGGTCGGGCGGACCCATGGCAGAGCCGTCGACCAGCGAAGAGAGCCCACAATGGAGCTAGGGTTAGCTGCTCAGAGGTCACGGCAGTGCAGCATCAAAAAAGAGAAGTAATGATTTATGTTACTAATCACACCAAAGTAACTATATTACAATGTAAACATATATTTCCTAACTCCATATCACAGTTTTAACATACTGAAGAAGAGTAGCAATTTAAGAGGAAACATAATTTTGAATCTAATTTTATCATTAGCTTAGAGTACATTTGATGATTTGTATTCAATATTTTGTCCATCTTCCTTGCTTATTAAATCAATTTTTTGATGATTTGTTTGAATACTTTGTCCATCTTCCTTGCACTGACTAAATCAGCTTTGGGTCATCTTATAACTAAATGCATATCCTAGCTTCATTGATGTTTTTTTTTGTGCAACAAAAGAATCTCAAATATCTCCACAACAACTAATAGATTAGTTTATTCAAGGATCTATATGATCATATTGCATTTTACAAAGCTAAATAGATAGTATATCTCCAATGTATGACATTCATTTCCTATGTTTGGTACCCCATTAGAGGAATTTTCTATCCTTTATCCTAAATTTTCACTTGATATCCAAAGATTTGAAGGATATATGGATTTTTCAATTGTATAGTGTCTGGTGAGGTAGGAATCTTATAAGCTGAGATTTTTTTGATAGATATTTTTTAGTAGTTTTTATTCAAGGAAGGGCAAACCAAGAGGGATCTTTCTTATGGTCTTTTCCACTTTGTAAGTATTATGAGACATTGAACCACATATTTTTGGAATTCTGTTATGCCGTGCAATGTTGGAGGTTATTTTTTAAGAATAGCACCGAGGCATGCTTCATGATAGTGTTAGCTTGAGGTCTATTTTATTTAGTGATTATTTGTTAGGATTATTAATCCTCCCTTGTCCAAATTTGGTCATATGTCTAAATCGGGAGTCCATCTAGTCTATTTATAGTCATTAGCACCATTGGTTAAACTTGACCTAATTGGGGCACATGTTTCAGTTACCTAAGTGTGGGGAACACTAATTAAGGCTCACTGCCACTTATTGCACTTGATTGCATAAGTTTAGGAGTCTCCTAGATCAATCCCTACAATTTAGGAAGCAACTGGGAGTGCCGAAACCAACCAAGGTCAGTTCACTTCCATTAATGACTAGTCAAGCCAAGTTAGGAGTCAGTTACATTTAGTTCTATTCCTCTACATTCAGTTAAATAATGGTTTAATTAATTGCACACATGTGGGGTGCTTTTCTCACCTACCACAGTCAGTTAACCATTATTTAATACTAAATGTAACACTTGGTTGTGTTTTAGAACTCCGGTTATGATTTAGACAAGGACAGTTAACTACTGGGTCCTCCGATAGTGATTTAGACAATGTCTTGGTTA
This sequence comes from Pseudotsuga menziesii, assembly GCA_001517045.1. Taxonomy (NCBI): domain Eukaryota; kingdom Viridiplantae; phylum Streptophyta; class Pinopsida; order Pinales; family Pinaceae; genus Pseudotsuga; species Pseudotsuga menziesii. The sequence continues at coordinate 143,415 of LPNX011137633.1, forward strand.
CCTATAGTCAAGTAGAGTCATCAATTCGAACTTCCTCATGCGGATTCGAATTGCTTGTGGCTATTAAAGCCATTTTACATTATTGTAATTATCATCTAAATTACTTTTTTGATTAATGAAAGCATTCACAGCTACAAGCCTTTTGCACTGTTTCATTCTTCAATTGTTGAGTAAATTGTGAGATCTTCTTTGTGAGTTTTGTTTTTGTCTACAGATCTATATGCTCAAATTTACATTATTGCACTTAAGTTTCCCTACACCTAAATGGATTGGATATTGCTTAAGGACCACAAGTTTATGAATTTATAAAAGATTAGGTGTAATCCTTTTTTTTTGCTTATGAGGTTAGCTCGTTGTTTCCTTTTATTTTATGTGGTGAGAGGATGTTTTCAATCAAATTTTATTCAAAGGAGATCAATTGACAAAATATTAATGTCTTCTCTTTAGACCCAATTGAGTGTTATATTTTTCTTTCAATGCTTTTTCCTATGAAGAAGATGATATGATCTCGTATTTATATACCCTTCAATCTTTGGCTTTGTACTGTTTTTAAATATTTTTTTATAAATATAATATGTATTAGAAAAAAATTAAATACATTTGGGAAACTTTCAAACTATAACATACCTAAAAGTGGTAAATACTTTTTTTTACATGCCTTGCTCTTACAATTACTTAGCATATTTCTATGTTTTACTTCTTCTGTTTTTAATATCTTTGTCAGACTAGTTATGACAAATTTTGCTGATGATTATGATAGCTAGTTCCTTTCAGAACCTTCAACCATGTACCCACAGGTGATGTACTTTGTTTATACCTCTTCTTTATTTATTTATCTTTATGATCAGCTGAACTAGCCTAAGGCATGGGAGTTGTTTCATGGTATTGACCCTAGCCTATCAATTGCATTATATTTTCAAGGCCTTGACTTACCATAGTTTATACTATGTGTAATAAGAACTTCCCCTAAGCATGAGAAGCTTAGGGTTTGTAAGCGTATGGTTCTCCATACGGCGACCTCTGGTTATTAATAAAAAGTGAGGGTTTAGATACTTATGGTTGGCATGATACTACATTTTTTTTTGGCCTTAATGCATTTCTTTATGGTCGTTGATGTTCATGGTGTAAATTCTATATCATATGGCCTTAACAATGATTTATGGATTACAATGCATAAACCCAAACTATGCTTGCAATATAGTTTTAATGTTTTTTAACACATAGTTCTATGCTATGATTATAAATATTTCGATGACCTTGGCTTAACCTAGCTCTAAGGGTGATAGCAAGAATTGGTGATCTTGTTATTATATAAATATATACTATGGTTATGATAAAAGGGGTATGGACCTTGGCATAACCACAAAGGCATTATAGGCCAGTCCTATCACCACGAATGTTTAGTGCATACACCAATGTTTATAATATTTAAACTTGGGTTTTTATTATAGTGGTGGTTATAAACGTATAAGCTAGATTTTCCATGGTGTAATATATGGCTGGGTGCTCTTATCCAGGTCCCATGGTTCGATGGTATGTAATGATTTGGTTTTAATAATGTTCTGACCTTGATTTTAATATGGTACTTAGTTGGCTTAATGAAGTGTCTGAGATGTGAGTTGGAAGTGGAGTCACGATCTGAGTTGGCATGAGGATTTGATCTCTGCCCTACACCTAGATGGTGATATCATACGGTCTTGTAGGGTCTCATAAAATCTTATTTACTCTATCTTTATCCCTCACTTGGTGATGTTCTTTGGTTGGAGGCCAGTTGAGGCCGAGCTTTGCTCCGCATGAGTCTTTCTCTTGTTTACTCTATTAATGGAATTCACTGAGGTAACTTATTTTGAAGGCTTCTTCAACTATCTATCTCTCAACATCGGAGTTTTGACGAGCCTGCCAATGTTTTCTGCCATGCCACCAGTCTGTTTCGACAGGTGAGCAAAGCTTATCACTTAATTCTGCATTTTAACAATTGTTTATAGTAGTTGTCTTTCAAACATTCTTGAATGGTTTTGGTGGTTTTAGGATGAAGAGGGATAATGGTACTCCAGAGGAGATGACCCTTGGCCATTACTACCAAATGCTAAGGTAAAGGTTTAAAACTTCTTCAAGTTCATTAGTTGGTTTTAAAATAAAATAAAATGTGTTGTATTCTAATTGCAAATGAATAATTTGCAGGTTTCAACACTGCAGAGGGAGGTGACACGGCCACCTCCTCCTAGATCTACATTTTTAAACACATAGGTAAAATTCCTTTCCGACCTTACCAAAATTTCCTATTTTTTTAGTTTTACGGTTTTTTTAGTGTATATAGTCTAACTCGTACTTGGGTGTTGTAGGTAAAAAATAGTGACAACCTGGGACATGGGTGCGGCCACTTCCACAAAAACATAAATCTCTTAATGTTGAGATCTACATTTGTAACACAAGCCTCTTGTTCACCCAGCCATTTCCTCGATAATGCGTTGAGTAGATTGATGGTGACAATGCGCTGAGTATCTTGCAATGCATTCATAGTACTCTCTTATGGAGAGTGGTCTTGTATAATGTCCCCTTTTTTATAATTTCCTAATAGGACAATTACATCAATCCTACTAGTTCCTTGGGTTGGATGGATACATTTGGAAGTTTAATAAGGGAGCTAATAAATGATGTTTAGAAATTAGAATGGAATAAATATTTAATAATGGATCTTATTAAATAAATACAAGAGAATATTGAATTGGAAATGGAGCATGTAGACACATCGAGATTATAGGACCAAAACAAGCTAGAATTTATGTGCCACATGGCATCCTCCTCTTGCAATTTCGAATCCATGGGAAGCCTAATGTTCTTGGATGAGTTAGAAGGCTAATACACTTGGCCATATGCCTCATAGGTCTAATTGGGAAGAAAATTTAACTTACATGGGAGTGAAAGAGTCAAATGGGAGCTTCTTGGACACTTGGGATAGATTCCATAACATCTCTAACATATATGACACCAATGATGAATATGTTATGACTTTTATGACATATTTCATACCTAAAGGATGAAATCTGACCATTCTGACATATCAGGTCGAAATATGGCATCCAAGAGGGTGCTTATGTGAGTTGGGGAATCTCAATGGGTTCCCACTCGAATTGGGATAAGATTGAAGGCTAGGAAAGGGGGGACACATGGAAAATCTTGAGCACACACCCTAATTAGAATTGGATTGAGTTTGTGGATGGTTTAGTAACCTTATAATGATAATTATGTTTATTAAATATAGGGATCAACCAAGAGAATATCTTTTTATCATTTGAGAAATTTGCATTTGTGAATTGAGAGAGCTAGTGGATGACTAGTTTCTTGCCTTAGCCAATTTCGAGGGTGAAAGATTCCCATCCAAGTTGGTGTTTGGAGAGGCCTTTCAGGTATTTCATGGAGATTTAATGGAGATTATATTTTCAGGTGTAAACTATAGGGAATCTCATGGTTCCTTGTAGTGCAACACTTTCTCTCAACCATTTACGGTTTTTATTGCATATTCTTGCTCATGGAGGGATTGCACTTTGGATGAGCTATTGTACTTTTTGGGAGAGATTATCCCGATCCATTTATGATTGTAATAATTCTATTATGATTTTTTATTCATATTCACAAAGTCTTAGGTCAAAATAAAAAATGTTTGTATGTGAAAGTGATTTTTAATGAGCAAACAATGACCATTTCCCCACTATATTGATATTGTGCTTTGGGTGAGCTATTTTAATCTTTGTGGGAGATTATCATGGTACATTTATGATCATTATAAGTTTCATATTCTCTTTTCTTCATTATCAGAAAGTATCAAGTCGAAATATCAAATGGTTGTATGCAAAAGTGACTATTAATGAGCAAACAATGACCATTTCCCCACTATATTGATGTATGCCATGGTAATGTTGATTATTTTGAATGGAATAATGTATCTCTGATATGTTTAGGATTAATGGAATTTAATTTATGAGTAATAAAATTTTCATGTTCAACACTTAAGCATTTGAGGTCATTTTTACTCAGTTTAATTCCATTTGGAGAAGATTTGGTGTCATTTCCCCAAGGGTCGAATTGGTGATTTTGTAGCTGTTTGGGAGAGGGTCATAACATCCTATATAAATTGAATAATGATTCATATGAGACATTAAAAATGTCCCTTAAATATACTCTTCTTCTTTTCAGAAATTCAAGTGGGTTTTGGAGCATTTGAGAAGCCATTTCCAATAGTTACCTTGGGGGAATTGGAATCCCAATTTGATAATAAAGAATCCTACTTTGACCAGAATATTAAACAAGTTTTCAGAAGTAATTGGAGGATAATAAATAAACCATGGACATCATATTATAGTCTTAATATTATTCATACGCCTTCTCATAATATTTGGGAGCATTTGGGCCAATTTGGAGACCTAGACATCAAAACTAGTCAAAGGTCGAAATAGGGAAAAAGTGAAAATTGGTCATTTAATAAAAATTATTAAATAGGGAAATTACAAGTGGTATCAGAGCATGGTCTTGGAACATGTGCATTAATACCATGCATTTAATTAAAAATTTGTAGACATGCCTTAGCTTCACAATAGAACCACAATTCTCACTTTCCTTCCTCCTCGACCAACAATTACAAAAATTACAACCATAGATATTGGAGCATGTCTCTAGGAGTATCGAAATTTGAGAGGGGATATTCATGAGAGGTATTATTTCCAAGAATATCTTGTAAATTATGGATTTGGGCACAAGAAGGAAAATTTGAACTCATTAAAGAAAAATCAACCTACTTGTGAAAAAAACAAAGATTTATTTTCCCTATAAATGAGAAAGTTATAAACACTTTTACATACATCATGTGGAATGTGTGGAAGAAATTTCGGTCTAAAAAGGATGAACACATCCTAGATACACCATTAAATGAAGAAACAGAGAATCATGAAGTGGAGCATCAATTAACTCAAGGTGATTACAGAGAAGAACATAAAGAGGAAGGTGAAGACAAGCTCACAATCCTTGCTAATGGGGATTGTGAAAATCAAAGAGAATCTATTGATGGATCCTTGAACTTTGACGAAGTACCTACTGATGGGTGCTCATGAATATATGTTGGTGACATAGAGATCAAATTTTAAAATGTTGCTGCAAGCCAAATTTCTCATAAGCATGAAGATGAATACCTTGTGAGAGATAATGAAGAACCAATATCAAATTCCCCATCAATACTTGAGATTCAATAAGTTGATCAAATAAAGAAGAAAGAAGAAGAGGAGGTTCACTCGCATGAGCCGTCCTTCATTGAAGGGTCGTTGAATATGAATGAAATAGATATCCATGAGGCCCTTAGTATACTCCATGACACTAAATACTCCATGACACTAAAGAATTGGTGTCAAATTCTTGTTGGAAAATTTCTTCATTGGAGGAGCCATCCTTCCTTGAAGACATGGAGAAGATTCAAAGAGAAATGTGCAACATTAAAGGTAATTTCTTGTATTTTCTTTTTGATAGAAATAATTTGGTTGAGCTTAATGAATTTTTACATGAATAATACTTGAATAGTAATGAGGATATCCATAAGCTCAAAATTCAAAACGAGCAACTTCTTGAGAGGTTGCAAGATACTTGTTCTTCCTCCTATGTTTCATACTGTCATATGGTATATTTCTTGGAGGATTCTCCTGACATGAGGGATCATGAGAAACATGGAAAATTATAGGTTGTTTATTTGTTTGAATATGAGCTTGATGAGAGCCAGTCACTAGTTGTGGTGGAAGAGGAACTTGAGTTGTCTCTTGAAGATGGGCACACACTTTTTGAAGAAGTGCATGATTCCACTACCTTGGAACCAAACCATGAGGAATGTTTTTCAATTTTTAAGGGAGGTGCATACTCATACCCCTATAGATTCTTCAAATGATGAAAATTTTTCACTTTCTGATCATTTGGGTGAGTTGGTTCTTTCTCCTACATCCTACACTTCCAAACTTTGCAGCATTCATCCTACTGAAGTATGGGTGAAAGGTTTATTTTTAATGGTGCCACATGAAGAGTATGGAATTTATATCTCTCCTTTTGATGATGACATGATTAGAGAACCATATTATTTACAATTTCAGTAGCACCCTTTGTTACATTATGATGATACACATCTACATGGGTGCACCTATGATGTTCACTTGAGTCACTTAGAGAGTCATGATTTTCCTTGCTCCTTTCCTAGTACATTGGATGTTGGAGGAAATTCATCCCACACTTGGGTGAAGATATATATGATTGAGGAACATTATTATTGGCAGAAACATTCTCTATTATTTCATGATGATATGCATATTCATGGGTGTATTGATGAGACTTCTTTAAGACACTTGAAGTCTTCATGTTTTATTTTCTCCTTGTTTGGTGCAAATTTTGGGGGAGGTTCTTCATTCACTTCTTGGATGAAGGAACACATGGATGATTATTATTTTGATGCATATTACATTCTTTTGGAGTATCATTATAGGTCATGGGATCCTCACCTATGTCATTGGAGCAGATCTGATATAATACTTAATGCTTGTGTGTATGGGCCACATGGTGGTCTACTTACTTGGATGTACAATCACTTTCATGATTATTTGATGAGGTACCTTCTTGATGCACATTTGTATGGTGTTTTTATGTACTTTCATGATCTATATTTTGTACTCATGATGTTTGGAAGAGTGAAATACTGGAAATGGGATCCTGGAATTGCTTGGTTTCATCTCATTGGGGCTAGCACTTTGGTTGTTGGTTTTAGAAAGAAAACCAACCTTCAGTTATTTGAGTTTATCTTTGTAGAGAAGTGTTCCACTTTCCTATGCGGGAGACCTTTTGAGAGATGGATTCATTTTTACATGCTTTTTTTTCATGGCATTTCATCATAAGCATTTTACACCATGCATGCATTAGGATCATTTGGGACCTTGGGATCATTTTTGGTCTCACTTGGTTTCGGTTGTGGAGGCAAAAAGTGGCATGGGATATTTATTCACCACTTGAGAAGACTATTGTAATTAGAGTAGTGCAGCAACAAGCATGGTGGTTCCTATATGGAATTGTATGGGAATATTAAGAAACTCAAAGTTTCGTAACTCAACACCAACTTCAAAGAATTATACAGAAGCAAAAAGGGGAGAAAGTTTAGAAAAGGTTTCCAAAATATGCAGGTAAATATTATTTGCACAAATTTGTTTTTTATGGATTTGATTAATCCTTCTGGTGGTAGTGGTGATGTTACAGGATATATCAATATGCACAATCCACATCTCTTTACTTTTGGGAACACAAAATTGTAGCACATGAGTGCCACTACTAAAATTGCAGCTAAAGAAAATTAATGAGCAGAACCATAACAGAGCACTTGGTGCAAAGGAAGGAGTACCAAATGAGGATGCCACTTGGGAATATGAAAAGATTTTGCAGCATCCAAATATTAAATTGCTCTAGGACAAGCAATCTTGGGTGGGGAGGACTGTAATGTCCCCATTTTTATAATTGCATAGCAGGACAATTCATCAATCCTACTAGTTCCCTAGGTTTGATGGATACATTTGGAATTTTAATAGGGAGATAATAAATGACGTTCAGACATTAGAATGGAATAAATATTTAATAATGGAGCTTATTAAATAAATAAAAGAGAAAATTGAAGTGGCAATGGAGCATGTAGACACATGGAGATTATGGGACTCACACAAGCTAGAATTTATGTGCCACATGACATTCTCCTCTTGCAATTTCGAATGCATGGTAAGATTAATGTTCTTGGATGAGTTAGAAGGCTAATACACCTGGCCATATTCCTCATATGTCGAATTTGGAAGGAAATGTAACTTACATGGGAGAGAAAGAGTCAAATGGGAGCTTCTTGGACACTTGGGCTAGATTCCCTAACATCTATGACATCTATGAAACCAACTATTTCTAGTTTTTATTGCATATTCTTGCTCATGGAGGGATTGCGCTTTGGGTGAGATATTGTACTCTTTGGGAGAGATTCTACTGATCCATTTATTATTGTAATAATTTTATTATGATTTTTTATTCATTTTCCGAAAGTCTCATGTTGAAATACCAAATGTTGTATGTGAAAGTGATTTTTAATGAGCAAATAATGACCATTTTCCCACTATATTGATATTGCGCTTTGGGTGAGATATTGTACTCTTTGGGAGAGATTCTCATGGTAAATTTCTGATTGTAATAAGTTTAATATGATATGTTATTCATTATTATAAATTATCAGGTCCAAATATCAAAGGGTTGTATGTAAAATTGACTATTAATGAGCAAACAATAACCATTTCCCCACTATATTGATGTATTCCATGGTAATGCTGATTATTTCAAATGGAAGGATGTCTCTCTGATATATTTAGTATGAATGAAATTAAATCTATGATTATAACAATTTTCATGTTCATCACTTAAGAATTTTAGGTCATTTTACTCAGTTTAATTGTATTTGGAGAAGATTTGGTGTCATTTCCCCCAAGGGTCGAATTGCTGATTTTGTAGCTATTTGGGAGAGTGTCATAACAACCTGTATAAACTGAATAATGATGCATATGAGACCTTAACAATGTACCTTACACATCCTCTTCCTCTATTCATAAATTCAAGTGGTTTTGGAAGCATTTGAGAATCCATTTCCAGCAATTACCCAGGGGGAATTAGAATCCCAATTTGCTAGTTAAGACTCATACTTTGACCATAATATTAAATAGGTTTGCAGAAGTAATTGGAGGGTAATAAATCATCCATGAACATAATATTCAAGTCTTAATATCATTCATACACCTTCTTAGAATATTTGGGAGTATTTGGGCCAATTTGGAGACTTAGACATCAAAACTAGTCAAAGGTCAAAATAGGGAAAAAGTGAAAAATTAGTCATTTAATAAAAATTATTAAAAAGGGACATTACATCCTGCATTCACTTGCAGATGATTTCATGAATTCAGTACCATAGATTATGAGGCTCGAGATGATTCCAAGGTTGATGCTCAAGACGTTGTTGATTCTCGAAGAGATGATGCTTGAGATGATGATGATGCTCGAGATGATGCCAGAGATAATGCTTGATATGATGCTAATAATTGGGATGGTGCTTGAGATGATGTTTATGATCGATATGATTCTAGAGATGATACTCGTGATGATACAAAATATAATGCTACAAATGATGCTGATGCTCGAAGAGATCATGCTCAAGATGATGATGATGCTCAAGATAATACCAGACATGATGCTCGAGATGATGATGCAGCTTGAGATGATGCTTGAGATGTACCATATGAAAATTCCCATGCATACTTACATTGATGATGTGAGAGGAGGTTATTATCCATATGGTCAAGGTCATGGGCTTTACTAGAACCCACCACATCAAAATTAATCTTTCAAGGGGGCATGGAATCAAATGTTACAACCTAGGATCCATTTTTTAGCTACGTTGAATCTTCTTGACTTTTCTAGGCTAATGAATGAACTGGCGTGTGATGATATGACATGCCCTCTAATCCATGCTAAGATTCATTTTCACATTCCTAAGTTCGAAGGTAAGAAGGGTGAGGATCCCAGTGATCATGTCATGAATTTTCATCTTTGGCTCTCTTCAAATTCATTGAACCATGATTCTATTTGTTTGGGACTATTTCAACACACCCTTATGGTTCTATCCATGAAAGTGTATATAGATCTTCCTGGGGGCACACACCGAACTTTTAATGATTTGGACATGATTTTTCTTAATCACTTTCAGTTACCAATTTTTTTATGATGTTGGTACATATGTATTGTATACTTTTCGACAAGATAAGGCTACTCATATTTTTTACCATATTTAAGAGTTGTGTAGACATAAGTGATTAAATTATGCCAACATTCCACCTAAATTCCTATTGGAGTGGTTCCTTAATTCGTTATTTTCTTATATCACGAAGGAACATGCCATTTTTTGAGATGAACAATTAGATTTTATTTATGATCAATCTAGGCTCCTTTATGAGATCATCCCTAACATACCAAGCTTAAATAATGACCCCAAGTTTAAACCCAAGACACATGCCAATGGAATCATTTTCTCTACAAGTGTGGATGTTGTGGACTAAGTTACGAATCAAGTGAAAACATTGTATGTTAATGATTCCACAAATGGACAAGATACAACTTTGAACACCCCCACCCAATTGGTGGATATGAACTTTCTATAGTCATTGAACAAAAATGATAACCATAAAACCAAATAGAATAAAAAAAGAAGAAAGGATCGTAGAGGTGGTAATAATGATAGAGAAAATTCTTATAATGGCAAGAACAACCACAATGTTGGTGGGCACAAGGATCCTAAACGTAACACAAAATTCTCTTGTAAACTTTGTGGAGCAGATGATATTACACACTTGTGCCCTAGGATCAATGACGGCTTGAAATTTATCGCACATAACCTATTTATGCTGATGAATCCCCTTCCTCACAAACACAACATGACTTTGAGTGATTCGACAATCATAAGTGATTATGGCGATGTTATAACCCGCCAGTCCATGAAGGTGGTCATGGTTGTATTAATACATTGCCGGCTATTCATGTTGCTATCCATTCACATTATTATGTTCCTTCACAACTTAATTCATGGAAAGAACACACACCTCCTGAGATATCATTATATATTTATAAGCCTAATTCTATACTAATTGTGTCAAAAGGAGTCCTTAAACACCCTATGCAATATCCTAATTCCCGATCTGACAAGAACTATTTTGATGTGAAGGATATGGGAAAAAGTTTGTGTGAGATGTCGGCTTTGGAGATTCTCCAGATGTGTCTCACACAGAATAAATCCTTGTTGGATTCTTTGGGGGATCGTTATTTAAGTATCCTAAGTACGATCAAGTTTGAGATGATTGATGTCCCGCCTCACTTTCCTTACCATGTGGATTTTCAAGTACATGTGGAGTGTCTAAAAAAACACCATCAAATGCATGGTTATTAATGAAGACACTTCAACATCAGCCATGTCTTTGTCTTGTTGGAAGGGTATTGGCTCTCCTCAGGTTTCCAAATTTATGACTATGCTGACAACATTCAATGGAGAAACTTTGAGAGTAAGGAAACTATAGTGAAAATTTTCCCCATTTCCATGTGCTTGAGTCTACATTCCTTTATACTTGGTTATAGAAATCTTTATGTTCATGTCCCTAGCTCCCAATTATCTTTGTGATATTTCCTTGCTATTGAGGATTGAAGTGGTGGAGGCCTAGGTGGAGGAACTTGGTTTGTCCGTTCTAATGAGTTGCTGACAAAGGTTTTCAATTTGTACCTTTATTTAAATGAATAGAAATACTCTTTTTTCCTCCAACTTCATGTGAAAATGTTATATATGTTTCCATGGGTATATTTTCTTAGTACATGTTTAAATGGATTATAATAGTGTAGGCACTAACATTTCATGAATACATTATATGCTTGGATATATTTTTTGTTGAGGACAAATTGTAGGTTTCAAGCATTGGATTGAAATATTAACACTGGACTTCTTCGAACTTCCCGTTGAGGTACGGATACTTAATTTCATTGTTAGAAATTACTTTCATATGATGTGTTTTGGATTAGAGTTGATTTATGGTGTCATCCTGTCTAAGGACTATATAATGATCCATTATGAAGCATTTGAAGGGGATAAACTTTGAGAGTAAGGACTCTATAGAGAAATTTTTTTCCATTTCCATATGATTGATTTTGCATCACTTGATCCTTGTTGATAGAACTATTTATGTTCATATCCCAAGATATCCATTTCCTTTTTTATATTTCCTTTCCTATAGAGGATTGAAGTGGTGGAGGAACTTGGCTTATTGGTTCCAACAAGTTGCTGACATAGGTTGTCACTTTGTACTTATGTTTGAATTAATAGAAATACTATTTTCTCATCCAATTTCATGTGCAAATGTTATATATATTTCCATGGGTATATTTTTTCAATACATGTTTAAATGGATTATGCTAGTGTAGGTGTTAACATTTCATGAATACATTATATGATTGGATATATTTGTGGTTGAGGACAAATTGTAGGTTTTAAGAATTGGATTGAATGCTCCATGACACACTTCTTCAAACTTCTGGTTGAGGTATAAACATTTATTTCATTGTTAGAATTTAAAATTCCATATGGAATATGTGGGATTAGGGTTGATTTCTCGGGTCATCCTATCTATTGTGGTCCACCCCAAGCCATTGGAATATTTTCTCCATAATAATCATGAAACAATTTCTTATTATATCTCGGATCTCTTGAACCAGAATGACAAGATCGATGCATATGATAATTATTGAAATTTTTTGGTCCTAATTGAGCTATGATTATTAAATACCAATTATTTTTGTTTTTTAACTTTTCAATAATGAATACTCAGAAGTAGAAGTCAATAAAATTTTCATGCCATTCACAGAAGAACCAAATGTCAATATGGATCTGCTTGAGCAAGAATTTGACATTGTTTGGGATAAGGAAGACATGACTACCTTGAATGGGGATATCAAAGACATAATTAGTTAAAGGGATGTGATTATCCCATTCCCTTGTGATGCTAATGATGAAGAATGTACTAAGATTCTTTCTTTTACATTTGATGATGAAGTACCTAAGGATGTGGTTCCTCTTACCATTATAGATGATTTCCATATGAAAATGATTTACTATGATAAATATTTTGGAAATTTGGGACTCCATATCCTTGGTGATATATCCATGGATTCAACTCAATCATAACTATCTAGCATAAATTATAGGGAAGCATATTATACAGAGAACTCTCTTGTAGTTATTCAATCTATGGTGAGCCTATATTATCATTACCAACTTTGTTCCTCCATAAGTATTGAAGAAGTTCATCCTTTTCTATCCAGTATCAGTATGTTTCTAATGATCCATCTCATCAGAGCCCCTATAGGTATGTGGAAAGGTAGGTTATTCACTTTGCATTGCCAAACAATTTATTGTTTATATTTCTGATTGAAAAATGCAGGTATATGTTTAATGTGGCTGACAATTTCAAAATTTCAAGGATTATTTCATATACTAACATGATTACTACAAATATGAACAAGGAATTTGTGTGTCCAAATAATGTTTAAGCAAGTACAGGGATAGGTTGTAGTCTCCATATGAATATTTGCAAAATCAACCTTTACAAATGGTCTCCCAATTTCAAAATCAGGTGACCATCTTTAGGAAAACAAAGTCAATACGAGTCTATGATGACGATGGTCCATACATTATCTCGATAGAATTATGGATAAATGAATCTTTTGAAAGAAACCCCTCTCCATGGCATCAATATCAAGGCTTCCAGGTTCTTACAACCATCTAGCATTCATTTCATGTCCTGATGGAAATCTTTATATGTACTCATCTTATCATCAATGATATATTATCATGGATTGTAACCAAATACAACGATAAGAGGCCAGGTAAGAATTCCCTACTCCCTTGTATTCATTGGTTCCATGTTTATCATAGTTAGGGTTAGTTTCATTTGATTTAGGCATATATTGTTACCCTTGCACTGCATTTATCATTCTGCATGTTTAGTTACTTGCATGTCATTATACTAAGTAAGAAAGGATGGAAGTGTATTCCTCATGATGATTTTGATTCCCTTGGATAGTTTATGCATGTTTAGCTCTACATGTAACTAGGAGATTCATATCTTCTCGAGAACTCCTAGGAAGAGCAGTCATCCTATAGTTGGATCCAGTTTTACATGGCACCTATACTAGCACACCTTCAAATGTCTTCCCAAAGATGGGGTTACTAGTGCACCTTCATATTTCTTCCCAAAGAGTGAAGGTCACATTTTTAATACCATTATGGGTTTTACTAGAACTTTATGAGGGATGGTTACATATGGATCCTTTGATTCTTCCTTTAGGAATACTATGGCTTAGTGACATTGCTCACTACTTCACCGGGTCACATGAACGCGCATTTGTTTTCTACTCCAAAGAAATTTCTTTTAGCTATACCTCCTCTTCCAATCACCTGACACACTCTTCCTGGTCCTCTTTTAGCATAACACCCTCCTTGCTTGGGCATTTTCTAGTAATGTCATCATCTCTTCATCTAGGTCGTACTGCTTGATTTGGGTGTAGGTAGGGTTTTTTGGGGGGGGGGTTGAGGAATTATAATCATTGTTGGGGTTATATGGGCCATGACATGCCCACCTTCTTACTTCAGCCTCCATTTCAAAGTAATTTGCTCATTTTTAGCTATTTTAGTAATTTTTTGGTAAACTTTGGGGAAAATGCCCCAATTTACCTACATATTTGATTATTTTATATTATTTTGTGTTATAATTTTAAGTTGACATTTTATAATTTCAAATTGAAATTTTAAATCATGTTGGCTTGGTTTATTTTTAAAAGTTAGTGTGAGAACATATAAATAGATTTCCTCACTTCATTTTCAAGACATAAATTATGCAATCAAATTCAATATGTCACTTTTTTTACCCAAGATAGCCTCGTGTAAGTGATGCACACATCTTGGGAGTGGAAAACACTTCCAATATGATTTTTCCTTAGTTTATAATTGGAAATCCAATCTTTCTCTAGATTAGGCTATTATGAAAAACATTAGACGTTGTCATAAGAAGCCCTAGTTTAGTAGACAAGGAAAAATACTCCAAGGGGAAGGTTGGTCACCTCTATCTGGGCTAGATTTTAAGTGTATCATCCATGGAAACTCTAAATTTTTATATTTTTCCAAATTAATCTTTCATTTTAATGTGTAAATATTGCATTTCATGGTAAATTAGGCCTTTTAATTAGGTCTGCAATTTTATGCTTGAAAACCTAAAAAAAATATTGTGAAATTTTGGCATTTGTGGCCTTCATTCCTACAAATTATTCCCTCGATTTCAGACCCTAGAAACCCTATGGGGAAATTATAGGAATCCCTAAAAATATAAAAAATTCTAAAAACCTCAAAATTTTCCTTAAAATCCACCAAAAAATGTCCTAAAATATAACTTAAGCCGTAGTTCCTATCCCTCCTTTCTAACTCGACTTCCTTCCATCTGTTTCCCCTCATCCTCACCTTCCTTCTCTATAACCTATCCCTTCCACTTTCTCCTCTTTCCTAGGATCGTCCAACCCCTCTCTATTTTTTTTCTACTCTTGGATCCTAAATAGTACCCTAAGAACCCTAAACACAAACCTCTCCACTCACTGAAACACTTAAGAAGACAAACACTCTTCACCTTAGTTTCTCTCATCCTTTGGAGAACTAGACCAACCTAAAAATGAAATTTGAAAGATCCTTCCATTTGGTTAATTCCAAAACTTGCTCTTGCTCTCTACTACGAATTACACATGGTACAATTAGACAAGGAGTAACACTAAAATAGTGGTTAAAATAGGTGATTTATTTACAAGTTAAGGTAATATTGTTTGTGTTTGTGAATTCTATTTTCGAATGGTTACTAATTGTGAAGAAATGCAATGTTTAAAATAGATGATTAAAATAACAAACACTACTATACTTGCATATTTTCATAAAAATGAATTTATTTTCCAATCACTTATTGATAGGATTATATTGGTGTTTACATGTTATCTTAGTGGTATAAAGTTAAAATACAAAATGTTTCATATCATACCTAAAGGTGGAATGGCATCCGTTAATGTAATATTGTGATATGATCATTTCATCCCTAACACATAGTGGGAAGTAGTATATGATGAACTTGGAGGAATGGTTATGCAAACTACTTGTTGTTATCTATGCACACTTTCTTAATAAATTGTAATGTCTTTAAAATTTGAAATTTTGATTGGGGAGACTTGAAAGCATATTTAATGTGCCTGATGTCTTAAGTTTTTTATATGAAGATGTGAGTAACATTGATTTATTCATGTGCATAAGTAAATAGACAACAATTTACTTGAAATTTTGATTGAGGAGACTTGAAAGCATATTTTAATGTGCATGATGACTTAAATGTTATATATGAAGAGGCCATAAGCATTGATTTAATCATGTGCATAAGTTGGGATATGATCTAATTAACACTAAGAGGGATTGTGAACAAATTTGGACACTAATATATTCGTTCTTAAAAGATGGTGTACATTGTAGTTTTTTTTATTATTATTATTTTTTATCATCATTATCGTCTATGGTTTAATTTATTATTATAATTTAGTGGATTTTTTTTTCTTTTATATGGATCTTACTTAGTTCATAAATGTTATAGATGTGACACATATAATGGATTTGTATATGTACATGGATACTCTCCGTGCAACCCAAAAAAATGCTCTCCTATACACTCATAACTACAAGAAGAATTTAAAACATAATTCGATTAACACTGATGAATTCATGGGATACCTGATTGCAAATATTGATAGCATAATTTCATAATTCCTGGTGAATAGGAATTATGCATGCTCCCAATATAAGGGAAGAGATAAATCTTTGCATGGGCATTTCCCATAAAGTTTAATAATTCCTTTTTCCAAAATAAACAAACCATGTCTACTTATGAGATACGAGAGAATATAATTACATTATCTAACAAATCATATACACTTGAAAGTTCCCAAAAAGCAGAAACACTTCGAGCAAAATGGAGATGTGGTTCCACAAAAAATACCAAAAGTTCTCTCATGGTTTTGTTGTTGATCCGAGGCTATTGCCAATGAGTATTCCTCAAACCCGTTTTGAATAATCTTGAGAAGGAATTCCTGAAATTATAACATTTTATTAGAATGTGATAATGCATCCATGATAATACAAAACACAACACAAATGTATTGTGAATGACTTTAATAAACAATCTTTATTTAAAGATCAAATTTTCACAAGGCAAAGCAAAAATATAATGAGGCTTAAAAATAATAATTCAATTATCCACTACATATTTCAATTGAGGCTTACTATATAAGAAAAGTAGAATTCAATTATCCTTTTCATATTTTAATTTCGTTAGCTTACCTATGGAAACACCCTTCATAGAAGGACAATTGGACCTAGCATGGGTGGTTGAGAGGAAATGCATTTCTCTTCACCTGGGTTCAAATCCCAATTATAAGATGTTCATTCCTCTATAGTGTTGCAACTTTGGCATTGGCATTGTTGATTGAAAAAATAAAGACTTTGCTTGAAATTAGGTAAAGCACATTTCACAACCTCTTCTTATATTTTACTAAGTAATATTATTGGATTGCAAATGTTTGGAAACCCTAAAACTATATTTTTTCACTAAATCAAAGAATTCAATAATGTCAATCATCACAACAATAAAAAAAAGTTACAGAGAGGGTTCCCAACTTCACTAATTTTTTCACGAGGCCACTGGTGTGATATAATGAAGCCTTGAAACTATTTCAAACCATTTTATCACCAACACAACCCTCAAAACCATATCGAGCTAGTTATTGCCCAAGTTTTTCTCTAGACATAGGCTACAAAGTGGCAAGACAATATAGATACCAAACATAAATAACAAATATTCAAACATCCTTTTAGAAAAAATAATTAAAAAAACCAGAATGCACACCACCTAAAGGAAAATCAAATTTGAAGAATATGTTGGATAGGTAGTTAGATACCTTGTTTGAAAATGATCTACACAATTCTCCTTTGTTACTTTGAAAGATATTTGGTGTAAGTGCAACAATGGTTTCATTGACTCCATAGATCTTAATTTCCTTATTGCTTACTAAAAAGCACTTTTGACTTCAGGCACACGACCAGGGGCAAGTATAATGATTATTAAAAAATAATGGTGAAAAGTATGAGAATTTCCCCTACTAAGAGCGTTTCAATATTCAATTGCACATAAATATACCTTTTCATGAAGCTCTTCTCACTCCGTCCTTTTTCTAATCTTCACCGTATCTTTCTTTTGGTTCCCTGTAATGGTTTACAAAATTTATGTTGTATTTAACACCTTCCACATTCTTTTTGAAAAAAAATACTATAATATTAAAACTATTATCAACATAATATCAATTAATACAATGAATGTTATAACTCTTATATGCATTTTTTTTATCTTAAAAAGAAATTTAGTGTTTCATACTAGTAAATCTAATCTCGTGCAATTTATAACTCTTTTTAAACTATACACTAACATTTAATAATACTTGCAACTTTTTAAATGGATTTTGAAGAGAGTCATGCGGTATTCTTCGCCACCAAATTTCTGTCGCGCAGATTGTACTTAAACTTAGTAATTTCTCCGTTCCGTTGGGGAGACTCTGTAAAGATGGACACGCCCGTATCTTCAGAACACGAAGCTCAGGTAATATTGCTTCATTCCACACCCCCGTATTCGATGGTCCCGCAATGCTTTGTAATGCGGGTAACAATTGAAGAACTAACTTCTCTAACTTTAAAAATCCTGGTGCCCTGCCAGAAATCCCTATACCCAACTCCTTCAAATGAGGGCATTTGTGCAACTTCAGATACTTTAGTTTGGGCAACCGCTCCAAAGGTGAGAGCTCCGTTAGTTGGGGACACTTCCACAATTGCAAATATTCAAGATGTTTAAAGCTGGAAAAGTAATTGGGAAGTCTTAACCCAGGGTAGCTCTCCATGATGAGACTCTGAAGCTTACTCATCTTCTGCATGTCCGGAGGAAGATTGTACTGCAACCCTAAATGCTCGCCATAATGATGCTGCTGCAGCCATAAATGTCTCATTTCCAACCAGGTTCCCATTATGCCTACTTCAATTCCTGATGACGAAATCAAGTATATTCTCAGCGTTGTCAGATTTCCGAGACCCTTCAATCTCTGAATGCTTGTTTCTGATTCTGCTTTCACACTTAATTTAACTTCACATGCGTCGAGCGTGCTTAATGAACTAAGTTGAGAGATTTGAAGTGGAATCACCTTTAAACTACGACAGCCATATAAATCAAGCACCTTGAGATTTTTAAGCTGTCCAATCTTAGATGGTAATGATTGTAGGTCTTTGCAACCTGGCATATACAAAAATTGAAGGGAAGAAAGTTCACATATCTCTTCAGGCAAATGCGGGATCTTCGAGAGATTACTTAATCTGAGAACCTCAAGCTGTTTTAGTTTCCCGACTGATGGTGGGATTGAAAGTATTCTGTCGTTGCCTGCCAGATCGAGAATTTTGAGAGACGTCAAGCTGACTAGGAATCCTGATGGAACCTGTTTAATTCGATTCTCAGCTAAGAAAAGACTCAACAGTTTTGGGCGTTTGAATTCGGTTGGCAGATTTTCAATACAATTATCGCAAAGTGATAACCTCTTGCAATCCTCCTTTTTAATCTCTGGGAAATTTTGCAGCTGTTGACCTACCATGAGCACACAGTCATCCTCCTTCTCGCTAATGTATATCGCCATTTCACGAATAGCGGGGTGAACAGTTATACGTCTTGAATATACAAGCCTCCAGAAATTCTTGGTCTCCTTGTTTTGAACACTTTGGAACAAAAAACGATCTACAAAAAGGTTAGCATGGATGCGTCCAGTGGCCATGTCCATTAAATGGCTTTTCTGCTTGCTCCCCACGAGACCGTTTGCAATCCACATATGCACTAAACGCTCCACAGAAAGTTTATAACTTCCAGGAAACACAGCAGCATATAGGAATTCAACCTTGAAGTTTGAATTGGGAAAAGTATCACAACTCAATTTTAAGCTTTGATAGAGATCTAGATCATCAGCGTCAGGATAAGCATCTCGAAAAGAAGTATCTTCAGTTTCAATCAAATTTAAAGATTTCTTCCAATCAACTAGACTGGTTTTGCCGATCATTGCTGTGGCGACCACGGCTATTGCCATAGGCAAACCGTTACATTTCTCTGTAATTTTCCTAGCACGTTCCTCTATATCCTTAGAAAAAGAAATAGTGTCATTGTTGAAAGCTATTCTGCGAAACAACATCCAGGCCTCCTCTTCAGAGACGTGTTGTAGTCCAGTGGACTCCTCGGGTTGTAGTTCAGTGGACTCCTCTGTTCTCATTGCTGGAATCAGATCCCTCTTCCAGGAATCTGCCATCTCTTGAGCTAATGACGTTAACGGTGATGATTTGAGAATCGGCGTTGCAGTTAAAAAAATTGATGCTGAAAGTTGGGATAGAAAAATACCTTCCATTCTTTGATTTCTCTTGACAGTCTCGCCCGATTGCCCAAGATACGATAGAGACACCGTTGTCGTTGTGTCTCAGGGAGGAGAATTCCTTTGACGTCTGTAAGTGAATTATGCAGCTGCTGTAGCCAAATCTTGAGGGTCTCTGGGCCCGTTTTATGTTCATCTTGGAGGAAGTCGCTAATATCAAGCAGCAGATTCTCCATAGGTTTCAATTCAGTTTGCAAAATGCTACGGCTTTCCTCCTTCTTAATAACATCATTCATCAGTGCGATGACTTGAGCGATGACTGGAGCGATGACGACCTCGTTACCACTAAATAATACTGAAAAGTCTTCTTGGAGGCCTTGAAAGAGAGAGTTGAAAAATACCTTCCATTCTTTGATTTTTTTGGACAGCCTCCCCGGGTTGCCCCTGAGATAAGCGATACACCGCTGTCCAGGCTCGGAGCGATGGAATATGCTTTTAACCTCCAGCAGACTAAGCATTGAACTCAAATCAGTTTGAAGAATGCGACGGCGTTCCTCCAGGACACTAACATCTCTCAACTGCTTGATGACTGGACCAATGACACCGTTGATTGTGGCATTGCCTGTGATTTCGGTGACGGTTTCCATGGCTTCTGAATGTTGCTGTTGCACAGCAGTGGGAGGTGGGGAGAGAAGAGCAGCTTTGGGAAGGAGGTGGGTTTAGGGTAGGCAATGTAATGGAGTGGGCTTAATGGTTAAGAGTACGTGTTTCTCTTAAGAGGTTTTCAAATCCAGAGTTTTCCATGTATGTACACACCTATAAGTTTATAGTTAAATCACTGTCCAGAGGAGGTTTTTTATCTCACAAACAAGGGGTTTGATACACCAAATTAATGTCTCCTTGAGATGACCTTAAAAGTAAATTATTATTATTATTATTATGAACAATGAAACATTTATATGAACATGCAGCAGGGAGTGACATCCCGCATACTTCAATGATAAGATTCTTTCCTCCGGAGGAAAGCAAGGTATCATTAACATGCTTACAATTTCAATCCTCATTCTTCAGATTTTATTAGATTTTAGGTGGGGTCTCATACACCAAATTGATGTCTCCCTTGACGATGACTTTAAAAATAAATTATTATTATTTTATAATGAACAATGAAACATTTATATGAACATGCAGCAGGGAGTGATATCCGGTATTCTTCAATGATAAGATTCTTTCCTCCAGAGGAAAGCAAGGTATCATTAACATGCTTACAATTTCTCTCCTCCAAAGGAGAGCAAGGTATCATTAACATGCTTACAATTTCAATCCTCATTCTTCAGATTTTATTAGATTTTAGGTGGGGTCTCATACACCAAATTGATGTCTCCCTTGAGGATGACCTTAAAAATATGCAGCAGGGAGTGACATCCCGCATTCTTCAATGATAAGATTCTTTCCTCCAGAGGAAAGCAAAAGCAAGGTATTATTAACATGCTTACAATTTCTCTCCTCGAAAGGAAAGCAAGGTATCATTAACATGTTTACAATTTCAATCCTCATTCTTCAAATTTTATTCCATTTTAGGTGAGGTCTCATACACCAAATTAATGAACACTTAACTAGCATTCTTCAATGATAAAATTCTTTCTTTCCAAAAAAATACAAAATATCATTAACATGCTTACAATTTCTCATCCCATCAAAAGCAAAATACCATTAATATGCTTACAATTTCAATCCTCATCCTCCAGATTTTATTCCATTTGAGGCAAATGGGTAAAGGTAAAGTTGCTGCCATAAAGCAAAATACCATTAATATGCTTACAATTTCAATCCTCATCCTCCAGATTTTATTCCATTTGAGGCAAATGGGTAAAGGTAAAGTTGCTGCCATAAAGAAAAAGTAATAATTAGTAATGATCAATATGTTTATAATTTGTCTTCACTCACTAAGATTTTATACATCACTAAGATTTTATACATCATGATTGATTATGAGAAAGAAAAGGTTTTATACATCATCGGCAATTTCGAGAAAGAAAGGACAAGCCCTTTAGTTATTGTAAGGAGAGATTGGAATCCTATAATCTCCATTTTTCAAATGAAGAAATTGTAAGAAATAATAAGAGAATAAGCAAACCAGTTCTAGAATGACTTGTATACTATTTTTGGGAATTTTTATTTAAAAATTATTTGAAAATTAAAAGGCTATGTTTTGTGAAAAAAAAAAATAATTAAATAAAAATAAAGTGGTTTTTTACTATTATAAAATTGAATATTATTAAAAAAAAACTTTAAGGTCATGTGGATAATAAAATTCTAAATATTTAAATTATTGAAATTCTATTGTAAAATAAAGTGTTTTTTACTATTGTAAAATTGAATATTATTAAAAAAATAGTTATTCACTTTTATAAAACTGTTAAGGTCATGTGGATAATGAAATTCTAAAATTTTAAATTATTTATTTTTAAATAATTAAATATTTAATAAATAAAATAAAATAAAAATAAAAATAAAGAGGTTTTTACTATTATAAAATTGAATCATTATTTAAAAAAAAATATCATTCACTTATAAAACTTTTAAGGTCATCTCAATACTGAAATTCTAAAGATTTAAGTTATTTATTTTTAAATAATGAAGCAATAAGAGTAGAAAAGATCAGATTAATGACAACCATGTTTAGCTATGGTAACATTTTTTATTAAAGAAAATATTATTTATTAACTTAAATTATTGGTAAGCATGTTTACTTATAGTAACATATTTTTTTTTAAATTAAATATTATTTCCAAATTTGTTTATAATAATAATATCATTTTTATTATAAATAAAAAAATATTATTTTTAATGAAAAAATGATATTTTTATAATTTGTAAAATAATTCTTAATATTAATTATTTTTTGGAGATTTAATCTAGAAGGTGTAAGAACCATAAAGTTTAACACTACACCTATACATATTAGTTATGTAAGAGCCATAAAGTTAGCACTACACCTATACATATAGTTTATATTTTTATATCACATAACATTAAACTCATAAGTGACTTTCCTTAAAGTGATCTAGGTTAACTTTTACATGCATGAAATTTCAATTTAAACAACCTATACATATAGCTTGAGAAACATTATATTTTTATATCACATAACATTAGAATCATAAGTAATTTCCCTTAAAGTGATATAGATTAAGTTTTACATGCATGAAATCTCAATTTAAGGTTGATAGTTAGTGGTTTGCAATTGTCTATGGAAAAAATTAAAAATTAATAAAAATAGATTAAATTCTGTTATAGCCTAAAAACTCAATAAAAATAGAATAAATGTTGCTATAGCCTACTTAGGCATCCTTTTGAGGATGGTAGAGATTTGACTACTTAGAAGACTCTAGACTTGAGTTCTATTTCAATGGATCCAAGGTGAGGATGAGCTTTACCGGCTTTGGGAGAAAGACTACTAAATTTCAAATAGGCCATGAAGGACATAAAGACAAGCCTAAATACAGAGTGGGAATAAACCATTTTTTATTAGCTAGATGATAAATTGTTGATGCTTTTTCTAAAATGGTACCCACCTCTCTCTTGGAGTTGCACATTTGGGCTTGAAAAGTAACTTATCCTCTAAAGGAAGGGTAGAAAGGAAAAAAGAAATGCAATGAAAGTGAGGGAACGACTCCATATTTGAATAATGCTAAGCCAATATAAGAAAAAAAATAAATTGAAACAAAGCAAAACCTTCCTCAATGAAGGAAAACTCACCACCTACCTTCAATCAAATAAAAAAGTTTTAGTAAAGTAAGACAACGATTTCCATTATTACATATATCATAATAACCACTTATGTAAATATACACATATCTTAAAAAAACCTATCAATAAAAATTAATAACGTTTTGAATTTTTTTTTATCATGAAAATAAGTTCCAGTGAATTATTTACCCATTCTTTGAAATGATTTCTTAATATTTTCAATAGTATTTTGATGGGAGGGAATATGCCTGTCAAATTCCAAGCCTTCCTTATTAACTTGAGTTAAAATGAAAAATTCATTACATGAAATAGACATTACATAGATTATTTTAACACACTTATCGAATATAAAAACCATATGGACTTTATGTAACAATTTTATACATATATATTTAAAAAAACACACATGTATAATACAAATATGTAAAATAAAAATAATTTTACCTCTTAATCAAATATAATATGATAAAAATATTTATATTATGAAATTTGAAAATAAAAATAAATATCATTCTAATATATTTAGACGTTGCAAGATATTGCATAAAATTTTGTTAAACATTTTACTATACCATTAAGTAAGAAAATTAACATAAAACTATAAAATTTTCAAAAGGAGAGAAGTCGTGTGAAGGTGTTACAAACAGTGCTAGTGTCGACCCCATCTCACTCAACCCAATCAATTGGGAAAAGTAAGGTGCTACAAACAATGCCAATGTTTCACCTGCATGACATTAAAACAAATTGTATGACAATGCCAATGTTACACCTGGATGACATTAAAACAAATCCAAAAGAAATCAATTATGAGTAGGTACATGCAGTTTAGTGCAAAGTTTTTTTTGGCTTCTTATTTGAACATTGATTCTGTTTGTTTTAGTTTGTCGAAAATGGTTTATGGGTGAATCCCTATTTAAGGTTCGGTCCATCAATATTTCCATCCTAATTTCCTAATCACGAAGAGTGGGTGTGTATACTTGAGAAACATAAATATTTCATGCGGGTCCCTAACACCCTTGACACTTTTTACTCAATCTATAACGTACATGTTCACATCTTGTAATAAGAATATAATACTATTTTCACTCATAAAATTTTTCTATAACAAGGTGGTACATAGTGAAAATGTGGGACTAATATGGACCTATAGTTAGTGAAACAACCTCAGAAGGGGCTGCAACTAGCAATGTGAAGAAATGAAAACTCTATTTAGCTCTGCCAACCTCTTGATTGGCCTTGCATCTAGTGCTTAAATTGTGGCTCCCTCCAAGTGACATTGCCTTAAGTCTTAAAGCATAAGCTCTTGAACTATTCACCCTACTAGGTTATAAATAACTCAGAGCATATCTCTTATGTCACATGAGTCTAACAAGTTCAACATCTAAACATTGTGCTTATTGGCATCAAATCTAATGCCATATGTTCGCTAAACTAGGCTATCAAACTAGCTAAATGAAATATAGATGTAGAAAAGCAATAAAAGATACATATAATCAATTATATTCTTATACAAATGCAAAGACTAATTTCAGTTTTGATCTTAGAAGTTAGAATGAAACGTACCATGTCCTCATGATGATGCCTTGAAATATGCAACACACTAAATAAATTAAATTTAACTATACTGGTGGTTTTCAATGAAACCATGGGTACAATCAAGGTTTCGGGCCGACCCCATTTCACTCAATGTAATCAATTTGGAAAAATAAAAAATTATAAGTGAAGGTGTTACAAACAATGCCAATGTCGACCCCATCTTGCTCAACCTAATCAATTTGGAAAAATAAAAAATATAAGTGATGGCATTACAAACAATGTCAATGTTACACCTGCATGACATTAAAAAAAATGGCTTGACAATGCCAATGTTACACTTGCATGACATTAAAACAAATGGCACGACATTGAAACAAATGGAGTGGGGGAGAAACACACAGTAAGAAATCAATATATAGAGAGATTATGTACAAATACTTTGCTTTGTTGCCTACTTTGGGGTTTGTGAGTTATAGTCTGCAAAATTATATCAAATGTCAAGCTCAACCATGGTTCAAGGGTTTGCAGAGATTTTAGGCCTAAGGCCTTCCGTTTCTTCCTCCAACAATTTACAGTCGGGCTTCTCCAAGCATCCAATAGGCAAGCTCAAGTCCCATTTTAAACTAATTTATAGAGTACAAATTACAGCTGGGCTTCTCTAAGCATCCAGAAGGTAAGCTCAAGGTCCATTTTAAGCTAGTTTGCAGAGTAAACCTTAGTAGTTAGTAAATTGTTGTTTCAAGGTTCATTTAAAACTAGTTTACAGAGTAAACCTCAGTAGTCAGTAAAGTGTCGTTTTCCTATGGAGAACCAATTTAACTGAAACAATGTTGTTTTTTAAGAGGGATGGTTCAACCCAGAACTAACTCTTATCAGTTTAGTTAACATAAAAAAATTTATTTTCATAATTTTATTATGCATCCATTGATCCTTAATTATTTCAATATAAAAGCGAATCAACCAAGGAGAAAGAAGAGGAATTCAGAGAAGAATATAATCAATGCCCATTAATGTTTGCTATTATCTAGGATAACCAAGGAATGTAATATAATATCAATAAAACTGGAGTAGGAACGACCTGAAAAAATTTAGAGAGTTCAAGGTATTACACTATAAGCACCACCTATAAATATGTTTCGTTCCCAGTTACTTCTAATAGCGAAGGCATATCCTCCAGTTCAACATGAAGCAACATTGTGCATTGGATATTGATATGTAGTTTAGTTCTCATGAATTTTCAGATTTCAGTGATTAAACATTGCGTAACTGTGCATACTATTTTCAGCAAAGAAAACACAATTACTATAATCACAATGACAAGATAAAATACACTGGAAAATAACAAAAATCATCCTAGAAAAAATATGTGGCAGTAATAAGATATTTGAACCTTAGACAACCCTTTTCGGGCGACTAGACGGCCTCAATCATGCTAGCACAACTCACAGCTTAAGCTCATACACAGACTAGCATACAAATAGGAAAAAGTAAATGACCCACAACAGGGTTTCTTATGCGTTAATTATCTTGGTAGTTGAATAGTGCTTTCAGCCTCAGGGGGATTTTGTTGCTAAAGAAATTTAAACTTGAAAATCACAATACAATTAATAGCTAGAGGGCCAAGCCCTTTCTTATAGATTACCCAACAGTCTAAGTTTTGGTTGAGCTCAGCATTACACACACACACAAATTACAGCTGGCATCCCTATCAAATCCAAGATTCATTTACATTCTGCTTCCAAAGCGACTGTGGGTTCTTCCGCTTGCTGGTAGTTTCTATAAGAGCTAACTCTTCTACTGTTCTTATTGGGCTTGGGGAAAGCATGCGGAAAATAAGCACAAATGAAGAAATGTGCAAGAATCATTCCACAACGCAAACACAAGCAAGGGAATCTACGTGAACAAAGGAAGTTGCAGACAAGGAAATATGCGCAGGAAAAGGAAACTGCATGGTAGAAGAAATCTGTGCAGAAGAAGGAATAGGAGAAAAATATGTTACCTACATAAAAGAGGAAAACTACACAAAAGGAAGATACCATAGGGTAAAGCAATAGCACAAGTGCAGAATAACGACCGAAAGCGACAGGACGATCGTGGGTGCTGAAGTCGTCTTAAGTCGGTGGATGCCACATGAGTGAACGCATGCTGTAAGTAAGGTCGTTAGTGCCTCATGTCAAGTCATGATCGCCATAGCTGTAGCCTGAGAGGTGGATAATGGTAACAGTTAACAGAATTCCTGTATGCAGTCGACCCTACGTGGTCATGTAAAATAGTATAAATAGGAGGGATTCAATAGTTAGAGGGTTGGTTTTCTAAGAGTTAGAAGGTTGGATTTGGTTGATGTGGGTCATTGTTTGTTGTTGTTTTACTCTTTAGTAGCTTAGGAGTGGGAATATCTCTTAGAGATCTGAGGGAAGCTGTGAGATCTAAGTGGTAGAGTAGTTGAAAGTCTGCAGGATGCAGTCAGGGTTAGTGCAGTAGAAGAGAAGCTCTGCTAGAGAGGTGTAGATGCTAGAGAGATTGATCGAGGTCATGTGTGGATCAGTAGATGGTGGCAGTAGATTAGAAGAAATAAGACAGGGAGCATGAGACAAAAAGAGAGTTTGAGAAGATAGATCAACAATAGTCTACAGTCAAATACAGGCTGAAGGCACCATATATTTCTAATGCCAGATGAAGAGCGGCTTGTGGTTTTTTCTGGATGGGTTTCCACGTGAATTCTCCTGTGTGTTAATGATTTCTAGTGTATGTTTGTTTATGCTTATGATGCAAGTCCTGTTACGGTTTAATGAATGTCGCACTGTCAATAACAGTCTGAATGCATGAATAGGTTAGTATGCACTGCTTCTGAGTGTTAGTTTATTCTTACGGTGCAATCATTGTTGTGCGTCTGTCTGCTAGCTTGCTTTTTTATTCTGTTATGTTTAAAGTACTAAGGCTGAATATGTGTCACACTGTTAGTAGTTAATAAAATATATGCACGGTGTGCGCTACAGTTCATCGAAAATGAATCCATCCTCGTGCTTTGGTCGAGCTCCTTAGCGGTGCACCAAGGTACTATAATCCCTCGACAAATCACAGAACATGGTTTTAGAGGTTACCCATTGAAGAGATATCTCAGGTGAGATTGCACCTTCTTTGCGGGTGTTGTCGATGGGGCTTGCCCTGTCGGGCCGGTATCTTAGGTGTTTGTTGGGTTGATGGGTTGCGCAGAACCCGGGTCGCGCGAGTTAGTAAAAGTGGCCAACAAATGGTTCTAATGTCGGGACACTATTGATTAAAATGAGGGAAATGTTGTGGCACCCGACTAAGAGTGAATTCGAGGAGTGGCTAGAGTCAAAGAAGTTGATATTCGCACAGAAGGAAAGCGCGGGTTCGTGGTTGATCTCTGAAAACTGGTTACAACGATATCTATATTCAGATATCCATGAAATTTTTTTCACAGAATTCGTCGTTGCATTGAAAGAGTGGTTGTCGGAGTTAGCGACCCGGCAGACTAACTTGCAGTGGAGAGAAGTAGTTGAATGGACCGACCTGTTGACACAGGAAGTAGCGCAAGTAAGTAACCCTATTTCCAGAGCTGTTGCATTTTGGATTGATACCATATTAGAAGGATATGTTACTGAGTTCTCTGTTGAAGCGATAACCTCGTATAGCGAGGAAAAGAGACATTTTTTCCAAGGACCTCGAGGAAGGTACCTTATGTCTATAAACATATGGATTAAAATGATCCTTTATGAAAAGGGTATTTTACAACTCAACGATTGATTTGTGCAGTCCGTGAAGGGGATATGCTGTGTAAAAGTTAGGAGTAATATGGAATGTAGTAAGATGAAATGTTCCCAAAGATCTCAAAGGCGAGTTGGACACTAGATTCTTAAGAAGTGGAAGGAGGTTTTAGTCAAGGAGAAGTAGGAATGTAGTAGGAGGCAGGCGAACTTATAGCCTGCCTAGGGAAGGTGAATATGGATGTGAGTCACACCTAGAGGAAGGGTCCTGTGATAAAGACGAGGAGTATAGTCCGATTTCTGAGAGAGAAGAATTGAAAGAGTCTGCAAATACGCCAAGGATAGGACGTGACTACGACATTCCAAGAAGATCCCCTAAAGTGAGACCTAGAAGTCCCTCACCTGAACTGCATGTGAACACTAGTAGTCCTAGTGTCGGGACTAGTGCAAAAGGAATCCCATCAATGATACCAGTAAATCTAGCAAATCCCGGGAACCCAGTGAACAAGCCCTGTGCCACCCTAATGGCAGGGAGAGACGTTAGACTACCCACATTCAATGGGAATGCAACAGAGATTCCGAAACAACACTGCTTCCTCTGCGAGGTGGTATGGACGGTCCACATCACTAACAATGATGACATCTGAAAAGCTCAAATGATTACGACTCTGTGGGGTTGTGCGTTGGATTGGTACATGAAGTACTGTGTAGTACCACTTGTGTAGCCGCAAAGGACTCTTGAGGATATTTGATGCACAATGATCTCAAAATTCAAAAAGAAACAATCTTAGTCCCAATGTATAACCAATATCAAGGAGATTAAGTAGGATTTGTTAGAGATAGTATGGGACTTTGAAAAAAATCAGCGGTTCAAGACGCTGATGGACAAAGTAAGCTTCCAAATGTCAAACATTAAACGTAAAGCGTGGTTTAATGTTGCACTACTGTCGTACATTAGAGGGCCACTCATGCAGAAAAATATTGCAATACAAATGGAGGCAATGGAATTGGAAATGAAGCTAGAGGATTCACCTATTGGAGATGGTGCCGCAGGAATGATACAGATTTAGTCACAATTGTCTAATCTGACTATTCAAATCGAGGACATAAAAGAGGAAAAGAGGTGTAGGAAGATCTCTGGTGTATGCGATGCTGGACCAATGGACATACCAAAGTTGACTACCCAGCTTACATGAACTACATATCATCTAGTGCGCCAAACCAATTAAGTACCCAGGGGCTACCCTAGTGCAACATATGCCAGAAAAGAGGACACCGCAATGTAGATTGCATGAACCTGCGGAAGACAGTATGTACCCCAGCTAGTCTGTATTGTAAATTTGTATATCTGTAGGCCATGATGAAAAATATTGTAGGGCCTACCAACTTATGAGAGAGAAAATGGTAGATGCATATCTTATGAAGACTGAGGAGCAAATAAAGATTGAACAGGATCAAGCTCAGTTCTAGGCTACGCCTCAGTTCCAGGCTGTGCCTTAGTTTCAGCCTGCACAGCAGTTTCAGGTTGCGCCTCAGTTCCATCCTACACCATAGTTTCAGATGGCACTGTAATTTTAGAATACGGCCCTATATAACCCATATCATCAACAGTATGCACAACTGTAATACCTACTGCAATACCTACCACAATTGCCACAACCTCAGTTGAGGGGGGTGGAAATTACAAGGGGCAAGGAGGAGGAGGATTTGGTTGAGGGAGAGGACTAGTGGTATGCTCCAATTATGGATCACAGGGACACTATGCTAGAGACTGCCTTGAACTTGCGAAGGCTTGCTCATATTGCAGACAAGAACACAATGTGGAGCAATGTCTGGAACTTGTTGCTAGATGGAAAGTCCAGACGGTTGGAGCAGCTAACCCAACACCAAATCCTACGTCGAATGCTCCCAACTTGAATGCTAATGCCAACATATAGATAATAGTCACAAAACCCCAGGAACCAAGTGTAGCTATGGTAACCAAGGGAGGTGCTATGATGAGTGCAGATCAAGCTATGCAGATAGAGCATGCGGCACAAACACAACCACCGGGTAAGGCCCATCACACAAAAGAAAGCACTGCTTGATGTTCAAAATCATAAGCGTATATTCATGGATTTATGCCCAGAGTTTGTTGGAATAGAGAAACCATTCACCTCAGGCCAAGTGAAAGATATGCCTGAGAGATTCCAGAAGATATTTGAACGACAAAATGCAAGTAATAGTGTAGATAAGGTTAGTAAACTCAAACTATTCCTGTCAAGTTGTTTGGAAGTAATTGAGGACAAGGATGCACTTGCAAAGTTGGAAGCACTTATAGAAACGATTTCGGAGGAAGACCCGCCAGCGAATAAGGTTAACAGTGTCAAGAAAAAGTTGAAAACGGAACGCGAAGTCAGGATGTCTCTACAAATTCATGATTATGACATGGACTATATCATCCTCGACCTGGGATCTGATGTTCACATTTTAACGTGCCAGACATGGGAAATAATGTGCAAGCCACCCCTAGAATGGTCCCCAATTCAATTAAGGCTTCCCAATTAGGCAAAGGTCCTACCCATTACCAGACTGAGTAAGGTACAAGTGGATATTGAAGGGTTTCGAATTTTGTGGACTTCGAGGTCATCAACATAGTAGATGATAATAACCGATATCTCATGCTACTAGGGATCGATTGGGTGATGGGAAATCAAAACATTATAAACTTTAAAAGAAGGATCCTATTGTTTGAATATGATGAGATGAGGGTAGTTGCACCCCTCGACCCACTAAAAGGACAAAGATACGTTGAACCTATGTTCAACGAAGGGCAATCTGATCACCTTGATAACATCTATAATGTCACTTCCCTTAAGGAGGATTACATTAATACTACTGCGAATGGTAACCTGAGCTGGAGATCCGCAAGTTCATGTACGTCAGACTTAGGAGAGGCACTTGAGAACTGGCAGAACCGATTACATGAAGTCTCTATGAGGAGATGTGCCAGGATAACTAAGTCTATCTGACAAGTAGGAGCTCAGTCGCGATCCATGCCTACATATGAAGGATTTCCCAACTTGGAAACATTCTTGAATAAGTTTGAATAATTAGTAACAGAGTCGTAGTGACTATCTGCACTAGAATTTGCGCTAAAAGATACACCATCATGATGGTGGGGTATGCACAAAATCTCTATAACTGAATGGCCGCAGTGTAGACGACTACTGGAAGTAAGGTTCGGAGACAAGGTCACAATGGTGACAAAAAGGTATACAGGGTTATCAGACCCTGTTGAACACTTGGAGTAGTGTTCCGCAACGTTCTCGAAATACCCGCGTCATGAGTGGGTTCACCACTTCATCCATACTCTCGGAATGGTACCTAGAGGCTGGTATGCATCTATGGAGCTGCGCTAAGAAACAAGGGAATGAGAAAAGGTTGCACAAAATTTCATGTGAACATTCCAGTTTGTAGATGAGCAACCAACATTTGATATTGTGTTGAAGACTATTAAGGAGAAGATATTCGCTGAGATCCCACTGGAGGTTGCGTATTCTTAACCTTTCATTGTGCATTCCCACTAGTGCTATGAGACATTTTAGCACTGGATGACTTGCTATAACCTCTCTGGAGACCTGGAGGATGATTTGGCTAACATTAATATTTCAGAGTCGAAAGGATTGTATGCAATAGAAGGAAGCTGCATTTCCAGTGAGTTGTTCATCAAGCCACTAAACATCAAGAAAGTTAACATACCGTGACGATTGCGGCATGGCCCCATAAGGCTGAGGTGCACAGAAGAAAAAAAAGATCTAAATGGAGGAAGGAAATGAAAGCGGCATCTCTAGCGCAACCTGGCGCGGAAAAAGAAAGTTGCGCTGAGGAATGGCACACTGTAAACCCGCCAACAAGGCGGCAAAGAGACAACTAGCGGTCAATGGAAGATAGCTTGCAGGCACTTACGGACCGTTAAATGCATGAGGATTAAAAAAACTATTTTGTGCTCATGACAGCTCAGTAGCATTAATCTGGAAAGTTTGAGGAGAATGACGACGTGCTTTTTGGTCCCATTCGCCATATTAACCTTAATTCCTTGACAAGTATATAGCTGAACTTAAGTGTGCGAGTAAAGGTGATGAAGGATGAGCCCATGTGGCCATCATATGGCCCATCATTATGTCGAGTCACTCCTTTGTCATAGTGTCACGTCCCCGACCCACCGACCGACGAAGAGAATGCGACCATGGCATTAACCATCCGGCTACCAGCCCCATGAACATGTGAATTATAACAAAATGCTCAAACAGAATGCATTGAAGTAGAACATGCACAAATGCAATTGTTTTTCATACACAGCGGAAGCAACATTCATTCATACAAGCATTCATTAAACATGTTCATCACATCCATTAACAGAAAATATGATTGTAGAAGTAAAATAGACAAGGTTACTTATCTTATAAGAACTCGTTCCGCAACCAGCTATGTCACTACAACGTTCCACCCAACCATAGGCTAGCGTGCTCCTTGATCTCTCAGCAACGCTGCCACCCCCGAGCTGGGCATGATTTTCCAAGGAATAAGGAACAAGTAGGCTTACACATAGCCAAGGATACACAAAACACAGCCAAGCCAGCACAGTTGGGTTTATCAGGCCATCCAGGAGTTGGGAAAGGCTAAATGCTAAGCTGGTGAGCTCATTGTAGAGCAAGGAACACCTACACCAGAACTAGCCTGACTTCTAAGACACCCACACACACCCAACACAAGGAATCAGTCCCTTCTCTGCTACACAGTCCCTCAGGCCTTGCATTCCCTTCCAGTGCTATTCAGGGGTTGTGGAGAAGAAAGCCAGCCCTCTAGCTCTATCTATTTGGTTTCCAAACACACAAGGTTTATCAAGCAAACCAAGCCACCATCCCTGCTCCCAACACAGTCTGAAGACCAACCATTGCACACATGCAATCAATCAGCTGTTACAGCTTAAATAGGGAAGACGATTTACAGTCCCAGATATAACAGTGAGCACAAATCACAACATGGGAAAAATGGCTCTCAAACAGTCTGTGCGTGAGGGAAACTTGCACCAGAACGCAAGTATAAAGAACACGAAAAAAATCACCATGTAAGGGAGACCACAGCAACAGAACCAATCTTAAGGAGAATGACAACAACCATAACTCATAGAAAGAACAACAATTCTAATCTCAACATTAAAATGACGGGGATATTACACAGCCATACCAGTCTGTAAGGAGAACATACAGCTAAAAACGTGAATGGCCCTTCGCAGCAAATCTTGGATGAAAGAGCATGGCTCCCAACTCGCTGCGTGAGTCAAAAGCAGGAAAAATTCCTATGCGTGAGAATAAAGAACGGGTAATTGTCCCTGCGTGAGGATGAACAGAAAATTGTGAGGAACGAACAGACCAAAGAGATCTTGCCTAGTGGAGAGTGCGTGAGTGTTTTTGCACCGGTGTGGAGAAAGGGAAATCATGAGTCTACTGAAGTGATGGCCATGGTTCTTTTGCCATTGTGAGGTTCAATCCACTGGTAGAGTGTGCATGTGGGTAAGGACTGACAGTCCTTCCACACTCCACTCTCATTTATAACTGCCCCAACTACCAGCAACAATTCTTAATGGAGGTGGTTGGGTAAGACAAGGTGGTCACACATGGGTTTTTCCCCTCATGGCTCAAGGTTTGACATTCCCCCCACCCTTATTCTTGTGAAAATCATGCCCCTTCTCAATTTAGTTGCCGCGATCGTAGCTAGTTGGTTCATTTTATTAAAGATGCATATTTACATGATGATAAACTTAATATATGCCGCATGCCCCGATATACCATCAGTGACAATTTAAATCCGAAACACAACATAACCAATCAATGGTGGGGCCTTGGCCTTTAGCTCTGCACCATCATCATTTACAATATATACATCATATACATCTAATGCAACGGGGTCAAAATCGGGGTGTTACATTCCCCTCCCCCTTCAATAGCGCTGTCCTTAGTGCTTTACAAAATTAAACAAAATGCTACACTGGTAATGCCTCAGTGTTCCACAGAATTTAACAAAAATGGATGTGCCAATCGCATGGCATCCTCCAGCTCCCATGTAGCCTCTTCAGGTCCATAGTGCTCCCATTGCACCTTTACCTGCCCTATGGCCCGGTTCCGGAGCATTGTGACCTTCCTGTCGAGGATGCGCATTGGATCGATTCGGAACTCTCCCTCGGGTTCCACCTGAATCACATCCCAATTTATCACATGGTTAGGATCATGTACATATCTCTTAAGCAAAGAAACATGAAAAACATTATGAGCTCTAGTGTTAGCAGGCAATGCAAGTCTATATGCAACTGGCCCTATTCTTTCAAGCACTTCAAACGACCCACAGTATCTAGGTGACAACTTGGCACAACTTCCAAGCTTATGGGAACTCTTCCTTTCCCTCACTCTGAGGTAAACATGATCCCCAATATTGAACTCCCTATTCACCCTATGCTTATCTACATAGCTTTTCTGTCTGTCTTGTGTTGCTTTCAGATTCTTCCTGATTTTTACAACCTCTTGCTCCATTTCCTTGAGCAATTCGGGCCCAAGCACAATCCTGTTCACTGGGTTATCCCAAGTCACTGGTTTGTTCTACACCTTCTTCCATACAAATATTCATACGGACTCATCCCCAAGGATGCCTGCTGTCCATTGTTATAGGAAAACTATACCAAGTGCAAGTAATCTTTCCACTTGGTTGGTTTGTCCATTACGTACATGCGAAGCATGTCTTTAAGCACCTAATTAACTCTCTCTGTCTGCCCATCTGTCTGAGGATGGTATGCAGTGCTGAACTTTAGCTTTGTACCCAAGTCTGCAAACAACCCCTTCCAAAAGTTGGAAGTAAACTTGACATCTCTGTCAGAGACTACTGCCTTCGGCAATCCATGCAATTTGAATATCTCCTTCATGAAGATCTTCGCAATATCATCAGTCTTATGCGTAGACTTAACCCGTATAAAATGCGCTGCCTTTGTAAACTTGTCTACCACAACCATGATGGAATCATGTTGTCTCCAAGTCATCGGCAATCCTATAATAAAATCCATGGAAATAAATTCCCATTTCCATTCCGGAACTGGCAAAGGTTGCAACAAACTTGTTGGATGTTGATGCTCAACCTTTACCTGTTGACATTTCATACACCTTGAAATGTATTCAGCCATGTCCTTTTTCATTCCTGGCCAAAAGTACTGCTCTCTGGCTGTAGCAATTGTCTTTTGATATCCTGGGTGACCAGAATATGGAGCTTGATGGATTTCATCCATAACAACTCTCCTCAAATCTGCTACATCGGGAATATAAATTCTACCTTTATAGGTGAGAAGTCCATCTTCTTCCAATTTATATCCCTCATGCCTCTTCTCAAGACTTTGTTGCTGCAACTTGTCTTTTACCTATTCATACAATTCATCTCCAGCAACATGATTAACAATCTGCTGCCTCAAATCTGATTGGCAAATACTAAGAGATGGCACATGCATTTCTTGCATCTTCTTACTGAGCACATCAGCTACCTTATTCTCTTTTCCCTTTATGTGCTTGATTTCAAAATCAAACTCACATAAAAACTCCAGCCATCTTGCTTGCCTGGCATTCAGAGTAGGCTGATTGAATAGATACTTCAGACCACAATGGTCTGTTTTGAGCTCAAATCTCCTTCCCATCAAGTAATGTCTCCACATCTTGAGAGCATGTACTATGGCTGCAAGCTCTAGGTCATGAGTGGTATAGTTCTTCTCATGCTCCTTCAACTTTCTCGACTCATAACATATCACGTGGTTGTCCTGCATAAGGACTCCTCCAAGCCCTTGTCTGCATGCATCGGCACACACCACAAAATCTTTCTCTGGATCTGCAACCTTCAATACTGGTGCACTGGTGAGAAGACTCTTCAATTTCTGGAAGCTTTCTTCACACCTCAATTTCCATTTGAACTTCATCCCCTTCTTTTGCAAAGAAGTGATGGCATGTGCAAATTTGGAGAATCCCTCAATGAACCTCCTGTAGTATCCTGCAAGTCCCATGAAAGATCTTACATCTGTCACATTTCTTGGGGTAGGCCAATTCATAATGGCTTCAATCTTTTCAGGGTCCACCGATATACCCTCTTCTGAGATAATGTGACCAAATACTGAATTCTATCTCTATAGAAGTCACACTTGCTCAGCTTTGCATACAGCTGATGCTCCCTAAGCAATTCCAATGTCAACCTCAAATGCTCTTCATGCTCTTCCTCATTATTAGAATAAACAAGAATGTCATCAAGGAAAACAAGAACAAACTTGTCCAAATATCTGCTGAAGACACTATTCATAAGGCACATAAATGTAGCTGGTGCATTCGTGAGACCAAATGGTACCACTACAAACTCATAATGTCCATACCTTGTTCTGAAGGTTGTCTTATGAATGTCTTCATCCTTGATTCTCACCTGATGGTAACCAGACCTCAAGTCAATCTTGGAAAATACCTTTGCTCCTCTCATTTGATCAAAGAGGTCATCAATCCTAGGCAAAGGATATTTATTCTTCACAGTAACCTTATTCAATTGCCTGTAATCAATAAATAACCTGAGTGTACCGTCTTTCTTCTTTACAAACATAACTGGTGCTCCCCAAGGAGACACACTTGGTCGGATATACTTCTTTTCCAACAACTCTTGCAGTTGCATCTTTAACTCTAGCATCTCCGGTGTACTCATCCTGTAGGGTGCCTTGGATACTGGTGCTGCTTTTGAAACAAGTTCAATAGTGAAATCAATGTCTCGCTTTGGAGGAAGCCCTGGAATCTCATCAGGAAACACATCCCTGAATTCCTATAACACCTGATAGTCCTCCAACCTTGGAGTTTCATCTCCTGATGTCTTCAAAATATGAGCTGCATACAATTGGCAACCCTTCCTATAGAACTTCTTTAACTGCATTGCTGAAACCTACCGTACTGAAATCACCTTTGGAATACCTTTCACAACTACTAGGTTCCCTTATTCATTCATGCATTCGAAAGTCTTATTGTAACATTCAAGCTTCACTCTGTGAGCTTCTAACCAATCCATTCCAATGAGGACATCATAGGAACCCAGCGGTAGAACATTCAGGTCTACACAAGTGACCAATCCATTCATGACCAATGGACATTTCTCTACCACTTCACTAACCTTCCTCTTAGTTCTAGTGGCTAGCTGAACTAACCAAGACTTCCTATGCTTTACCTTATTAAAAGCACAAATATCCACTACTCTAGGAGTAATGTAACTGTGAGTAGGTCCAGGGTCAATCAAAATAGAAACAGATTGTTCAACAATCTTACCTGCTACTTCAACCACAGTTGACTGGTGATCTTCCTGGTGGTCCTCCAGTGCTGCATAAATCCTAGGGACTGCCCTTACTACTTGACCCACTGTTTCTGCTTCTTGAATGTTATAAATTGGCCTTGCACTCTCATTCTCGAGTGGAAAATTCCTGTGCATGTGGGGTCCTCCACATTTCCAACATTGAAGTGGCCCTCTATTCTGTTGTGGATCCTTAGGCTTTTCTTCTGTCACTCCAGCTGGCTTACTCGCAGCTTGGGATGGCTGCTTTTGCTGATTCCTGAAGTTAGGAGGTTTGAAACCTTTCTTTCTTTGGTCAAAATTCTCATTCTTCTTGTCCTTCCATGCCTTATGGTAGTCTGGCTTACCTTTTCTTTGCTCATAGCAATACTTAGCCTTCCTTATTGCTTCTTCAAGAGTTCTAGGTTCGTAAAACTCAATTATATCTTTGTAGGACTGAGGTAATCCACTCAGAAAACACTGGACCTTCACTTTTTGATCTCTGATGTACCGGACATACCTTAACAGCTCCAAAAACTTATTTGCATATTCTTCCATGGTCTGCTGTCCCAATCTCAGCTCATGGAACTCCTTAATCTTGTCATCATAATACCTGTCAGAGAGGTATTTCTGCTTGAAATACTTCTTGAACTGCTTCCATTTAAGTCTCCTTTCACTAATCTTCTTTACTTGCTTGAAGTGTTCCCACCAAATGGATGCCCTGCCATTCAGATTGAATATGGCAACTCTTGCCTTCATGTTTCCTGAATAATCATGCACTTGAAAGTACTTCTTTGTCCCAAGAAGCCAAGCTTCAGCCTCTTGTCCAGTCTTTACCTCACCATCAAATGTAGGAGGTTTAGATTTCTTAAATTCATCTCAAGAGCGATCCCTGCGATGTCTCTTTCTTTTCCTTTTATGAGAAGAAGAACTTGAATCCCCACTGGATTCTCTAGAATCAGATGATCCGCTAGAAGTCCTTCTCCTTCTCCTAGTACTGCTCTTACTACCTTCGGGTCTTGCTATACCTCGTCCCGAGTCTATCTTTCTTTGCAAGTCTGTCAAACTCTGCAACATTGCAGCATTCAACTGATGCTGCTCTTCCTGGGCTTTGATCAAGCTTCTCATGGTGGCTGCAACATCTGACGATGTCTCTTGGAATCTCCTTCCATTAGACTATATGTCATCATTTCTATTACGGACATTTTCTCGCATGGCATCTTCTGCTTGGTCATAAGAATCCCAAGCATCATACCCATCGTGGGTTCTCATACTGAACCACCACTTACTTACCAAACTGCAATACCTGGAATACTTCCCTTGAAGGTGACTATGATTCTGCAAACGTGTTAATAACACAAATGTTAGCTGCATAACATTGACATAAATCATAATTACTTACCTTCTCCTGGAAAGTCATAAAATAACAACTTCCCAAATACAGGATTTTCTCCATCAAAGAACGTCTATCTAAGGGGGATGATGGGGGTCAAGGGGGCTTTCCCCCTTGTGGCTTCCGCCACTGCAGGGCGGGTCGAGGGCAGCGCCCTCATTTTTTTGTTTTGTTTTTGTAAATCATTGGTTTTCGCGCAATATGGTGCATAAGATCACTACCACTTTCTCATTTTCAGCCTTGAAAATTCATTGAAAAACCGCTGAAAAATACCATTGAAAAACAGTCAAAATCTGCTGGGAAATGCCACTTGAAAATCTCAAAATTTCCTCTGCAGAATCGGCTCTCACTTCCACTAACCATCCGATGTTTCGGCAGTCCAAACAACTAACTTCTCCGCTTTTCATTGGTGGTCGGGTGCACTATTCATCGGGAGGTAAATTCGCTAAACAGCCGCAACGGCGGGTAGTGATCCAACTATGAGTTCCGCGGACCATAACTCATTGGTTGTCGGAAGCTCTAACCGCTAACTATCGGAAGGATAGTCCATTAGACAGCTGCAATGGCGGATGTTCAATCCACTAATCATCCGACAACCTTATACAAAATTTCAAATTTCCTTCTCATCGGCTATCGGATGTCTTGTGCATTGGGTGGTTAGTCATTTAGGTAGCCGCAACGACGGAACACGATCTCTGATCTTCTTCTAATTGATGACCCAATCTGCTAAGTCATAACGTGATCGACATCGACAGCCTTTTCTCATTGGCAGGCTAGTGCTTTTCACTTCCGCAATGGCAGCACATGAAACACTATCTTCTTCCAATTTCGGGCCTTAGAAAGATTTTAAACTTTCTTTACGGCGTCGGCTATCAGAGGCTTTACCCATTGGACGCTTAGTTGTTTATCCATCCGCAATGGCAGACGCTCGATCAACTATTTTCTGCCGACGATTTCACCACTTAAACCAATTTTCAAAACTTTCCTATGTTGGAAATCGGAACCACCATCACTGCCGCATCGGTGCTTTAGTCCCTATGGCAGCCGCAATGGCGGACAGACAACTGCTAAATTCTTCCGCGGTGTCGGCGAACCCAACATCTATTTTCCGTCGATGGAAGTCGAACACTTAGAAAATTTTCTATGATTTCCCTTCCAATTGTCCTCTGTCGGAGGTGCTTCCGCCTAGCTCTTCCGCTACATTGGAAGTCCTTCCCACCAAGTGTTTCGATGAACCGACAGTTCAAACACTTAGAAAAATTTGAATTTTCCAGTCATTCACTGATTTCTGCTGGGCAGAAAGAAGTCTTGCTTCTGTCTCTGCATCTCTATGGTCCATTTAGGCCCATGCTACAACATGAGCTCTGATACCACTAATTGTCACATCCCCGACCCCCCGATCGGCGAAGAGAACGTGACCATGGAGTTAACCATCCGGCTACCAGCCCCATGGACATGTGAATTATAACAAAATGCTCAAACAGAATGCATTGAAGTAGAACATGCACAAATGCAATTGTTTCTCATACATAGCGGAAGCAACATTCATTCATACAAGCATTCATTCAACATGTTCATCACATCCATTAACAGAAAATATGAGTGCAGAAGTAAAATAGACAAGGTTACTTATCTTATAAGAACTCGTTCTGCAACCAGCTACATCACTGCAACATTCTACCCAACCATAGGCCAGCGTGCTCCTTGATCTCTCAGCAACGCTGCCACCCCCGAGCTGGGCATGATTCTCCAAGGAATAAGGAACAAGCAGGCTTACACATATCCAAGGATACACAAAACACAGCCAAGCCAAAACAGTTGGGTTTATAAGGCCATCCAGGAGTTGGGAAAGGCTAAATGCTAAACAGGGAAGACGATTTATAGTCCCAGATGTAACAGTGAGCACAACTCACAACATGGGGAAAACAACACTCAAACAGTCTGTGCGTGAGGGAAACTTGCACCAGACTGTAAGTATAAAGAAGACCGCAACAATCACCACATAAGGTAGACCACAACAACACAACCAATCTTAAGGAGAACGGTGGCAGCCATAACTCATGGAAAGAACAACAGTTCTAATCTCAACATTAAAATGACAAGGAGATTACACAGCCATACCAGTCTGTAAGGAGAACATACATCTAAAAACGTGAATGGCCCTTCGCAGCAAATCGTGGATGAAAGAGCACGGTTTCCAACTCATTGCGTGAGTCAAAACCAGGAAAAATTCCTCTGCGTGAGAATAAAGAATAGGTAATTGTCCCCGCGTGAGGATGAACAGACAATTGTGAGGAATGAACAGACCAAAGAGATCCTGCCTAGTGGAGAGTGCGTGAGTGTTTTTGCATCAGTGTGGAGAAAGGGTAATTGTGAGTCTGCTAGAGTGATGGCCGTGGTTCTTTTGCCATTGTGAGGTTCAATCCGCTGGTAGAGTGTGCTTGTGGGAAAGGAATGACAGTCTTGCCACACTCCACTCTCAGTCATAACTACCCCAACTACTAGCAGCAATTCTTAATGGAGGTGGTTGGGTATGACAAGGTGGTGACACATGGGTTTTTCCCCTCATGGCTCAAGGTTTGACATTTTCCCCACCCTTATCCTTGTGAAAATCATGCCCCTTCTCAATTTAATTTCCACGATCGTAGCTGGTTGGGTTCATTTTATTAAAGATGCATATTTACATGATGATAAACTTAATATATGCCGCATGCCCCGATATACCATCGGTGACAATTTAAATCTGAAACACAGCATAACCAATCAATGGTGGGGCCTTGGCCTTTAGCTCCGCACCATGATCATTTACAATATATACATCATATACATCTAATGCAACGGGGTCAAAACCAGGGTGTTACACATAGTAACCTTTACATTTTCTTGTAGAGGAAAGAAACCAGAGATCCGAGCCAACTAAGTGAACCAGAACCCTTCTTCAGAGCCGAAGCCCATGATTGTTGAGCTATATAATGATAGTGAAGACTCCACTGTTTCACTAGCCTCACCCTTACCGATAGTATAAGTTCCTTACATCCCTAAAACCAGTCGATCGACAAAGAAGATGAAGAGGACACAGGCTAAACTGAAGGCACCACCAAGGCCGCCGCGACCGCCACCAGCAGGAGGCCATCCAATGCAAGTACGTGCAACCCGACCACTAGTGAAATCGACTGGGGTACAAGTTTTTGCATCTAGANCCCCACCAAGGCCGCCGCGACCGCCACCAGCAGGAGGCCATCCAATGCAAGTACGTGCAACCCGACCACTAGTGAAATCGACTGGGGTACAAGTTTTTGCATCTAGAGCTTCGTTGAGTGTATACCTCCCTACTTCCTCTGGTCCCCCATGAAATATACCCAAAGTATGCATAGTTGACCCGGTTCTACCACCACCACCAGTGGACACAGAGTTGACTAATGAAGAAAAGAACTTGTTGCCTCCATATGTGTCATCAAGGAAGCCAGGCGTCGCAAGAGTGCTAGTGGATGCACAAGAACTTCTGGAAGAGCCCACCATTCCAGAAGGCATCCCACGGTCTCAGGATACCATCACTCCCAAAATTCAAGACTTGAATTTTGAATACTACGACACCAGGATGCAAGAGGAGCTGGCCAGAAATCGATTCATGGTCGCAGTGCCTGGTGAACCACCGAATGCAGAGGTAGTTTCTTCAATGGAATGGGCATGTGGATTGGAGAAGTCAGGTATTTTAAACCTGCTCCTTATGCTGCACTTTGGCTACACTACCCCGGTTGGGATGTATGTTAAGCAGCTTTTGGTCTGCTTCCATGGAGGAGACCTCCGGCTGAACAAGCCATATGAGGTAACGGTCGACCTGGTCTCGGTCGTCATAGGTCTCTCACAGCAAGGATTCGACCCAGCCTCATACCTGCACAAGGATGGAGAAAAGCTAGATAAGAATGACATGAAGACCAAGTACCAGCTTGTCTGTGGCGGAATGGGATACCTTATTAGCTCTATTGATGACATTGTTGTAAGGGCTGCAGCAAAAATATTGTGCAGAAGGGTTCATGCAAGATGAGGCCTACTGAATGCACTACCGTAGCAGTATAGCTAGCAGAACAGTGTGCACCAGGAGTGCACATTAACTGGTCCCAGTTCCTTGTCAATGAACTGATGGACGACGTGGTTGATGCACAGAAGCTTCCCGCAGCGAAGTTCCACTTCACATGGCTTTTGATTCTGATCTCATTTGCAACATGGACTCCTCCACTAGATTATCAACCCATGGATGTCCCAGTGGAGCTCTTTGGTGCACCATTCCAGAACCTATGGGACCAAAAAGACAAAAAGCGCAAGGCCGATACAAAGATTGCATTATTTCTTTGAGGAGAAAGGCTTAGGAAGATCGTGCGCCAGTAGTGCATACTGTTCCCCATGATGGTGGCCAAGTATCCTTTCATTAACTTCTACATGGGGCCACACAATATCATCTTGCATCTGCGCAATGACACCAAGATGTAGGCACTCTTGACCTTCTTCATCATCAGAGATGCAGATATCGAGAGGGAAATCAAAGACTAGCCCAAAGAACATCTTAGCCAGGGTGTGGAGGTACCTGCAGAGAAACAAGCGCCGTAGGGGGGTCCGCAGGAGAACCTGCCCCAGGACCACGGCAATACTAGTACACAGGAACATCAAGAGGATGCCCAAGAAGAAGAAGAGCAAGACCCACCTAATGCGAGCGAAGAAGACATCCCTACTGATGAGGAGGTGCACACTAAAATAGCCAGGAAAAAAAAGGGAAAAGAGCCTGTGGAGGAAGATGCAGAAGACTTGGGAATCCCACATAGGAAGAAGTAGAAGGGTAATTGACCCCAAGTCATGAGCATAGTAGAAGAGGATCTGACTTTTCTTAGAGAGGCAGTTGCCGAAGTAG
The DNA here is from genome assembly GCA_001517045.1 of Pseudotsuga menziesii. NCBI lineage: Eukaryota > Viridiplantae > Streptophyta > Pinopsida > Pinales > Pinaceae > Pseudotsuga > Pseudotsuga menziesii. The sequence continues at coordinate 188,224 of LPNX011137633.1, forward strand.
CTGAGTCTACTTTGGGTAATATCATGCATAGCCAAACCAATTGGATGACTTCACTCACTGTGTAAGTTACCCGGGTAGAAGAGGTCATCATAGAAGTGCGCAAAACCATGCAAGCTGAGACCTATGGTGTAGACCCATCAGATACTTTGGCAATGCTGGTGGTGCTCCCACCCTTAAGAATAGAAATTCCCATGCAGGCATTTTCTACAGAAGAAGCAGAAAAAGAGCCAAGTGTCCATAGCTTGGACATATTAACTTTGGATTTCTCTAATATGATGTTGCCACAAATCTATTCCATTTAGCATGTTGTAGCTATAGAGATAAGAATCCAAGAAATTGCGGTTGCATATAAGGCGGCCAAGGAAATTAGGAAACCAAAGGCACACAAACAAGTCATCAAGCGCCAGTAGGAAGACCTCGAAGCATAAGCGCAAAGGCATGATTCACTGGAAGAAGTCATAAAGGAGGCAGTTGCATAGCTATCAGATGATGAAGAAGGAGGCGAGGCAGAACCCATGCACCAATTGAGGCGGGTATCCAAACTAGCCACGGATCTAAAGAAACAGGTTCAGGACTTAAAGAACAACCAACAGCCGAGCATGCTTCCCGAAGTTGTGCAAAAAAGGAAAGAATAAAAAAATCAAGTTGTTGGTTAGCTTAGGGAAGCCGAACAAATCTACACATAGGCAGTGGAAACAATTTCAATGGTATGGGAACAGTCATTGAGGATGAGACTGCAGAAAAGCTTGCCAAGTAAGCACAGCAATAATACCTACAAGTACTGTGGTGAAGGAAGAGATTAGGAATCTACCAACAAAGGAGAAAATCGCCAAAGTTGCCAAGCTCAAGCAGTTCCAGGATAAGTAAAGAACCCTACATGAGCAGGAACACATGTGCAACAAAGAGGCAGACAAGAAACAAGCCAAAGCTGAAAGGGTAACAGGGATAATTCAGCTTGTCCAGCAGCGAATCAATGAGTTCACATAGTCACTGGCCAGTGCGTCATTGGAACGCCCTAGCTTCGATAGAGTACATGAACTGGAAAAGCAGGCAGAAGAACCCTGCCGGGAGATAGAAAGGCTTACTCCCATTTTTTCCCAATTGTAATAGAAGGTTGGAAGCGCAGAACAATATGCGCCATAAGATGCACCAGAGGATTTGCAAGATGATGAAAAAGAAGAAAAGGAAAAGGAAGAAGAGGAGGAAAAGGAAGAAGAAGAGGAAAGGAAGATGAAGAGCGATAGGAAGATGAAGAGGACCAAGAAGAACACCATGAAGAAGACCTAGAGCACACACAAGAAAAACCTATGCAAGTAGATTCTTCATATGAGGCTAAAGAATAATTTTTGTATAACTACAATATTCATCATCTAAATTTTTTTGAAGTATGGTATGAGGCCGCAGTGCAGGAGACACTGCCCAAAAAAAAACACACACAAGTGACAAAATGCACTTGAGAGGAAGCACGAGAAAGGTGTTTGAAAAAAAAAGTTCAAAGAAACGACCACGCATTTTTGCGCCACCTACCACATCCATTGCTTCGTGGCTCAGGACAAGCCACATGTGAGTGTTGGGGGCTTGTTGGGCCTAGGGAAAGCACGTAGGAAATAAGCGCAAACAAAGAAACGCACAATAATCAGTTCGCAATGCAAGCACAAGAAAGGGAATTTGCGTGGACAAACAAGGTTGCACACAAGGAAATTTGCCTGGCAAAAGACATCTACGTAGAAGAAGGAATAGGCAAACAATATTTTACCTGCATGGAGAAGGAAAACTTCACAGAAGGTATATGCCCCAAGGAAAGCAGTAGCACAAGTGCAGAATAATGACCAAAAGCAACAGGATGATCGTGGGTGCTGAAGTCGGCTTAAGTCGGTGAATGTCACACGAGTGAACGCATGCTGTAAGTAAGACCGTTAGTGCCTCGTGTCAAGTCATGATTGCCATAGTTGTAGGTTGGGAGGCGGCTGATGGTGACATTTAATAGACTTCCTGTATGCAGTTGACCCTGCGTGGTCATGTAAAATAGTATAAATAGGATGGATTCAATAGTTAGAGGGTTGGTTTTTCAATACTTAGAAGGTTGGCTTTGGTTGATGTGGGTCATTGGTTGTTGTTGTTTTACTCTTTAGTAGATTAGGAGTGGGAATATCTCTTAGAGAGCTGATGGAAGCTATGAGATCTGAGTGGTAGAGTGGTCGGAATGCATGAATAGATTATTATGCACTGCTTCTAAGTGTTAGTTTATGCTTACGGCGCAATCGTTGTTGTGTGTCTGTTATATTGGGCCAGACTACTAGCTTGCTTTTATATTTCGTTATGTTTAAAGTACTAAGTCCAAATCTTTGTCGCGCCATTAGTAGTTAATAAAATATATGCACGGTGTGCACTACAGTTCGATGGAAATGACTCCATCCTTGTGCCTTGGTCGATATTCTTGGCTCTGCGCCAAGGGACTATAATCCCTCGACAAACCATGGAAACATGGTTTTGGTGGTTACCCATTGAAGAGATATCTCGGGTGAGACTGCCACTGCTTTTCAGGCATTGCTGACAGAGCTTTCCCTATCGGGTCGGTATCTCGGGTGTTTGTTGGGTTGACGGACTGTGCAGAACCTGGGTCGCGTAAGTTAGGAAAAGTGGCCAACATTTCTCCTTGTAGCTCTACGTAGTAATATCTATGGAACTGCCCTTTCTTTCTCTTAAAGACTGGTTCTAGCCATCATTACTGTTGGAACCAAGTTCCTCTTCTTCCTCAAGGATTCACAATGATTGTGGGTTCTTCCACTTGCTGGTAGTTTCTCTAAGAGCTATCTCTTATGGTGTTCTGCTTATAGATATACCCAGCAAAAATAATGGAAGTACCCTTTCTTGCTCTCAAGGATTAGTTCTATCCAACATTACTGCATCCAGTGAATAATCCAAGCATGCCTCAAATAAACATCCATTATGCTAAATATTTCAAACCCAACTTAGATAAATCTGCAACAAACTAAAATATTCAAACCCAACACAAAAAAGGCTCCAAGAAGTTGACATATCCAAACCCATATCAAACATAATTCACAAAACACAATGTACAATAGAAAACACCAATTTTCAACAAAAATCCCACAGATAATTTGAAATGTAGTCATTGAACACTAGAGTTCTTTAATGAATTTAAAATTCAGCTACAAAAAAATACAATAGCCTAGATTATTCAGAAAGTCACCTCAGAGCTCTTACCAGTGTGTGAAGAGATCATTGTAGCAGCTAACACTGATGACCAAAAACTAGGAAGCCAGAGAGAAGAGTTCATGAACAAACAGTAGAGTCAATGGAGATTGAAGGCAGGAAGGACAACATCCTTTAAACAGCCAAAACTCCTTCTTCCATATTATGCCCTTGATAAAATATGTCAAGAAAATGTGGCAATGGAAGGTTAACAACTCCCGTCAAAGTAAATTTCTTCAATTGTATCAAACAAATTAGGTTTTAAATGAAGGGGGTGGAGCAATTAAGATGACAAAGATGACAAACTTGAAGACAAAACAAGGTATTCTAGACAAATAATTTTTGTAATCTTTTTACAAAGGAAAACATGCTAAGCATATATAATTCAATAGTTAACACAATACATTTTAGTATGGGTGAAATAGATTCATAAAGCAATCACATCTCATATAATGCTTAACATATGAATACCTCACAATATTATTCATGAAAATACGAAAAATATAAAAATAGGCCATTCAAACATGAATCCATCTTCTTCATAGAATATCATAATGCATGCATCATGATCATGACATCAATGGTTGCTCAAGGATTTTATAAATAAAAAAAACTCAGATATATAGCTTTTAGAAAAGGGTTGTGGAGTCAAAGAATAAACATCACACTTAAAGAGATTTATAGACATAAACATCATGAAAATCTAAATCTACATAGATATACAACATAAATATCTACTTGCTTAGTCCCAATGTACTCTCTTTATTCTTTGACTCTTAAGAAAAAATTACTCTTCTCAAAAGATTTAAACTATTAATAGATTGAAGAAAATATTTAACTCTAGTTTCCTACTTGTTCAACAGATCATGGATCAAATGGAGGAAGATAAATGTACTTAGATTCTACGCTTGGAATTCTTGCAAACAGATGACCTTGAGCGTTCTCCTTTGATTAGCTTTGCTACTTGGATTCCTACACACAAAAAGTAGAACACCTTCACCAAATACTTTTCATTTATTGAAAAGAATAATAAAAGAAAATATTAAATCCAACAGTTGAAACAAATAAATAGAACATTGAGAAATAGTATCCCTTCTAGACACAACATAAGATGGCATAAACAATATGAACAATATGATTTTTCTAGAGGGAGGAGAGTGTTATTATATTACTTTCAAGAGACTAACTAAAAATGCAAATGATGCCTAAGTTCTTAGTGAGTTTCCTCCTTCACCTTTCTGGTTCTCCCTTGATTGGGCCACTAACAACTTCTTCCATGGACTAGTTCTTATTGAGAATAAAAAGAACTATTATGAAAAGTCCCCACTTGGTCTAACAAGAATGCCACACTCAACATATAATGATAATTGAGGGGTGGACAAGCTGGAAAAATCTTGAGGCAACAAACTCTTGATTCAAAACCTCTAGTGTTTCATTACTTTCACCCTTAACTAATCCCTAGTCCTACTTTTAAATATTGATTTATAATTTGAAGTGGATGGTTTGGGTGGCTTCTTCTCATATGAATTGTACCATATCTAACCATAAATGTATAACTATCCATGAAAATTCCTTTTTATTTTTTATATTTTGAATTTTCTTAAGGGTATGCATGTTGCTACTAGGTAACGTGTGTATACATGTGTTGCTTGTATGAAACCCATGTACACATGGAAGAATATAATTTTTCAAGGAGATTTCACATAATTTTGTATGTGAGAGGTGTATACGAGTCTTTTTAGTAGCATTGATAAAATTGGTGCTATGAAAAATGCCCCATAATGTATGGGTTCATAAGAGAGTCGGATGGTAGAAATAAATTATAAGGACTAGATCTAGAGCACGAGTAGGATTCACAAAAACTAGATCTAGAAGAGCAACCTGCAACTGAAAAAAAAAACATCTGAACACTCTCTTCTAGAGGCAAGTATGTTGATGATTAGGTGTGGAAACAACATGGCTACCAAATCAAGTACACTATCGATCCATGACATATAATGAATGAAAATTTATGGCCATGAGAGGTATACATATTGGATCCATGGATCAAATATAAGATGTTGGAAAATGGCCAAGAAGATGATACACGATTGATCGATGCCAAATTATCATAACCACATATAGATACACAATGGATATTTGTCTTAGTATATATGAGGAGAACAATAGTACATGGTGATAAATTGGTTCTCCTATATTATATCATGTGAGATAGTGTATGGTGATGTCTTGCACAACTTAGGAAATAGAAAAAATGTGACAATGTTACTATTAGATCAAGGTCTTCCACCCAAAATCCCAACAAGTATGAGTCATTCCCATGTGAATAGATGATCTGAAGTCAAACATGGAGGATGTCATTTTATTACCTATCATTGATGTGTACCATTAAAAAACATGAGGTAACCCACCGATGATGATAATGGGTTCCAAGGAACCTTTAGTACATTCTAGCAAGTGTGAGTTGATGTCGAGTAGTCGAAAACTTGTAGAATCCATCAAGCATGAGTTGTTGATGTATAGTCACTACCTAATATTGAGAAAAAATTTCATTCATGACTACAATACCCAAGGTACTATATAGAGTCAAGACCCCATTCCTAGAGAAAAATGACTTCAGTTTAATGTGAACAAATCCATTGGTAGGGAGGAATTAGGTTATCCTCCATTATCCAACACTCAGGAAA